>VZTJ01001262.1:219981-249679 GCA_013397795.1 Orthonyx spaldingii
GAGAGCTCTGAGCAGGTGTCACTGTCTGGCAGCTCCCAGGAAATCCAGGGACTTCTGCCCAGACCCACACGGGAACGGTGCCTGGAAGGAGGGGTGGACACAGAGCACAGGGAAGCAGCTGGGAAGAGCAAAGCAAGCTGCAGGCTGCCAGCACTCTGGGGACCTTCCTCTGCTCACTGAGCCTGGCCTGAGAGCTGCCAGAGGACATGCAGAGGCTGGAGTGAGCCAGGGAAAAGCGAAGCAGGCAGCAGTGCCCAGGCAGAGAGCAGTGACAGAAGTCTCCCTCTCCTGCCACCACTACAGGTGTGGCCTCCAGCACAGAAACCCCAGGAGTGAACAGACATGAAACCTTTCCAGAGAGCCTTTATTCCAGGGCCATCCCCACCCCAGCAGCAGCAGCAGACTGAGAATCCTCAGGCAGACACAAGAAGGGTCGGCTGAGCCATGGAAAAGCCTGGACAGCCTCCAATAAATGAAGTTCAGGGAAGTCAAGGGACACCCCTGCAAGGGGCACGGAGGGCTAGGAACACAGAGGATGCTCCCAGATCCCAGAGATTCCAGAGGGATGGGAACACAGAGGATGCTCCCAGATCCCAGAGGGCTAAGAACACAGGATGCTCCCAGCTGGTGCCAGAGCCACAGACTCATGGTCCACTCCCAACCTACAGCAGTCTTCCCTCTCCTTGGCACAAACCAACCCTTGCTGGCCTTGCTCCCCAAGGTGTTGTTCTCCTGGTCCTTTTAACCCCTGGAGGCCTGACCAAGAGTGTGCTCTGCAGTCACCTCTGAGAAAAAACGCTCAGCAATTCTCCTCAGAGACAAGAAGGAAGCACTGGCACCACGCAGTGGCTCAACTTGCCAGAGAAATAATTCTCTGAGGAGGTCTGAGTCTTTTGGGGAACATGAGGGGAAAAACCCATCAAACATTTAGGCAACTTCACCAGTAGAGACCACAAGGATCTTTTACAGCATTTAGCACACTGTGTGGTGTCACTACACAGAGAAAAGCATCAGATTTACTGAAAGCTTGACCAAGACACACTTAGACGGAAGTAGAAGGAAGGTGGGTTAACCAGGGCTGAAACTGCAGTTGTGACAAGACCAGCTGCACTGGGAGTGACAGGTTTGCTGCAGGCTGAGCTGTCACTGCTCGTTTTTGGAGCAAATTAAAGGACTTCCCTTCTAGAACCAAGGAGCTCCAAGGAGAGCAACTGGAGCTTGTGTCTCCAGAGCAGCCAGAGCTCACCATCATAGAAATGTTATTTCTGGCCATGGAGCTCGAGCCAGAAATCAGAACATTCAGATGACAGTTCCACAAGCTTAAAACCTCTCACTTGTGAAGGGAACAAATGGGAAGGAGGAATTATACAAACCTAGACCCTGTAGCACTGCTTTTTTTTCCTGCACTAACATCAGACTCACAGCACGCCTTAAAGATCATCCTGGGACCTCTTGTTTTTTTAAACTCTATGCACTTTGTGCTCCTGGTGCTGTAGCAGCTCCTGCAGCAGAGCTACACTGACAGACAGCGAGGGAAATACAGCTACGGAGAGAGAGTTCAAGAAAAGGCAAATGACCTGGACCACATTGTTTAGCACTGCTCCCTCCTGCCCTACCCTAGGGAAAAGTCAGGGCCTAATCACCTGGAAAATCTTGGAAACGTCTTCCGAGTTGCGCTGCTGCGCGACATCGCACAGCTTGGCCGTGATATCGATTCGGCGGCAGATGTCCATGTCCACCTTCATGGCCTTTTCTTGGATCTTTGTGTCCAGGTCTGTCATGGGCTGCAGGAAGGACAGCAGGGATTATCTTCTATTATTAGACAGTTCAGGCAAGAAGAGATACCCCACAGTATCTCTGGAACCCCAGGCCACACCAGTGTTTACCAACATCATACTCTGTTCTGCAGGACAGAGCTCCGTCAGTCCCAGGGACTGCACAGCTCACAGGCAGTGCTCGCCCCTGGGTCTCACAAAAATTCAACTCAGGGGATTTGCCACCGACAAAAACCTGCACCGCCCCCAAAACAACTGCTCAGTGTGGCAAGGGGAACCTCGATGGGTCAGGAACAGAGTGGGACAATGGAATGCCCAGAGAAGCTGTGGCTGCCTCGTCCCTGGCAGTGTCCAAGGCCGGGCTGGACGGGGCTTGAAGCACCCTAGGACAGCAGAAGGTGTCTCTGCCCATGGCAGCGGTGGCACTGCGTTGTCCTGAAGGTCCCTTCCATCCCAAACCATTCTGGGATCCTACAAATAACACTTTAAAAATGGAGAAACCCCCCTGTGTAGCATGTGCAGAGCAGAATGAAATCTAAAACCTGGTGAGGATGCAACACTTGCCCTCTTCCAGACACAAAACTGTGCCTGTGAGGAGAAGCTGATGTTAAACCAGAACCCAGGCTACAGAGCAACTGCACACAGAGCATGGAACCAGCAAATCGTGACTGATCTAAAGAGATCCATGAAAACCTTGGCACAGAGAGCACTCCTCGCTGGCACTAACCTGGCTTCCAGCCCAGCAAAAATCCTACATGAAAAATTCTGCATGAAAAATACTGCCTTGTAGTAGTTCTAATTTCCAAGAGAGACTCCCACTCAGACAGAACATCTGGCTCCTCATGAAGGAAGAAATATTAAAAAATCCCCAAAGCATATTTTCCATCCTAGTCGAGACTTGCTCTGTTGGACAGACCCACTCCTCAGCAATGCTTCCACTTGGGACATGAAAGTGGAAAAACCCTTTGCATACCATTCTTAACCACCACATCTCCTTTCTAAGAGGAAAACTTTGGGCTTCTGTTGGTTTGGTTTGCTCTTTCCAACCCTTTTTGTTTTAAATCATTGCACAGAGTGTTCTGCAGGCCCTGTGAACCACCTCTACAGTTTGAGTTTTTTGTTTTAAATTATTACACAGAGTCTTCTCCAGGCCCTGTGAACCACCTCTACAGTTTGAGTTTTTTGTTTTAAATTATTACACAGAGTCTTCTCCAGGCCCTGTGAACCACCTCTACAGTTTGAGTTTTTTGTTTTAAATTATTACACAGAGTCTTCTCCAGCCCCTGTGAACCACCTTGAGAGATTTCTGTTTTCCAGACACACTGAGGAAAATAAATCTCTCAACACTGACACACTCAACACAATCTTATCCGTTGAACTGGCGATCCTTATCTACAGGAAGGAAAGAGCCACGTGCCAATATTTTGCACTTCTCTCTTCTAAATATTTACCCAGTGAGGTTCAAAACAGGCACTCCCAGTGCTTTCCTTGGGTTCCCTTATCCCTTGGAGCCTGCAGAGCCCAGAGCACTTTCGCTAAGCCCAGGAGGATGTTTGCCCTCACCAGCACCTCCCTTTCTGTACACACGGAGCAGCGTCAGCTCCTCAGTGAATGAAGTCAGGCCACGGCCACAGCCCCGAGCAGCCTCTCCCTTCCAGGCTCTACCCAAGCAGAGCCATCCTGATTAACCACCAGAAGGAGACACAGCTAATTGCCAAATTTCCCATGAGCAGACCTAGTGGCCCTGAGAGAATGGATTTGACACCGTGAGCAGGTTCTGCAGGTTTATGTGAAGTCAGGAGAAGGCTGTTGTGTGCAAAAATTACAGAATAAATCAGCGTAACAGGGTTTATTCAGGGTTTATTCCTTAGACAAGTGGCTTCAGCACTGTCTCAGACTTACCGAGAAAGGCACCTTAACGTTCACCTGGCTTATCTTCCCAGATATCTGCATGAGTACGTGCTCTCATTGTTTAAATAAAAGAATATTATACAGTCACAGCCTAAAAGATCCTCTGGCTTTGAAGAGAACTCAGTATCTAAGGAAACATGAGGAAATCCTTGCAAAAACAAGTCTTTTTTTCCTTTCTTTTTAAACCATGCGGTTGAACCACCCCTGGAAGCAGAGGCAATACCTGAACCAGGATTATTGGATTAATCTCTTTAGAGCTTCATTAAGGGAGATGGGAAACATTTGTTCCTCCCTGTGAGGACGGGGGAGGGCCTGGCACAGGTTCCTAAAGAAGCTGCCCCATCCCTGGCAGTGTCTAAGGCCAGGCTGGACAGGGCTTGGAGCACCCTGGGAGAGTGGAAGGTGTCCCTACCATGGGAGGGGGTGGAACAGGATGATCTTTAAACTCCTTCCAACCCAAACCATTCCATGATTCCATTCAATGTATTCCTTTAGGAACGGGATTTTCTTGCAAAGCTGGAGGCAAAGTTCCCGTGCCAGCAGCTCCTGGTGCTGCCCAGTAGTGACCCCTGCATCCCAGTCTGGGAGTTCTCCAAGCCTCTTTTCCCAGATCCAAGTGCTGGCCCCGCCAGCTATGGGGAAGGGGAGGGAGGGCAGAGTCCTGGTTATAGGCTAAGCAGCAGTTAATGCATCTCCACACAGACAGGAAGCGGGGAGGGGGGATCTGTCTGATGCATTAGATCCCAGCAGCCAGCACTAATTACACAGCAGCACTCACTAATCACCTGGCCATGGATGAAGCCATGTGCAGGACACACACACCCACAGAGGGTCCTCTGTACTTACATCACTCATCAGACCCTTAAAGACCACAAGTTCTGCTTTCAGCCTCTCAATCTTCTCATTCAACTCCTCCTGGAGAGCTTCTGCTTCCTGTGCCTCCTGCAAGGGAAAACACCCAGAGAGGTGAGAGAGGAGAGCTCAGCAGAGCTCCTTGCTCAGCCTGAGCAGGCTGGTAAGGCACCAGGGAAAAAGAGGTTTAGAATGAAACTTAATTCTTTAATGAAGTTGAATTGTTATCCTCCATTGTAACTTCCACTCCCTCCTCCCACTTTGTCACAAACTTTGTCACAAACTTTGTCACAAACTTCATCATTTCCTGCTCCAGCTTCCCAACATTAACACTGTCCTCTACAGCAGCACAGCTGCTCTAGCCAGAAGTCAGGTTTTAATTAAAAGACAAATAAAATGATGACCAGCATGAGAGAAGGTGCAGAAAACCCCTGCACCTTTCACTTCAAACTGCTCAAACCTCACCTCTCGCAAGGTTTCCACCATAGATTCCAGGCTCATCCTTCTTGTCAGCTCCTCTTCCCATCTGAAAGACAAGATGTTCAAAGTGTTAATTATAGAGAAAGGTGTTTTTTCCCCTCAAAATCACAAGTGTTCTGACGGCTGTGGGAGGATGACAGTGATTGGAAATGCAGAGCAGATGGTCTCCCTCAAACCAGGAACACTGAGTCTCTAAGGGAAGAAAAGCTTTTACTGGGATCAGCACTCCTGCTCTCACACACAACAGAACCATGGAATCACAGAGGTCTGGGCTGGGAGGGACCTCAAAGCTCATCCCATTGCAGCCCCTGGCATGGGCAGGGACACCTTCCACTGCCCCAGGCTGTTCCAACCTGGCCTTGGACACTCCCAGGGATCCAGGGGCAGCCACAGCTTCTCTGGGCACCCTCATAGGGAACAATTCCTTCCTCATTTCTAACCTAAATTTCCCTTCTTTCAGTTCATTTGATATTTGGCACCAAATAAGGTAGGAAGTTTTCAGTTCAAAAAGAATCAACTGTAGAGAAGATATGTCAATCAAAAATCTTACATTTTCCCTGCTCAATCCAAGCAATCCATATGTTTCTGTGCCTTCTGTATCCAAATCCTCAACAATCTCCAGGTCCCAGTCACTTCTCAGCACTCCAATTGCCACGAGAGCACTCAGACAAGTTCCCGAGAGGTGGGTACACGCACCCAGTGCTGAGGGTGGCAGGAAAAGAGACAGAGCTATCAACTGTTTAATTAAACCTCACACAGTGTTGGAGGTCATTAGTGGGGCTCTGAGCATCTCTGTGGAAGGTGTCCCTGCCCCTGGCACGGGGTTGGAATGAGATGATTTTATGGTTCCTCCCAAACCAAACCATTCTGGGGTTCTACAATTACTGGATTAAGTGCTTAAAAAAGAATCCTGTTTTTAAGCACTGAAATCCTTTACAGCACACCCAGAATCTGACAATATTAACTGGAAAGATTATGGAAAAATGATACACATCCATACACATAGATGTGGTTTGAGTTTGGGAGGAGAGGGAAAGTCAAGTGCGTGTCCCTCTTTGAACAGGTGCCAGTGCCACTTCAGACTCGTCCGGTCTATTGGGACAACAGCAATTACACTCCTGGAAAAGAAACTTTGGATACCACAGATTGGAAAGAATACTGTGAACAGACTCCCCGAGTGCCATCACAACCATTTCTGTTCCTACTTCAACACTTCTTAGAGTTCAACTGGAACTGTGAGGCCAGAAATCCATGGAATCAAAGAAAATGCAGTGGTTAAATCCACCAAAATGCATGGATTCATCCAGTTTTCCAATGCACAGAGCATGCTGGCGATGGCTGGAGTGCAGGACACCCCCGTGAAGGCTGATTTGGTGCGTACAGCAGCACTGTGCCCCCGGGCACAGCTCTGCCTTCAGAGTGCAGAGTCAATCCCACCTGGAATGGCAGCCAGAGGGAATGTTTGGGCAGGGAGGGACACGGTGCTGCTGCACTTTGCTGTTCCCCAGAGCCAGAGGCAGCTGGGCGGGCTGCAGCTCCAAGGACAGTGGTGCCACGATAATATTCCCGCTCCATCCGCTCTTCCCTGCTCTTGTGGGGCAGGAATATCCAGCACAGCAGCGTGTGAGAGTTGGATTTATGCAGGAGGACTTGTTGTGCATCTTTTTACCAGCACCGATTCTCTGCCAAGCAGAGGAAAATATTTAGGCTGGAATTTGCATTTGTCACCAAACGTTTCAGCTCAGATTTCCATGCCCTGGGTGGGTTTTGTACTAATTACATGTGCATTGCAATAAAAATAACAACATTGTCTTCCACATTCTAATATCAGAGGCAAGAAGGTGAAATTAATTAAACCAGGCAATTATATTGGCAATCTGTGAGCTGCTCTCCTGTTACAGGACAATCATCCCTCCTGCTCCTGCTGCCAGCTGTGGATGGGAGTCAAGCAGACACTGCAAAAATTGATCTGCTGCTTCTCAAGGTTTTAACTCTTGGAAGGAGGGACCCTGGCTGCATCCAGGCCCTCCTGCTGAATTATTCCATCCTCACCATGCCCTGTGCGTTCTGCAGAGGGAGGGGTGTATTTTTGGAAAACGTCATCTGCGTATTTTCCCTGACTCCGCCAAAAGCCAGGAAAAAGGATTAGTGTTGCTCCCCAGCAGGTCAGCCGTGCCAGCAGCTGCCAGAATTACACATCCCCAAGTCTGCTCAGACCAACCTTCCTTGTCCTGCAGAGATTCCAGGAGTTCCATTTCTTTGCTTTGGGCCTTTTGCAGAGCGGTGATTTACAGCCCTAATTCCCTCCCGGCAAACCCAAACCGGTATCTTCAGGAGAAGGGGAAAAGGTGCCACCTTCCACATACCCTCCCACAATCCCTGTGTTTCTCTGAATTACAGCAACAACAAAACCATCAGGTGGTTTTTAACCAAAAAGTTCCTGCCTGACAGAAGGGAATTTTCACAAGTCTGGCAATAAGGGTCCTGCTAACCATTAATATCAAATTCTTAACCCCAGAGCACGTTTCTCCCACCCACCACCAAGCTGATTAACCTCATTTAACAGCTCAAAATGCCAATCTTACTTTCCCCTTGCACTTAAACCTCGGGAGAATATTCGCAGTGAAGAGAGGAAGGAGCTCGGCAGAAAGGTAGGGGATGACAGTAGAGCAGAGGATTAATTCTCCATTTCAACTTCCAGGGAAGTGAGACAATAGGAAGATTGCTCAGTCCTGTGATCATCCTGTGTTTGCCGCAACACACCCAACTTTAAAGGGATCTTGGCAGCCGTGCTGCTGCACAGTCCAAGAGTCAGGGCACTGAGAGGATGCTAATTACGGCTCTGCTGCCTTTATTATTCAACATACTCAATTATTCTCAGGTCATTTATATTAATCAGTATTTTCTCCTCAGTTACCATCTGAAGTCAGAAGAGTGTTCCACAAGTCAGTCCCAGCAGGCTGTGGCTGCCCCTCTGCTCCTTGGCACACAGAACCACGGGGTGCAGCCCAAAGTGTCCGCGGAAGGCTCATCCCGAGGGAGAGGGAAGCACCGCCTGAAGCAGCAGCTCTGCACAGCCAGCAACTCCCCGGCGGGATAACCACGGCAGGGGGAGCAGGAGCTGGGCTCTGTCATCCCCGTGGGTCCTTCCAGCCCAGGATATTCCACAATTCTACGGGTCTGCAATACCCAAACGGGAAACGGCTGCAAACCCAGCAGCCTTCCCACCCTTGTAGCATGATATGAACTACCCAGCTGCTCACAAACACACTTTATTTCTTGGCTCACATGCAGCAATTGCAATGATTTCCAGCTGCATCCAAAAATTCTTTTTCTGACTCAGAAACGTTGCCATCCAAAGCTACCAGACTTTGGGGCTTTTTATTACATTTTCAGTTATTTCTTCTAAAAAAAGATCAGCAACATGAATTTCAAACCTAGCCAGGCTTGGTTTTTTTTCCTTCTTTCCCACCCTCCAAGGACATGTCAGTTCCATCCACCCCCCAAATAAAGGCCAAGTCTGACTTTTTTGAAGCCTTTTTTTACCAGATGTGACACATCACATTCCAGGGGCATCCCGTCATTCCTTCGGCCCGGCCTCAGTCCTGCCTCACGTCTAAGAGGAGAACAAAGGACGCCCGGCTCTCTGGGAAGGATATTGGGCAAACAAAACACCGGAGCAGTCAGGATTAGCATCGCTCAAAGCTGTGCTCTTGTAAAGCTGAGTCACACTGCGAACTCGTGTTCCCTCAGAAACTGGAGGAGCAGCCACCAGCTCCCAAGTGAGAGATGGAGACACCTCAGGTTAACAGTACTTAAACCTCCTCTAGGTTTTTAAGCCTTAACGTTCATGGAATTACACCAAGCTCTGTGCTGACACAAGCCCCAAACCACTTCCCCATTGCCTCAAAACCAGTGTCAAGGAACGGGATCCTCTTCCTGTCTCCTGTCCCAGTCTCAAGTCCAGTTCAGGAATATGGACCAGGGAAGGGCAGCAGATTCACAAAACCCCTTTGGAACAGCAAGTCAGTTTTAGACAAGTTTGCCTTGCCAAAAGCTGTTCAATAATTGCCTTTTAGAGGGTTTTTAGATGTCTGGTTTGGTTTAACCAATGAACAATGTGCTCACAGAAGACACCAGGTACAAACATGCTGGTTTAAGAACGTTTTTGCTCAAGGCAGAAAGGCACAAACAGAGCAGCTGATTATTAGTGATGCCTGATGGTATCAACTGGATTCTTCTTTCATTAAAAATATCCCTCCCTCAAGCACTAAAATATTCATCAAGTCGTACTTAATGACAAAATATTTATTTCATAAGCAAAACTCTTTAGGAAGACCCTTCTGTGTAGGGTCATGGAGGGAAAAAAACTTCCAAACAGAACAACAGAAGCTTTGACCGTGGTCTGAGCACCTCCCCTACCACTCTGAGGTGCCAGCTGAGGCTTTTGCTCATTCCTTGGAGTGTCCTCCCATCAGCTGACAGGGAGCAGAGCAGCATCAGGAAGGGAAGCACTCCAGAGCCATTAGGTTTAAGTCCACAACGGGAAACTGAAGCGTTAGTTTGAGCAGTAACCACAAAATGCTCATGGAGATACGAACCAGCAATTCCCAAACACACAAACACCCTGAACCACCAGCACCCCAGGGAACAGAACCATCGGCTGTCCCTGCATGCTGCTATTCCATCAACAAGCATCAGCAAACATCAGGAACATTACTCCAGACACTGCCCCCCTGGCATGGTTGGACACCCGGTCCAGAGAAGGCTGATAAGGAAATCAAGGAGTGAGGACCTAATTAACAACAGACGCAAAGAAACCAGGGTCCAATAGAAAACCAAATACTAAGCAATACGTAACTTGGAACCAATGAACATTAAACCAATGTAGCTCTATGGGTTTTTGACTGTATAAAGTTTGGGGGGAAATCCTGTAAAACTCATGTGGTATGGAATGATTTTCTCTGCACACCTGGGCTATGTGTGGATGAAATTATTTCTGTTGCACATCCTGGCCAGAACAACACCTTGGCCAGAATAAAGTAATGCCTTGATTCTCTAACACTAAAAATGTTGTTGGAGGGTTTTTGTTTTTCCTGCAGTTTTGGGTGACACCAGGGCCGGCTCTGTGCTCCCTGGCGGGGCTGGGCAGCTCCTGACACCCGGGCTGGCACCGGCTGGCACTCGCACGCTGTGGAGGGACCCAGCCCTCGCCTGGGGTTGCAGGACATGCCCACGAACCCCTCTCCACACCCACACAGCCGCCAACAGCAGCACGGGGTGCAGCTCCGCGTGTGCGCGCTGATTTCACTGCAATGCGCTTAACGGCCCCCCAGATGTACAGACCTGGCTGCCCACACAAAAGGATCCACACTGCAATCCTGCAATCGGCCAAGGCAGAAATCTGGGCAGGGGTTTTGCTGTTTGGGATGGGAAAGGATCACGTTCCAGACCTTCTAAACAGATTCAGAGAAGCCCTCACGGCACCGAACTTCTGCTGCAGCGCCAGGGTCCATTTTAACCATTTTGTCATCTGCCCCCTCACCAAACCATTCCTGAGGCTGGAAGGGAGTTTGGGATTGCAAACACAAATAGCTCCAGCAGCTCGCAAAATCTGAACCACGCAAGACGGATTTCATTTAGAAAAAAAGAACTCTATGAAGCCTTCTTTACTTTCATGGAATCCCAAAGTGGTTTGGGTTGCATCCAGTGACATCCAGTGGCTCCCAGTGGCATCCAGTGCCACCCCTGCCACAGGCAGGGACACCTTCCACTGTCCCAGGGTGCTCTAAGCCCCATCCAACCTGGCCTTGGACACTTCCAGGCATGGGGCAATCACAACCTCCTGGGTTTTGTTAAATAAAACAAAAGAGACAAACAACAACAACAAAAACAAATGAGCAACTCACTCTTCTCTCTGATTTTGGAATCCTTGTCTAAGAGATCATTTTCCTTTCAGTCTTAGTTTTACACTAAATTAGACATAAAGCTGCATCAACCAATTAGATTCTTCTCAATTGCTACCTCTGTCTAGGTGAGGATTTTTAAGATGCTGTAAAATACAGGGAATTCTTCCTGATTATCCCAAGCGTTGATCATGTCGATCCAACATGCCCAGCCTTATTGAAGCAAATTAAATGTTAGTTGATGGGCTCCATGGAAAATGTATTAATTTAATGGGAAGGGCTGATTCCATTAAATCCTGGCTGGAACAGAAAATACAGCACTCAAGAGAAGTTGTGTTTCTGCCTGTTCCAACACCCTGTCCACGGAAGCTCTTTGCCAGAAATCATTCCAGCATCAAAATTCCCAAACATCAGAGCCACAGCGAAGTTTATCCCTGAGCCTCTGTGGTGAGACATCACATCTCTGCAGAGCAGAACCTGCCCCCTTTGCACTGCTCATGTTGGGTGTTTCACCATAAAGGAGAGGTTTAATATTAAAGTCTTACCCTAGACCTGGGCTCTACTCAAAGCAGCAGGCAGACCTTTGAACAACAATTCCTTGTGAAGAAAATTGCTAAAAGGAGTTACTCTACAGGAAAGCATTGCCTAATTACAGCCCCTGATTACACCCAGCGAGGAAGATGCTCCAGCCTGTTACTGGAACCACAATAAAAATCATCTGCAGGTTCCTTTGTGTCTCCTCGCTGCCCACACGGGCTGTTTAAACAGAACCCGGCTTTAATGACACCACAGGTCAACAACATCAAGTAAAAGCAGCAGCCGTGCCTGCATTCCTTCAGAAGGAAAATTATGGGGCTTTCAATAGTGCGGGAGAACCCACAGGGAATTGTGCAACTCTCAGGGCAGCTTTAAACACCCTGGAAGCTGCAGAGCTCCGAGTCACTGCTCCTGTGTGACTTATTCCTGCTACCACACAGCTCTGAAAGGCACTTCTAAAGCTGCCTCTTGAGACTTGGATAAGCTCAGCACCCCTCTTGTCCCTGCCCAGCCCCTTGCACAGAAATCCATTCACAAGGGCACCAGAAACTCCTTCAAAACAGGCCCAGCATGGCAGGTGAGGCTGCTCTGGGGTGTTTGATACAATAGAGGAAGCACCCACAAGATCTACTGGCCTTGCACAGCCCTGCTGATTGTGAACTTGAGGTTTTTACAGTCTCACATCCAACAACATGAAGGAAAATCTAATCAACATCCTGGTTTCTACGACATTCCACTGGACAATCCAGAACTTCTGCAAGTAGGAAAAGTCTGGACAGAAAAGTTTTGTACAGCTTCTTTCCACTGCTCTTTCTTCCCTTGTCTAATCCCATTTCTTATTCTCCTGGAGAGAATGATCAGGCTGAAGGCAACAGAACCCCAGCCTGACTATCACTGATGTGCCTATTCCATAGTTATAAATTATCTTAAACTTTGTTTACCAGGTTAAACACATGAGAGGTGGCCAAAACTACATCTCCCACCCACGACAGCCAGAACTACACACTCCTGAGGAGAACCTGGTCAAGGAAATTAATTCCTGAGGTAATGCCTTCCCAAAGTTTCATGTAAGCTCACAGCATCTGTCCACTGCAGCCTGGCCCTTCTGCTGCTCCTGATGTCAGGAAATCAGAGCTGCTTCAGAGCCACAGAGCTGTTTCAGAGCCACAGAGCTGTTACAACCCAAGGAGCAAAACCACAAAAGGCCTCTACCTGTGCAGTCTTTATAAATAAAGTATCCATACTCGAGAAATTGCAGTGTAATTAAAAGTACGTTTTATCACACCTCCCACCGTTGTGCCAACGCAGGAATACGACATTTCCTGCAGAGAAAGGATGTGGGGTTAGTCACAAACTGCTCTGTTTCATTAGATACCACCAGGTATGGAGAAAGGCTTAGGGTGATTTGTGATACAATTACGGAGACAGAATGTGAATTAACTCTGCTTTCTGTATCTTCCTCCACAAATTTGTGCCCAACCTGTCCCAGCACTGAAACCACAAGAAATAACAGACCGAGCTGGATTTCACAGAACTGCATTTCACAGAATCCCAGGATGGTTTGGGTTGGTAGGGACCTTAGAGCTGATCCAGTTCCAATCCCTTCACCATGGGCAGGGATACCTCCCACTATCCCAGTTTGTTCCAAGCCCCGTCCAGCCTGGCCTTGGACACTGCCAGGGATTGGGAATCCACAGCTTCTCTGGGAATCTATGCCAGGACCTCACAGGGAAAGATTTCTTCCCTCTGTTTTACCCCTAGCAGGCTGCAGGCAGAGCCAAAGCTGGTTTTATTTCCCTCCGCACCAGCAACTTAAATTCATTTTTCACTCCTGTCAAAACCTTGCTGACAGTGTTTACAACTTCTGAACAAATGCACGGGTCTTAAGTATGAACAAATAATTCTGCAGTGGGGATCTGCTGCAGTTTCTGACAGCTGAAATGCAGTTTTTGGGGAGGCAGAGCAGCCCCTAGGGAAGGGGAGAGGGATTTGCTCAGCTATGCCTGGCTCCCATTCCCAGCCAGCTTCCCGGGACTGCAGCAACGCAGAACTGCTCCCAACAAAAGAGCCTTGTGAGAAACAGCAGCCTGGGCAAAGGTCTGCAGGGCTGGGCTGGCCTTTGCTTTGGGGCAAGAGGGATTTACTCTGGGAAATCAAGGAAAAGCAGCCAAGAGAACAAGGACAAACAAGTCTACAATCAGAAAAATATCCATGGTAACACTGGACAAAAACATCAGTGGGGAGGGGGAAAATGTGCAGCACAGAGAAGAGGAGCCTCTCCAAAGCCAAATACCCTCTAGGAAGTTAAAAAAAAAAAAAAAGGAAATATGATGATGAACTTTAAGCTTCCAGTTTCTGAGACTGCCCTTCATTTCTTTGAGACAGCCTTGGAGCCACCAGAGACACACCAGGGAGATGTGAGCTGCCAAAGAACTGAATTAGCCAAAATACCAAATTCTGGCAAGCTGAGCAAGCTGCTCTGTGTGTCACCAGGACAGGCCACTGCTCTCCCCTGTGCCCACAGGGACTCAATCCCCACAGTCAGTCCGAATTCAGCTGCCTGCAGGGATCTGGAGCTTTCCAGTGACACCTGCAGGGACATTTCACTCTGCGAGGTGATGGCAGACACTCCGCTCGACAAGGCAGCTCTGACCCCAGGAACTTGCCCACATGGCACAGGAAATGTGGTTTGATCTGACGAGAACTACACTCAGACACCCCTCTGACACAGCCCCGGCACCTGGGGCAGGATCAGAACCAGGGCACTGCAGGTTGAGCTCAGCTGGGCAGAATTCAGTCACCTCTGTAAATATGACTGTGGCCTAGGAGGCTGCTACACCTTCCTTCCTGGGAAAGAGCTCCGATTCCCAGTTCTCCTGCTCTTCTATCCATCAAATCCAAGCCATCTCCCCCATTTTGCAGGTATATCTGCTTAGTTTTCCCCTTTCTCTATACAGACTTTTATTAACAGCAAAAAGCAAATTTAAAATGGGCACATCCTGGTTTCAATTTGGGAGGATAGCTTCACATTTCTGAGGCTTTTTCCTGTGCTGCTGTTCCTATTTTACCTCTGAGGGGTCTCAGGGCGCAACTGGGAATTCATGGACTGGCACAACTAGAGAACACAGAGGGAAAGGAGAATTGTTTGGGTTGGATGGGACTTCAAAGACCAATTTATTCCAACCTCTGCCATGGAAGGGAGAGGGGAAGCTCCACAGAACTCAACTAAAACTGGAAAGAAATCCCATTTTTCCAGAGCTCCAGCAGTCTCTGTACCACACGCTCATTTTTAGCTCCACTCTGATCAAACTGTTTCCTCCCAAACAGCATCTCCACACTCCTTTCTGCACATTACCAAACCCTTATCTCCTTTGCCACTGAGGGATGCAGGGAATGTTCTCCAGGCCTGCAAAGACACCTGTGGGCACAGCTCAGGGAACAGCCTCACCGTCGTCACATTCCTGTGCAACTGTTGTCACAACTGCAGATAAAGTAATTACTGCAACTCCTTTGCAAACAGGTAATCTGAAAAGCACAGGATTACATTGCTGGGAGTGCTGCTGGCTATGAGTTATTTATCAAATCCTGAATTCCCAGGGAAGGGAATCTCCAGCAAACAGAAGCACTATAAACCTCCTGCATTAACGACAGCCTCTCATGCATAGACATTTATTTACATTTATTTTACAGCTCCGCCTGCTGACAAGCTGCAATTTAATGGGATTTAGTGTGTTGTGCATTCAGGTGTTTTGTCCCAACACTGTGGCACAGGCAAATACAAAAAACTGCTGTGAAAATTCAGCTGAATAAACTCACTGATGACCACTCTCTTTGAAGAAAATATTACAGCAGATGCTTTAGAATCATTAAGGCTGGAAAAGATCCTGCAGTCCTAGAAAACTTCAGCAAAGGACAAAGAACAGAGACGTTGGGCCTGAGGAAAGCACTGATTTAAGTCAATATTTTTTTTAACTTCCTGCAAAAATCCCAAATCCAATCATTCTCTGCTCCTGAGAAAGTGTTTTATGTTTATCTCCCCACCTATGGGATGCAGGGGGGTTAAATTTCCTGGTGAGGGTCTGGCAGCCAGGCCCAGGCAGCTCTGAACAAACAAGAAGCAGAAGTAGGACATCTTGAAGGAGTTTTTTTTGCCAACCCTGCAACAGCAGGGCAGGAAGAAGGAGTCCATCCAGTGCTTTCAAACCCCATTTCCCTCATTGCCCGGACTATTCATCATCTCCAATTCTTCTGGTCCACGTGCTAATGTGGATGGCAGTGGGAAGGTCAAAAGAAGCTCCAGAGCCCCCAAGCAGACAGAGGGGAAGACACAGCGTGTCATTATCCCATGTCCCAGAAAAGCCACGTGGTCCCCTTGGACAGCTCAGCCCCTTCGGCAGCCACATCATTACTGACACAAACACAGGGCAGAGTAGGTCAGGAGCAGCTCTCCTACAAATTGGAGCGGGGCTGTTTGGAAGGGAGTTCTCAACAAAGCTAGAGAGCAGCAGCGAAGCTGCGCCATGGGAAGGGGTGATTCTGGCTGAGTCACGGGACAGTCACAGCAAAATCCAGCCATTGTTCAGGGAAACTTGGAAATTGCCTCGTGCTCCTCAGTTAATCATATGTAATAAACCAGCAGGAGATAGGCACCAGCATGCCTAGCTCAAGTTTAATACAAAAAATTAATTTTTTTTAATTACAAAAATCTTATTCCAGCCTTCAATAGAGTTTTATTAATTTGCTAAGATGCAGGATTTACCCACATGAGGACTTTGGGAAAAATCCTTCATGCCCTGTAACCTGCACCCAAGGCAGTGTTAAGCAAATATTTGTAATAAATAAAAGTTCTTTACAAGCTGCCACCAAACATGACTTGGAACTCCCACCCTGCACACTAAAAATGTGACTGGCCTCCATATACTGAGGTTTCCAAAGCAGGGGGTCCCACCCTGTTTCTCCTCTGCCTGCTTCAAACTCTTATTCCTTCACCTGCCCCTCAGCACATGAATTTCAGGGTAACATAAAATACCCACTGATAAATCCCACAGGTCGTGAAGGGCATTACCAGCACGCAGGAGGCTTTGGCACGACTCACTTCTGATGCCAAGCACCCTAGGAGCTTCGAGATAAAATGCAGAACACGAGGCTTGAGTTGATTTTCAGGGCTCTCCCTCAAGTCTTTAAGTAGCATGAGAAGTATCCATATTTTTCCACATATGCCTGTATTGCCCCTTCTCTCACCTCTCCTTTTGTTTAACCCTGAACTCTCAGTTCTTTTTTATGGTTGGTTTGTTGTTTTGGCTTTTTTTATCCCCAGAATGCAGGAGACACTTCCAGAGCTGACAAAAACATTAGCATGGAGGAGGGATCTCGTGCAGAAGGAAAAGGGACAAGAAAAACAAAGCCCACAATAAAGCAGATTTGAAATCACTATCAAGAACATGCTGTAACAAAGCAGCATAGCCCTGGCCTGGCAGCCACTGAGAAGGTGACATAAGAGCATGCTCTAATATACACCATCACCCTTTTAAAAATACATTTGTGTTTTTGTAGTTCTCAGGACATTTCCTTTGTAATTTCTCACCTCCTACTGCTGCTGAGGCCTCTCAGCACCAGGCAGAGACTTTGCCAAAGTTCCGGCAGCTCAGACAAGGAGTTCCAGACAAGCAGGGATTTAAGGCCATAATAAGATCTAAGCTGTTGGAAAGGCCAGGCAAACTTCTGTGGCATGTTTTTCCTTTCTCTTCCCTATAAACACCTCATGAAAGCTCTCCTGAATGTCCTCCTGGAGGCTGCCAAGTTAAAATAGTGCATTATCTCAGCTACTGCACATGACTCCGGGAAGATTCCTCCATCCCAGCTCCGAGGAACTGTCCACCAGGCCTGGGACTACAGGAAAGTTTTCCCATGTAGGGTGAGGATGATTTTGTTTCACAACTGCCTTGTGACTTCAGGGCAGTCCTATGAAGAGGGGAGTGTGGATGTTTGGAGTGGTGCCATGGGGTGACACTCTCCAGAGGGAGCAGGGATTTCCTGGCACTGGAACTGCACCCTGGGCTTCAAGGGGAGTCCCCACAAGGGTCCCAGAGAGCCAGGACAGGGCCCTGGGAGCAAACCAGGGCTGTCTCCCTATTCCCATGTCTGGAAATCCATCCCAGGAAAGCTGACAGCCTTCCTGAAGGATTGCTCTCAGGGACACACCAGGCTGAAAAAAGGAAATCCATCCCTGCAATGGCACAAATGCCCCAGGGACAGGACCACTTCCATCACCCACTGCCAAACATCAACACCTGAACCTCACCTCCTGTCCCGGGGATACTCCCATCTCCTCTCACTCCACTATTCAGGCAAATCACCGATTTTTGGGAAAAAATTATCAACCCTGTAAAGCAACACTGAACTATGCCATTAAATATGCACCGGCTGAGCTCAGCTCTTAGAGTGGAACCTGCACAAGGCTCAAGACACTGAACATCCTCTCTCATAAAAGGCCTTTATTTACTTTCTGATTCCATGAGTAAATGCTGTCTATAAATAGCCCTCCCTGCCCAGTCAGGCTGTAACACTGCTGTTATCACCTCACTCCTTGGGAAGGGCCCTGATAAGACCAAGTGATAATAGCTCAGGATTACCTCCTGTGGAAAGGAATCTGTTGGAATTCATTACTGCACAATTTTCATTCCCTTGTGCCATTTTTCAGTCTGAAGCAGCAAAAATAATGGAGTGCCCATGCCCTCCTCACCTTGCCTTCAGGTTTATCTCCCTCTTCCACCACATCCTTTATGAACCAGCCTCAAAACTGAGAGCCAAGGTCACCCAAACTCAAAACTGAGAGCTCGGGTCACCTTAATCTCTGTCCCAACACTGACCACTTTTACTGAACCTACTAAAGATCAAAGAAGAAATGAGATAAAGCTTATCTGCTCCCAGGAGTTAGGAAGACAGGTGGAATACACACGTAGGGCACAGCAAAGCCTCCCAACAGTGTCCTACACATCCATTATCTCTGTTTTAAGAGCTTTATGACCTTTGTAAAAGTAAATATATTTAAGTGCAGCTTTTATGTGCGGTGTTGAGATTCTGACCTCAAAAGAAATAAACTTTTCTTCAAGGGCTCCGATGGCACTGGAGGGAACGCACAGGGCTCCTATAGTGTTCCTACAGATCCATTACCTACATTTCCAGAGTTTTATTACCCTTTGAAAATGTAAATATATTGAAGTGCAGCTTTCATGTGCAGTGTCAGGGTTGTAAGAACATGAGGATTAACCAAGGGTAAGAAATAAAATGCTCTTCAAGGGTTCCGATGGCACTTGAGGAACACACAACACTCCCAAGAGTGCTCCTGTGGATCCATTCCCTTATCTGCATTTGAAGAGTTTTATTGCCTTTGAAAATGTAAATATATTTAATGTGCAGCACCAAGATTGTAACAACACAAATGTTAACAGAGGGTAAGAAATAAACTGTTCTTTAGGGGTTCCGAAGACACCTGAGGAACACACAGCACCCCTAGAGTGCTCCTATAGATCCATTCCCTTATCTGCATTTGAGGACTTTTATTACCTCCACAAAGGGAAACACATTCAACGTGCAGTGTCAGAATTGTAACAACACAAATGTTAACAGAAGGTAAGAAATAAACTGTTCTTCAGGGGCTCCAGTGGCATTTGAACACAGAACACCCCCACCAAGGAACAGAAGAATGTACCCCCTGTTCAGGCTGCTTTAATCACCTCTAGTACAATGGGCAGATTAATGAAGTTTAGGATTCCCAGTTAATTGTGGTGACCACAGAATTACCATTAAACCATGGTACCCTGCCATTGAGAGGGAAGCAAATTAATAAAGGTGACAGCTGGGACATCAAATTCAAGATGAGGCATTTTTAAATATTTGTATAAAAGCAGAACAATCTTCACTCAAAAGAAACAGTTGCTTTCGCTGCCTCAGTTGCATAAATTTCCAAGAATCGGAGTTATTTAGTACTTGAATTTTTAGTAGTAGGGACTAAAAACAGCCAGGGTAGGGGCAGCCCTGGGATATTTATGGAGGGGAGGGATGGACAGCAGGAGAGTCCCAGTACAGACTTGGTTTTCATGGAATCCCAGAATGGTTTGGGTTGGGAGGGATCTTAAAACTGGTTCAGTGCCACCCCTGCCATGGGCAGGGACACCTTCCACTGTCTCAGGGTGCTCCAAGCCCCAGTGTCCAACCTGGCCTTGGGCACTGCCAGGGATCCAGGGGCAGCCACAGCTTCTCTGGGAACCTGTGCTACGGCCCCCCCACCCTCACAGGGAAGAATTTCTTCCCAAAATCCCATCTAAATTGTCCCTCTTTTAGTTTAAAACCATTCCCCCTTGTCCTGTCCCTCCATCCCTTGTAAATAATCCCTCTCCATCTTTCCTGTAGCTCTTTTAGGCACTGCAAGGCCACAATTAGGTCACTCCAGAGCTTCTCTTCTCCAGGATGAACAATCCCAACTCTCCCAGCCTTTCCCCACTGCAAAAGGCCAGGGAAAAGTGCCGGAGTGACTGAGGCAGTGACTTCATTTCCCTGCCCTACAATTACAGGAGAATGGAGCTGAGTCATGGACACAAACCCCCCCAAACCACAGCTCACCACGGGAATAAATCCCTGCCCACGGGCCCAGAGCTGTATCGCATTGGGAATTTTATGGGAGAAAGAGCAAACTGTAACTACGACTCCACTGACCGCTGGGAAAAGGAAAAGGTTCTGCATTTGGGAACGGGGGGGGGGGGGGGGGGACACCTGAAACAAACTCAGCGCAGCTCAGTGCCTTGGTACCCACAGCCCCACAGGAGCCTCCCACCCTCTCCTACATGAAATAATAAGTGGAAAAAACAGTGAATTCCTTCCAGCCACCAAAAGTGAGCAGGGAAGAGCCCGCCTGCTTCGCATCTCAACAGAGAGGAGAAGGAAGGAAAAGGGGTTTATTTGCAGCTCCATCTCCCCACAGGAGCCCTTCCCGAGGGCACACGGCCCAGCGCAGCCTCTCTGCACGTGGGACAACATTCCAGGTTCACTTTGTCCCTGGAACAAGTAAAGCTGCTCCCCCACCAACAACCAGCAGCTCTGTGCAGGGTGGAGAATACAGATCAGGGGAACACATTTTCCAGAGCATTAAGGAATTTTTAACTGCTTTGCGCTCCCCGTTTGTCCCTTTCTTGAAACAAAATAATACAAAAGAGAGGGGAGAGGAAAAGTAAAAAAGAAGTGTTTTCAAAATTGCAGAAAGAGCCAAAAGTGAGGTGATTCTGGCATATTAATTTGGGGAAAAATTTAATAGAAGAGTTGGGAAAAGACTCGACTGCCCAATGCTTCAGTATATGGCCAATGCCTTATGGAAGAGAGGGAAATAAAGATTTAATTTCTGGCTGCAAGAGGGGATTTTCTTGTAGCAGTTTTAATGACAACAGCTGTTTGAAATATTAAATATTGATATTAAAATATCCCCATTGCGATTCAATATTAATGTACCCCCTACCAATTTATGGAATTCTGTAAATTTACACCAATGCCTGGTTTTTGTTTAACCAGATCTGACTCATCAGGGTCAAATTCTGTGACTGAACTGACATGGGCCTGTTCAATTTAAACTCTGTTCTCTGTATCAGAAGGAGCTTCATTAAAAAAAAAAAAAAAGGCACAGTTGTATTTTCTCCCCTCAGAAACAAATTTTACCTGTAAGAATCCACAGGCAGAAAGACATTTTCCAGCGGAATCACCATTTGGAATCAATCCTCAGGCAGGATCCCTTTGATCTCGGACTCCAGCCTGAGTCACTGCGTTTCAGGGAAACGGGGATCCAGTCCTGCCGTAAATCATCACTTCCTTCATCATTCCCTGGCTGGATGAGCCACTGCAAATTAACAACTTCCTTTGCCCACATGAAGAGGAGCAAGTTAATTCCTCCTCTTTTTAGTCCAGGATCTCAGAGCTGTCACATTTTCCAGCACTTTTCCAAGTGCTGCTGTCTGTGCACACACACAGGGACCCCAGAAAACCAGGCATCCCTGAGTGCCCATAAAACACAGAGCTTTGGATGAAGTTTACCTGCTCCCAAACCCTTAAGATGGGAGAATTTTAAATGGTTTATCCACAGAACCAAGAGATTTGGGAAGTTACATAGAACTGAGGTGCAGACTGTGGCACCAAGTTTTGTTTTTGACTGGATTTCAGTGCAAATTCAGAATAAACACCCTGAAATGAGCATCAGAATGAAGATTAAACTCAGCAGCAATGCAAGGCTCTGGCCACACACAGGGAAATTCCATCTCCAAAGCAAGGACCAGTGCTGCTTTCCAGGCAGGAAAAGCCAAATAAGGGACACCTGAACCTGTCCCCAGCGAAGGAGCAGCACGGGCTGGGATTTGAACCACGGCACAAAGAGCCAACGTGAGTCAGTGCAGTCCCAAACCCCGCTTGGAAAGGGATCCAAATCACCAAGGTTTGGGGGAAGTGGGACTCAGGGAGCCCAGCAAAACAGCGGAGTCACATGGAGAGGAGAGGATGGAGCAGGAACAAAGGGCCGCAGGGGCTCCGGGCCTGTGATTTCAGCTGGTGACAGTGCTGGCCATTGGCTGGGGTCCCTAACGAGCAGGACATCGTTAGCGGGCACAGAGCTCCATTCTCTGCCAGCCCTCCCCTCCTGAAGGACACCCAGAGCCACAGCTGATGTCATTTCTGCACATGGATCAGCAGCGCTCACAGCAAACAGCACAGGAGGGGCTCCCACACGCTCCGGGTCTCTTAATCCACAGCGGAAAATTTCATTTTTAAAAGGTTTTTGAAACAAAGCACCTTAGTAATGCAATGGTGGTAAAAATGTGTGTGTCCCCCAGCTGCCATTTCCTGCCACAGCACTAGAAAAAGTCAGGGAATCTTTCCCAAATTTCCTGAAAACACCTGAGGTGAAATCACCTCTGGTAAATCACGTGAGATTTTTCCAGGTTTAATTTGAAGCAGGATGATCTGATCAGAACTGTTTCTGGACGAGGGGACACCAGGGATTAGGAAACTCAGACCAGTTCTTTATTTGTCTGGCATCAAAATCAGATCCCACCCTCCTACATGACTCCTCCACCATCAACAGGCAGCCAAACCACGTCCCCAAGTGCCACATCCACACGTTTTTTGACCGTTCCCATGACTGGTGACTCCACCACTGCCCTGGGCAGGCTCTGCCAGTGCTTTGTGAGCCTTTGCACAAGGAAATTTTCCCTATATCCAATCCAAACCTCTCCTGGTGCAACACGAGCCCATTTCCTCTCATGCGGTCACTGTTCCCTGGGAGACGAGGCCAACCCAAATTAAGGCATTTTAAGGATGTATCTGAAATTCAAGAAGCTCTCAGTGTCCCCAGGCTATTGCCATACTACAGTATTCTTATTTTTGCCCCTTATTCCAAATTTATCATGAAGTGGAGGCAAGTTCCTTCCCTTCAGATGCAAGAATGGGAGGTTCAAGGTTAGAAAGCTGAGAAAAACACACTCAGCCGTGGTTGACCCTGGATCCCTGGCAGTGCCCAAGGCCAGGCTGGACGGGGCTTGGAGCAGCCTGGGATGGTGGAAGGTGTCCCTGCCATGGCAGGGGGTGGAATTGGATCTTTAAGGCCCCTTGCAACCCAAACCACCCTGCGATTACACAATTTCCCTGTGCCCTGTTCCCAAGCCATATCAGTCTTGTGCCATTTCTTATCATTTACTGCCTTTTATTGTCACTTCTCACTAATCCCTTCAGGGTTCTTGGAACAAGGTAATTTTTTATAGGAAGAGGTCACGAGGCTACACTGGAGTTTCAGTCACACTGAACAGAGAACACGTAGACACTTTTAAGTTTTTGAACTTCAGAAAAACCTGGAAGAAATCTCTCTCTCATACAAACAAAAAAAAAAAGCTGGTTTTAAACATTAAGATGGAGATTTAAAATCAGAATATCCCGAGTTGGAAGGGACCCACAGGGCCCCTTCAGGAGCAAAAGAACAACATCCTGTGAGTATTTCTAGCAACAAAAAAAGTAAATTTAGTCAGAGAAAAGCAGATAAAGGAAACCAACCCGAGATCTGGCGGAGCAGCACCACAAACCCTGAGCCACAAAAAAGCAGCTGCTGAGCTGGAGGTGGCTCCAGAGCTTTCTTCAGCTCCAAGTCCAGCACTTCAGAGGCACCTCTACTCCAAACCCCCTGGCTACCCATGAGAAGGGCTAGAAATCACTTTTTTCTGTGTTTGCTTCCACCTCAGCCCCACACTGCAGAGTCTGGGGGGATTATTTAGGTTTAAGACCTGAGTATTTGAGGGGGTTTGCTCCCAGACTTAATCAGTGTTAAGTTGTGCTCTGAAAATCTGGGGTTTTATTGCCTTCAGAAAGCCCAGAGCTTCCCAGCGTGAGTCACAGGAGGAATCAAAAGGTAAATTCAAAATACACACACAAAGTCCTGTGGTTCTCCTGCAGCAGGGGAAGCTTCTCCTTGAGGAATGCAGCCCCAGTTTCTCTAAAACTCCAACCACAACATGAGGGGGGGATTTTTCTCCCCACTTAGTTCATCTACAAATTCAATATTTTAATTATAGTTTAAAGTTCAGAATAACAACAGTTCCTTCAAGTCAGTCATCACATACTCAGCCCTCCCATTTTAAGCCCTCCCAGTTTAAGGCACACACAGAGATTTATTTATTTGTCTATTAAATATTTCAGGCACAGCCCCAACCCTGCCGTGGAGCACTGCTAGAAAGAGGATCAAAGGGAAATCACCCTCCCCTCCTTCCAAACCTTCTCCTACATCCCTACAACCCAGAAGTCCCAGTTTCCACCTATATCATGGGAAAAAAACCCAAATAAACCTGAGATTTGTGAGAGTGCTCCAGATACCAGTGTGTATCCTAAATGTGGGTCTCTGCAGCAGCATTTTAGAAGGAAAGATGGAATTATTTAAGGAAACATTATTCTTATGGTGCTGCACTTGCACAGCTCCAAGCAGTGCCACTTTCCAACCAGCAATTACAACTGGATATTTGTGCCACACAGCCAAGTTTTTTTTCACATCACGCAATTGCATCCCTTCTCCGCAATGAAAACTGACATTCTCCCAGCCCAGGTAAAAGGGACATTTCAAGCCTGAGTCTCAGGTTTCACCAGAGCCAGCATTTAATAGCAAACTTCACATCTTATAAGGGGCAGCCAAAAATCCCCCAGACCAGGCTGCTCTGGAAGCAGTGGAAAATCTGGAATTTCTGTGAAAAGCCACATTGAAAAATAATTATCCCTCTAAAACAGAAAGAGAAAAGCAGGAATTGCAGAATTAAAGAGGTGGCTTTCCACAGAGATTGTTCTTGCCAGCCCTGTGACCAATCGAGGCAGGGACAGGTCTGCCACGCTGCTTACATTCCTCCAGGGGGATGAAAAAATTATTTGTTTTTGATTGGGTCTACATAGAACATTTGCATCTTGTTACTGCTGATATTTTAGCCTTAAAAGTTCTCAGACATTCCTCCAGGGCTTATCTTAAGCACATTTTTATTAAGTTCCCTTCTCTAAAAAAAACAAGCTCCAGCGAGTTTTGACACGTGCTGCCTTTGACAATGATAATCTTTGTCCTTCCCAGCTGCAGCAAATTTAAGATAATCTCTTCTCCAAGTGGACTTTATTAATCTTCCCAATGAAATACCATCCTGAGGTAAAACAATTATTTCCAGTTCAGCTCTTAGTACCAGTTAAGCCCATGCTGGAAAAGACAACCAACATCTGGCAGACTCAATATCTGCAGCAATTAAGAGTAATCGTGGAACCATAAATATACAAATCTACCCAAGTGCGGGGGCTGGAGCTGGGCTCAGGGAGGGAGGGCAGGGAGGGACTGCGGGAGGATTTCACCGAGTCAGCAGCCGGGACTGGCCACACGCAGCAGCACCGCCACTGTCACTGTCACAGCCAGGGACCGGCTCCTCCGGGATCACCGCCAAGGTCACACCTCAGCCCGGGGAGCGGCCTGGGCATCCCCCCACACCTTCCATAGGCACCGGGGGACGGCAGTGTTCCACCTGGTTAGTGATTAACAGGGTTTAACTTATTGGGGAGCGAGAATCCCGTTTGTTCTCCCCACTTCACTGCCATGCAGACCCTCCCCAGTGGTGCCCTTGGAGGTGTTGTGGCTCCCGAGCTTCCCAAAACCGGGACAGAGATCCCAAAACTGGGACAGAGATCCCAAAACGCAGCAGGCCCAGGGTTGGGCTCACCCCCCAACTGCTCCTCCAAAAGCAGATTTTTCTCCTGAATAACCTGAAGGGATCAACCCCAAAACCCTGCCAGGGAGGAGCCGAACCCCTGCAGCCCCAGGGATACAGAACCCCAGATCCCAGTGCTGCTCCCGGAGGAACCCGCAGCCGCTCAGGCTCACCTCAGAGCAGCTGAAGCACAACTGCTGATTATTATTTTTATTCTGTCTAGAAAAAAAAAATCCCTTCATCTGCATGTTTTAAATTTAAAAATGTGACTTTGCTCCATTTTCAATTAACTGTCCCTGAAAGTATTTTTTACTGAGCTCCTTTGACTGCTAAAGTGCAATTTTGCAGAAAGACAATTTTGCCTTTTCTTGCTCAAAAGGTAGCAATAGATAAAAATTACAAAAAATCTGATAGCTAAACAATAAACGATATGATTTGGAGTCAGATCTATGGCCTTTAAAAGCTCTTCTAAATGCAAGTATAGCTGGGAAAAAAACTTAATTTAACTTCATTTTTCCTCTAAAACTCCTCCAGTTGTTAACTCCCTCACTGAAGTCATAATCTCATGTAAAATTATGATCATTGCTAAAAAAATATGAGATTAAGACACCACAATAAGCAGAAAAGATGCAAACTTATACATTATTTGGGTAAAATATCATCACCTGGGGTAAAAAGAAAAAGCAGTTTTGGTCTGAAATATCTGCTGGGCTCCTCAGAGGGAACGTTTGGCTTCAGAAACGAACAAAACCCTGGGTAAAATATGATCTGTGTGCTCGACTGACTGTGCCCTCTCACAACTCCAGTTTGCTGTGTTACATCGTCCAAGGAAAATTATTTTAGGGAATGGAACAAAGAAATTAAACATTTCCCCCAAATGAAGCCGTTGCTAATTGCAAAAATTGCACAGGCAGAATTTCATTGGAAAGAGCACCTTGGATGATCTCCCACTGTTATTTTATAGCAGCAAGACTACATTTCCTTTAGAAGAAAGGAAACAAAAGGGATTATTTCCCCTCCGAATTCCACCCCCTGCATTTCCCAGTTCCCAGGTGTGACAACAGTGGGTTTGCCTTCAACAACAACAACAGAGACATCCTAGGTGAGTGTTGGACCCCCAGCACTTCCCTGAGCAGCATTCCCTGGTGTCCCAGGTCATCGCCTGCCTGGCTTTTCCTGGGAGACAAACACTTCAAACCAGGAACATTTGATAGCCACAACCTCCTTAACCAAGTGGTCACCCTGGAAAGGGAGAAAAGCCTCCCTTGCCCCAGGAAATAAATGGAATTTTCACCATCCACTTAAGCATTCCTGGCTGTGGCTCCTCGGTGAGGCGACAAGGCCTGGCTGCCCCACAAAGGCTGTGAGTTCTGCTGGCTCTCAGATTAAGCAATAAAAGGTTTTTTCCTGGTCACACACCTGGGCTGGGACCTTGTGCTTGTGCCCAGCTTTCCACAAGCCCCACCAGCCCCATCAGGAGACAGGCACAAGGCTCCCGTTCCACCTGGAGCTCAGCTCCCTAAATAAATCTGGAGCACCAAAGAGATCACAGCGAGATAAGGGAACCCCAAAGAGTGCATTTAGTGCAGGCACAGAGACAGAGAGGTGCCAGGCCAGGGAACCTCAGCCCTGCACAAACAAACACATCCCAACCCTGCAGGATGGCTGACAAACACTGCAACACCCACAGCCCACGGCACCGAACCCAGCTGCTTCGTCTGACTGCCACGAGGAAACTCAAACAGCACAACATTGCTCCCCAGGCCTGCCCAAGAGAGCTCGAGGCCACAGAGGAAAGAGCCAATCCCCCAAAAATGGGCGTGTGCTGTCCATGTGGGACTGGAAGTCACGGAACAGTGACCAATTCCAGTTCCACAGTAATGAGCATCCACAAAACCCACACTGCACATACAGCGTCACTAATGTGGGATGTATTATAAGTGTTAATTACTTTTTTTCAGAAGGAAAACTTCTTTCAAAGGCAAGAATAAGATCTGAGGTTCCCCTTTGCTCCACTAAATTAATCTGGTTTATGCAACCCCTGAGTGTGCAAGAACACAGACTGGGGGGAATATTCACTTTACACAAGCAAGTAAAAGCAGACAAATCAACTTTGTAACAGCAGAAAGACTGAACCCAAAGGCCCACAAGTCTCCTCTTCCCCCAGAAGCAGAAATAAATCAGGTATCCATGGAAAAGGAGAAGCAGCCCCAAGTTGTGGTGACACAACCCACACCCCACAGGGATCCCCCTTCACCAAGGCACCATCCAGCACCACTTCCTCTGCTCCTCCCATTCCTTGGGACCAGCCAAAAAAAACAAAAACCACCCCATGCCACCACGGCAACCACTACTCTGCGCTGGAAAATAGAGACCAACTCCTTTTTTCCACCCACACCAGTGGCTCCAGCCATGAGGGACAGAGCACACGAGCTCCAGGGAGATGCACTGGGAGCAGACGGAGCCTTGGCCGAGGAACAGGCCACAGATTCCTACTGGAACAGCCAGACCTGCCTAGAAAATGTCTCTGAGCCGGGTTATTTCAGGGAGGTTGTTACAAAAGCTGCTGCTGACCTGAGGTGTGCAAAGAGCTCACTGCAGTCTGTTCACCTGGGCAGAAGGGATCCAGCCACGCTTTACAGGCCACAGAGCCGGGAAATGCGGAAAATGAGAGCGGATTCAGTGCACTCTGCAGGAAAAAACCCGGCTGGGCCAGCAACAAATGCATTTTAAGGCTAAATATGCCCAAACTCCAGCCGGGAGAGCCCACACCAGCCCCAAAGGACAGCAGCTCCTCACACAATGCAGGAATCTCCCTGCAGAAGCCCAACTACATTTTCTCCCCCATCTGGCCTCCATCTCTGCCACAGCCAAACCCAGCAATCCAAGGAACGGCTATCTATCACCATTCCAACCCCAGGGCTTCCCACAGGCCAGGGGAGACCTCCAGACCAGCAGGGCTTATAAAGGCTTTTGTTTTGGCTAATTCCAAGGAACATCTCGGACTGCAAACCCTGCCCTGCAGTATCTGCAACCCAAATATTGCAGCACTGAGCTAATTTCGGGGAGCTGGCACACAGAACCGACTACTGGAGTAATCAGACCAAAAAACCGAAGGCAAGCTAAATTTAGGAGTAACTATGCAATGGAATATTAATAACGAATTATTTCCCATATATATGTATATACATATATATATATGTATGTATATATATAATTTTTTTTTAAGCTAAGCGACAATGCTCCTTGCAAGACCCAGGTTCTGCGTCCCCCCAGAGATGGATCCCACGTTTTTCTGGGTACCAAGATAAGGTTTAACCTCCTCCCCCCCGTCGAGGAAAAGCCCCCACGAATCCCGCGGCGCATCCCCCGCTCGCAGCGACCCCCGGGGAGCGGGAGCCCGGCGCCCGCGTCCCCAGCGCTGTCCCCGGGCGCTCCCGGGGAGGGCTGGCCCCGTTTCCCCGCAGTGCAGCGCGGACCGCCCGCATCCCCCATCACTCACTTCCTCTTGTACTCGTCGCGCTCCCGCTTGACTTTGGCCAGCACGTTGTAGAGGGCGCGGATCTCGGGGGTGATGGTGTCGATCTGCACCCCGACGCCGTCCGGGTGCACCCAGGACACGCCGGGGCCCTGCACGGTCTCCAGGCCGCCGCCGCCGGTGCGGCGCACCTGGGTGTAGCTCCAGATGGTGCCGGGCAGGCGCCCGTAGTGCAGCGGCGACGGCAGCGCCCCGTGCCCGGGGCCCGGCGGCGGCACCAGCGGCGGGGTCCCGCCGTCCGTCTGCACCGCCTGGTCCCGGGAGAAGGTCTTGTAGCGCAGCCGGCGGTCGCGCTCGCTCTGCTGGGCCGCCAGCTGCTTCTCCAGCAGCCGGTTCCGCCGCTCCAGCTCGTGCACCTTGGCCAGGAAGCAGCGGAACCGCACGTTCAGCCCCTTGAGCAGATGGATGTTGGAGCCCAGGTCGTTCCGCAGCGCCGCCGTCACCGGCGGGCCCCCC
>VZTJ01001262.1:250099-301767 GCA_013397795.1 Orthonyx spaldingii
GGGGGGGGGGAATTTTTGTGATTTTTGGGGTTATTTTGGGGTCCGACGAAGCTCAGAGCCCTCAGGGGGTCCCCACATCCATGGGCAAACGCACAGGAAATGAGGCACAGGGCCCTGCCCCTCTGCTGGCTCTCGGGGACACCACAGGATTATTAATCCCCTGCTAGTTCCATATGGAACTAGGCTGGGAGAGTGGGGAATATTCATCCCGGAGAAGAGAAAGGAGTGTGGGGACATCACAGCACCTTCCAGGGGCTGAAGGGGCTGCAGGGAAGTCACAGCACGACTCTGCAGCAGGAACTGGAGCGACAGGACAAGGGGGAATGGGTACAAATTGAAGGAGGGGAAATTTTGGTTGGATATTGGGCAGAAGTTCTTCCCTGTGCGGGTGTGGAGACACTGGTACAGGTTGCCCAGAGAAGTCATGGCTGCCCCATCCCTGGCAGTGTCCAAGGCCAGGCTGGATAAGGCCTCGAGCAACCTGGGACAGTGGGAATTGTCCGTGTCCACGGCAGGGCTGGGACCAGATGATTTTTAAGGTCCATTCCAATCCCTTAACACTCCATGATTCCCTGATTGCACAATTAGGTCAGATCAGACTAAATTATTAACCTTAGATTTTGTTATCCCAAAGCAGAGCCCTGCCTAAGTGCTAAATAAGGCTGATATTATAATAATTAAGTTATTAAATAAGCATTTCCCACCTGCAGCTCCCAGACCTCTGGGCCACTGGGCAATCAAAGGATATTGTTTAACTGAATGATGTGAACCCTGCGTTGCTCTGCTGGGCACGGAATGATGCAAGTGAAGCACACGCAGAGCTCCCAGTGAGGCTGGTGTGAAGCTGCAGGAACACTGTTTACTCAAATACCATTTTGGAAATAAAACCATGGGGCTTGCCAGGCAGTATTTGTATTTAACCCCACTTGCTGAAACTCCACAGGCACCTCCAGCCACACTCAGCACCGAAACCAGCGCTCTTCAAAGGGCTCAGTTAAACAAACCTGTGTTTTTCCAGCACCTCCTGGAAAGAAAAAAAAGTGCTGGGTGGAGGCGCTTCATTAAAAGGGTGACTCAAAGAAACACCTCAAAGATTGTCTCTGCCCAGCACAAAACCACCTCGGTTTGTTTGGGGCTGAGGTCAGAACCCCCCTCGGTGGCCCGGCTGCGGGGCAGGTCTGCGGCTGCTGCTACTGGGTGTCAGCAAACAGACAGATCTCCATCAAAAACCCCTCTCAGCTCCTAGGAAATGTTTTCATGGCTTGTGCCGCCCCGCAGAGCCACAGGAACACTCGGGAAATGCAAGAATTCACTAAAACTGCCAATACTGAGGGCATTACTGGGGGCAGCAGCCAGCCGGAAGTGGGTTTGTCCCAGATTTGGGTAATTCCAAGTCTTGGAACAACCTGGGACGGTGGAAGGTGTCCCTGCCCACGGCAGGGGGTGGAAGGGGATGAGCTTTTAGGTCTCTTCCAGCCCAAGCTGTGCTGTCATTTTATGGATTTCTCTGGTTCCGGGCACCTGGCGCCCTCACTGGGGGTGCTGGAAGGAGCCGGGTGCTTTCAGAACCTCGTGGCCAAAAGGTAGGAAAATCCAGCTGAATTTTATTTTTTCCTGTAGGGAAGCAGGAAAAGGCCCGAGGGGTGATAAACCAGACAGCGAAGGCTTTTGTCCCTGCCCGAGATCTCGCGGCGCCCTGGATGCACCAACGCCTCATCCCAGGGTCATTAACCCAAATTAGTCCTTTCCCTGATGGGCTCCAGCCCCTCCCCGGGACGGCCGCGGCCACCTCGGGGTCCCGCCCTGCTGGCGGGCTGCGGCCCCTGCGAGTGACCCCCCCGAATGCATCCCAGCAATTAATTAATTAATGAATCTTGGGCTGCGAGGGATGGGAATCCCCGCTCCAGGAGGCCCCGCAGCCCCGGCCTGAGCCGCTGTCACCACCCCCGAGCCAGGCCGGGGACATTCCTGCCGGGAATTCCTGCGATTCCTGCCGAGGAGAGCTCCCCGGGCCTGCCGAGTGCAGATGGAAATAATGGAGCCTGATGAGCCCTTTCCGATGAGGACGGGAGGGAGAGGGCTGGGAAAGGGGCGGTGTCCGGGCGGGGGTCTCTGGCAGCGCAGCCCCGCTGCCCGCCGGCCGTGCCCGTAACAGCGCCCGGGGCTTTGTTCCCAGTGCTTCACCCGCGCTTGGGCTGGAGCAGGGACTGGGGAATCTGGGCCCTTGGGTTTGATTCTAAGCCCGTTTTCCCTTCTCTTTGCAGCATCCTGCACTCCCAAACCTCGGTGGCCTCGGGGCTCCTCTCCACATGGGCTCAGATTTTTAATATTAACTCTCCTGAGGTTGGTTGTATCCCTCGAGGCTCTGTCAGTCTGGCACTCATGGAAAGTTCTGTTTCCTTGGTAGAGTGACCATTTTCCAGGAAAACCAACCCAAACCCACCCCAAGGGTGTGCCGGAGGTGCTGCTCCCTGGGGTTGTTTTGTGTCTTTGAACAAACCTCCCTCTAAACCAAGCACAAATCCCCTGGTTCAGCACCCACAGAACTCCCCAGCCCCCCCAAACGCCCCTCAGTGACCTCAGCATCCTGCTGAGGCCGCAGCCCCACATCCCTCCCTCATCCCCTTGCCGTGGTTCCCTCGGGCTGCGGCTGCCCCTGGCTGCTCCTCCCGGCCCTCAGAGATGGAGAAGGGAGATGGATCCGGCCCGGGCTCCACGGGGACCACGAGGCAGCTCCATTCCAGCGAGGCCGGGCGGTGACACCGGACTGGTGTTGCTCCCCTGGAGCTCTCACACTTTCCCGAGTGAAGGTGTTTAGGCAGCACCAAACCTGCAGAATCTTTGATAGTTCCACCCCAAAACGGTTGTTTTTCATCCCAGACCCCTGCGATGGTGCTCGAGCATCAGCGAGGTGGTGGCCTCAGCCTTATCCCGGCTGCATTTTTGGCCGGTAAAGCCTTTCCCACCCCACCGGGGCCTTTGCTGCTCCAGCACCGGGGTTTTTCTTGGGAAATGGCAGTAGGGAGGATGGGCAGTACTTGGGGACGGCCCCGGTGACTCCGCGGTGACTCAGCCGCCCCAAACCCCCAGGGTGTCCCCACCAGGGCACCAGGGCTGTGCCCGGCCCCGCTGTCACCCGCGGGGAAAGGGCCGGGTTCGGCAGCGGGGTGGTTCCCAGCCGGTTAAGGGAAGCCTTGGGATCGTGCCGGCAATTGTCACCTGGGCACAAACAGAAAGTGTTCGTGGGGCTGTGCTGCAGCAGCAGCGACAGAACAGCAGCTCTTCCTCCCTGTGCCTTCACTGCCTTTGAAGGAGGTTTCTCCTCCCAAAACTTGTGCTTGGTCCCCCAGTTTGCCTCCTCCTTGTCCTATCAGCTCGTGGGAGAGAGGAGCTGCTGCTGAAATCCAGCACCTTCTCCCACTGCGGGTTTATTCCTGCAGTCACAAAAACCTCCTTTGCCCATTTTTGGGGGGTTTATGGGCATCAGCAGCGCAAAACAGACCCAGCCACAAAGACAGAGGATGCTGCTCCTGTGAGGCCACAGAGTTGCACGAGGCCAGCAACAAATTTGGGAGTCACGGAAGGACAGGGTTCACATCCCCACCCCCTCCCAGCCCGGCCGGGGCTGATCTCCTCCATGGAGAAGCGTCAGTATTTTGCAAACAAAAGCTCCTGTCCCAGGTGCAGCCCCGTTCCGGCTGAGCGCGGGAGGAGGTGAAGATGCTGAACGGAGCATCCGCGGCTGGGACACGCCGGCGGTTCCGTGGCGACCGCGGCAGCGCTTTGTTTCCTTCCTTAGGAACCGAACATTTGCGTCTGCACTGAGTAGAGCGGCAAATATGCAGCGATGGGCCCCGACAGGCTGCCCGGGCGTGTTCTAGGGGCGGGGATCGCTCCGGCAGCTCCTCCAGGACAAGCTCAGGATGCTGCGCCGGGGATCCGGGGATCTGGGCATGCCCACGTGCAGCGTTTCAATCCCAAAATGATCACGTTTTTCATTCTGAAGGCAGCAGGTGGACCCTGGCCTGATTAATTTAAATGCAGGATGACTTTTAAATTAACAGAATAACTTGTTTCTTTCTCGTTGTTGCCCCAAACTTCGCTGGGTTGAGCAGCACCCAAAGCTCCGAGCACTGAGGAGGGTCGAGCTGAACTGGGATTTATTTTTAGCTCCCTATCGAAATCTCTCTTCCAGAAGCCGTGAGCTGATTATTTTCCTTGCTCTCACTGTGGGTTTTTAACCTGACAGGTTTTACAGGACGCAGGGAGAGGAAAGGGTTCCTGGTGGAAGCTGTGATGGGAGTGCTGGGCGCGGACGGGGAATGTGGGGCTGGGCTCCCCCCGGGCCGGTACCTCCTGCCTCCGCTCCTGCCCCGAGCAGGGACAGCGGGACCTGCCCCGAGCAGGGGACATCGCTGCTGGAGCGCTCCGCGTTCCCATCCCGGACCCGGGGGAGGCTCGTGGTGGCTGCAAACCTCGGTGTCAGCGCCGTGAGTCACGGGCCGAGGCTTTGGAGCGACTCCCTCCCGCATTTCCCAACATCCCGGGCTGTTTGTGCGAGGAGTGCTCGGGTGGAGCCCCCGCGGGTCCAGCCTTGGGCTGGGGACGCTGCTGCAGCCACCGAGCTCCACAGAACTGCTGAGGGCAGCGAAATCCGGCTGCAGGGAAGGGAAAGAGGAATGACCTGGCACTCAGGAGGTGCGCCTTTGGTGCCTGATGTCATCGCTCGGGAATGAGCTCGGTGCCATCAAACGTTAGGAATAATTAAAGGATGCTGCTGGGTTTACAGCGCAACCCTGTTCTCTCGTTAAATGGGATTAAAAACGGCGGCCTGGGAGAAGCTGCAGGGGTTGAATCTCCGGAGAAGGGCCCGGGGGGGTCCCAGACAGATCTGTGGTGGTGTGGCCAACTCTGACCTGAGACAGAGACAACACCCGAACACCACCAGGGCTGGGCACGGGATTTACCCGGGGTAATTCCTTTGTGCCCAAGCCCCAGAGGGTTTCAGTCTCCACAAGAGCATCCCAAGCCCTTCCCCATCCCAATCTCCCATCTCGGGCTGAGGACAGCTCTGACTTTCCCCAGGGCATGTGCTGAGGGTGACTGAGGTCCTGCTGGCACAATACCTGGGAAAGAACAAGCGGGATTATGAATAATGACAGTAATTATTGGGTTGTCATCATTAGGGCAGAGATCTCTCCATCTGAGGCACTCAAGCCCAACAGCCCTTTAATGTGAGGGTGTCCCTGGCTGCCCTGTCCTCTGCCTCCTTCCCCAGATTAAAACATCTCCTTTAGCCCTTCTCCAGCCCCTGCCCTGTCCCCACAGCAGAGAAAGATGGGAAAGATGGGAAAGATGTCAGACCCAACACCCCTGGCAAGAGCAGCCAAGACTAAACATGGTGTTCTTGATATCCCTATTTTTTTTTTAAAGCTCAGCCTCTCTCCATATGTCAAAGCTGAACTTAAAACACAAAAAGCTTCATTTTTCCAATTTCTGCTTAATAGTTGCCCTTTTCTGTATCACACACCTTCCCCAATGGGGAAGGGCTGTAGGACAGGTGTTATCCTGCTTCTCCAGTGGCAAAGAAATCAATCTATTCCCCCTGTGAGGCAAGTTGGGGTTCCTGGCAGCAGCCCCAAGAGCAGAACTGGACTCTCTGATCATTCCCATTCCTCCTGCGGCTCCAGGGACGTTTGTGGATCCCCGAGGAGCTGGAGGGTTGCCCCAGGTTTGGTTGTGTTCTCCCACAGCTCCAACTCTGATTCACCCACAGAAGGTTTGTATTTCCCAAGGGAAGGGACCTGGCTGAGTCAGGCTGAGGAGTGCCAGGGTGGGGACTCTTTTCCAGAAGAAGAACCCTGGTTTTTGGAGCGGGAAATCCATCATGAGGTGCCTGATGCTCCCGGGGGGAAGGGAGGGGGCAGGAGAGCTCTGCAGCATCCAAGAGTGTGGATCTGGGAGTGGGGAACGTGTCTGATCCCTCCTGGGCTCCGTGGCAACAGTGGGATGAGGGAGAAAATCACTGTGGGACTGGAGAGAGGTTGTAATTCCCACTCCAAATCTGGGACCTGCAGCAACAAAGCCTGCACACAGGAATGGCACCGGGCACAGGAGGATCCCGCCCTGAGAAAGGCGTAATAAGCACCAGGAAAATGAAATCCTTCTAGACGCACATCCAGACCTCCTCATACACCCTGAGATCTCCCCATTCCAGGATGGTGCCTTTTGGGGGCAATGCCTGAAGACCTCCAACCTGCCTGGGGTTAAAACACAGCACAAGGGATTCCCCTCCACGTGTCCTTTGTACCATTTTACTAACAATTTTACCCAAAAGCACCTTCTCCTACTGACACCTTCACCTTTGGGAGGGGAGTGGGATCCCTGCTGATCTCCAGGGTTTGGATAAAAGGGCTGAAGCTGGTTCCTTCCTGAGCTGTAGATGTGAACGGGTGGGTTCAATCCTGTAGAAAATCTGCAAAGAGACATAATTTATTTTTTTTCTTCTTGCAAACAAGGGAGTAATGATTTCCAGAGGTTCAGGTGGTTGCCCCAGGCTTTTTCCAGCTGCTTGGTGAGCCAGGGGGGACATCCCTGAGGTGATTTTGTCCGTAATCCACCCAACCCCCTTTTCCAGCCCTCCTGCTGAGCTCACAGCCTGCTTTTCCCCTCTATCCTTGATTCACAACACGTAAGTTGTGAATCATCCCCACCTGGAATAGGAACGAGCAAAGGAGTCCAGGCCAATCCCGATTTCCTTATTGTGTCAGGCAGGGAACAGAAACGTGATCCAAGGTGGCTCCTGAAAAAGCCACCCTGACCACGGGAGGTCTCTGGAATGTGCTGGGGAAGCTTGTCCGTGGGCTGCAGGGTGGCCTCTCCCCAGAGCAGCCCCAAACCTGCCTGGTCACACTCGGGATTTGATTTGGGAACCTGGACTTGGAGGTTTTGTGCTTGTTTCTGTCACTCACCTGCCTGGAGGAGGTTTGATCCTCAAGCTCCCTGGGGTGTAAACTGATCAGGAATAAACCCTGAACTGGGACTGGGTTGCCCCAAAGGCAAGGAGGAAATCCTGCAGGATCTTGGGTCACTAATAAGCCCTGAGCCGGAACTGGGCTGCCCCAAAGGCGGGAACTCTTCAGGATCTTGGCTTTACTATTTGCACCCAGGGGCTGGAGGCTTCTGCCCATGGCGTGGCCAGAGGGTCACTCCTGCAGAACCTGGCGTGATATTCCTGGAGGAATATGTGGGATTCGATCTAGATCTGGGGGCCTGCAATACCAAGGTGTCCCCAGCACGTCCCTCGAGGCCCCACCACGGTCTTGCTGAAGGATCCGTGTGTCCTGAAAGGTGTCACAGGTGCGTGTCCAGGGAGAAAAATCACTTTTCCTCCATAGGAAAAAGCCCAGGGAATCTTTTGTGGCACTGGAACAATGGAGCTCGCTGTGTGTTTATGCTCAGCAGCTCCAGCCCCACTGTTGCTCTGAAAACACTTCCAGGCAGTTGCAGAGAGAGACAAAACAGGAGAGCTTGGCTGGGAGCTGCTCGGAAGTCGGGAAGAGGCAGAGGAGGGGGAAGGTTCCCATCCCGGCGGGAAGGGCTCTCAGCTGAGCAGCACTTCCAGAGGGCACTGCCTGCCTTGGAAAAGGGAATTACAAAGGGAGGAGGCAGCAGGACAAGGAACCCATCAGGAATGCCGGGGGAAGGTCAGGTGTCCGTGGGAGGCCAGCAGGCCCCTGGAGTCCCCCCGGGGTGGCATCCCCACACTCGTTAAATCCTGGAGCCCGACCAGGGCAGGGATGTCAGAAACTCGGGGAGCTCCTGCCCCAGTCAGGTTTAAAGCACTCCCATAGCTCATCCAGGCTCTCCTGCATCACAAAGGATGTTTTCCCCTAACTAATTTCTTTGGCAAATAATTTTTTTGGAGAGGGAGTTGTCTCTCTGTTATTCAGGTCATGGTTCAGTTCATCACTTTTAGTAATTTAATCCATTTTGAGGCATTTTCTCTCAGTCTTCTCATTCCTAATTTAAGTAACAAATTCCCCAAAGTCTTTGCTGACTTCCCAGCCCCAGTCCAGGGGATTTTGGAGCCTGGAGCTCTTTGCCTTTGTGCAGCACTGAGAACGTTGGAGCCTCCCTGTGTGGCCTGGGCCAGCTCTAACTTTCCAAAACACTTTTCATTTGTTCTTGTCCCTCTCTAGGTCTTCAGGGGTTATTATTGTCACCTTCAGCCCCTCCCAGGCCAATCTGCTCTCCATGAAGCATCATCAGGATGTTCCCACCTTCTTTTCAGCCCTGGCTTGCCCATGAATCACAGCCCTCCTGTGCTCTGGGCAGGGAGGCACACCAGGCACCACCTTGATTTTCCAAAATACATCTCTGAGCCTTTGCAAAGCCACGCAGGACAGGTCTGGGGAGCTTCTTGCAAGGGTGTCTGTAAGAACAGAGTTTCAAACCTCCCTCTGTCACCTCTTCATTGTCATTAATGTCCAACAGTGACCATGTTCTGCTCATGGGAAGTCTGAGGATCTGCTGACCCAACTGAAAGGGCAGAAACCCAGTGATTTGCCTGGGATAAACTTCACCAGCTCCTGCAGCAGCTGGATCTGTTTCTGCAGAACAGTGCCAGCCCACGTGGAGCAAACCAGGATTTCCATCCTGAGCTGTGCTGAAGCTCCTTGGCTGGGAAAACTGCAGAAGGTCCTGCCAAGGGGAACATCCTTCCTTGGCCAGGCAGGCAAAGCTGGGGAGGAGCTGAGGGCACCCTGAGGCTGTGGCTGCAGGGGGAGAGATCTGTTTTTGTCAGAAAGGGCTCTGAGTGGGGAAGGAAGGCAGCCTGGTGTTCCCCCAGCTCCCAAACCTCGTGTGTGGAGCTTCACCACTCCCCTCACACAAAGGGCAAAGTCAAAACACGGTGGGGTTTCAGTCTTGCATCGTGCTGAGAACCTTTGGAAGCACAGCCACAACCCCAGGCTCCTTGTGAGCTGCTCCTGCAGCCTCCAGGACTCTGGGAGGTCCTTAACTCCAGCGGGGTTTGGTGCTGCCTGGCTGCTGCCCAGCGGTGCCCGTGAGTAACTCCTGCCCAGCCCGAGAGCAGCACAGCTGCTGTTTGCAGGAGGACTGTTAGCTCTGGCTCTGCAGGGCTTTGCAGCGAGCTGTGTTTGCTCTTTGATGTGGTTCCAGGGCAGCAGAGGTGCAAGATCGCTGCTCCAAGGAGCCAACTCCACGCCAGCCCCTCCTGCACTTCACACGGCAGGACAGAGCCACCAACCCATCCCCAGCCCTTGTGGGACACCAACCCAAACCTCTCCGGAGCACTTCCTGCTCGGTTCCCCTCCTCAGCAGCAATGCCAGCTGCCAGGAGTGACACCAGCCCCCACGAAGGTGAGAACAAAAACACCGCACCTTCACCCCTCTGCTAATTGCCAGATCCCAGCACGTGGCCAACACCAACAACAGGCACCAAACGGGCTGGGGAGTTATTCAGCCTCTAAAATTATTATTATTTCTGGGATGGGACTGTGTTAGGAAATTCAAGTTCAAACAGAGACAAGGAAGACAGGGAAAGCTTTATTAGATTCCAGCCCCATCAGGAGTGAGCTGGTTACAGGAGAGCAGAACTGTGCCAGGTGAGGCAGCAGCATGCATGGGTGGGAGTGGGGCCGGGCAGTGCTGGGCTCAGGTCGGGGCATGCAGGAGGGGTGGGAGGGGTGCAGAGCTCCGGGACAGGCGCTGGCTGGAGCTGGAGCTTTCCCAGAGAGGGGACAGGGATGTGAGCAGCCCCCCTGAGAGGAGAGGGGCTGTCTCCATGGGAGGCACAGTGTGCTCTGGATCCAGCCCTGGAGAGGGGAGCCAGGACTGACCCTGGACACCCCACAGGGAGGGGACACTGAGCTCCTGCCTGCACCAGGGAAGGGAAAGGGGGAACGTTGTCCTCGCAGAGCACAATCCCTGAGGCTCCTGTCCCACACAGAACCTACGTATGCAGGGAGGGAGCGCCCGGCTGCTCCCTTTGGGAGCCTTCTGCTTCCCGGGGCTCCTTGTCCAGACCCAGCGCTGGGCAGAGCAGCAGCTCTGGAAGAAAATGTGAGGAAGAGCTTGGCGTTCAGGCTCCTGCCTGGTTCAAGCACTAGTCAAACCCAGCTTACCCATTTGTTCAGTTTATTTAACTTCAAAGAGGTGCACACTAAAGCATTAAGATTTACTGGTTTGGATTCCTCTCTGTACAAGTTCTTTCAAACAGCTTGAATGCACAAGGCTTTACAGATAGAAGCGCTGAAACACAAGATAAAACAAATCTAAATTTCAAATCACTCCATGAAGAAAAATTGTAGAAAATAAAAAAAAAGAAAACAAAAACAAAACAAAACAAAAAAAAAAAATTCCAACAAAAAACTGCAGCACTCCTCAGGGAAGGGACAGACTGCATGAGGAGGGACACAGAGGGGTGGAAGGCAAGCGATGGAGTCTCTGCCCAAAGCTTCTCCGTGCTGGCGGCTCAGGGGATGGAGTTCAGGAGATCCTTGAGGAAGCTGTTGGGATCATTGATTTCTGACAAGAGTCCTTTAAATAGAAGAAGACAAGAGAGAAGAATCAGCCCCACAAGGCTGCTTGTCCTGCCCCCACGAGGGATTTGTGCTGGGCCATGTGTGAGCTCCTGACAGCTGCAGGGTTATTTTAAGGCTGGACACAAGGAGGGTGAACCTCGCTGGATGCAGGTGCAGGAGGGACTGAAATGTGTCCACTAAATCCACATAGAAGCTGCTCTTGGGCAGCTACAGGGACCCAGCTCTGCTCCCTGTGCTGGACAGCGAGACTGGGCTGGGGCACAGATCTTGACAGAAGAAAGAGCAGCTTCCCTGCAGGTTTGCAGCATCTCCTGACTCTCGGGGGTACCAGACTCCTTGGGGAGGAGCTCTGGCTGCACCCAGCTGCTGCCTCGTATCTGTTCACCAGCCTTCAACCACACACCCCCCAAAACACCTTCGAGCTGTGCTACAGATGTTTAACAGAGGAGGGGGAAGCTGCAGGATGAGGTGGGAGAGATTTTCCTGCCTGGGGCTGCCCAGGTGTGTGTCCAGCTGGTTTGGGGCAGCTCAGGCTGTGGCTGGGCAGAGCTGGTGCTTCTCCTCTCCCTGTCCCATCCCCATGAGCTGCAGCAGTGTCAGGAATGCTGTTGTCTCCAGCCACGAGCTGCTCAAGGCAGCCTATAAAAGGGCAAGTAAATACTCACCAGCCACGTCCAAAAACTCGGAAAACGTTTCCACTGGCATGAATTCCTCCTGGAAGGTTTTCAGGGCCTTGTCTGCAGCCTCGTGGATTGGCATGTCATTGTGTCGGATGAACTCAGCCAGAGAGAAGGACCAGCCTCCCTCCGTGTTACTGGTAGGCACCTTCTGAGAGGGGACAAGGACACCAAATCAGGCCAAAAACCAATTATTTAGTAAAAAAAAAGGGAGGTACTGCAAACCCTGGTGCCTTCTCCCATTGCTCCTGGATTTCCACCCCTGCCTCTTGCAAACAACCAACAGATAAAGAAACTCCCCAACTGCAACTTCATGATCTTTTTTTACAGACTGAAACCAGGTCAGAGGCATTTTCTCACCCTGAGTACTGACCCCTCTTTGGAAGCTGCAGGTTTCTTTCTGCCCCTACCTCCTTCCTCACCCAACCATTTCCCTGGCACAGCCTGGAATGTCTTTCCTTCCATGAACAATGAACAGGAAAAATAAGTAAATACACAATACAGGAGTGCTGCCAACTGGAAACGTCTCTCAGTTCTTCAGATACCGAACTGCAAAGGGTACAATGAGCACAGGCAGCTTCCTGTCGCCTTTCTGCCTTTACAAGATGAAGAAGAAAAAAGGAAGAAGGAAAAATCCTTCCCTGTGAGGGTGGGGAGGCCCTGGCACAGATTTCCCAGAGAAGCTGTGGCTGCCCCTGGATCCCTGGCAGTGTCCAAGGCCAGGCTGGACACTGAGGCTTGGAGCACCCTGGGACAGTGGAAGGTGTCCCTGGCCATGGGAGGGGTGGAAATGGATGAGCTTTAAGGTCCTCTCCCACCCAAACCATCCTGGGATTCTGTGAAGTTTTGTTTCCAAGGATCTTGGAGAAAGGGGCTAATTTTGATTTCTATTTCAAACTCGTGTAATTGCTCGGGTGAGAAAGCTGCTAGAGCTGAACTGGAGCTGCTGTAGAGGAATCCCAGTGCTTTCCTTACCTTGAACATGTTGTAAATGAGATCTACAAGTGCCCAGAAGAGCAGCCCCGAGCGGTACGTGGCATATTCCTTCACTGCCTTATCTGCCAGTCTGGGAGAAGGAAACCAGCTTGGAGTTAATCACTTCATGAGGTTTTGACAACCCACCTGATGAACTGCATGGAAGCTGGAGCAGTCAAAGAGCCCCTCAGTGACATGCAGGGGATGGCTCTGAATGAGCCTTGCTGGGTGTCCTTGGCCATGAAACACACACTGGGCACCTGCACCATTCCTGCAGCTGGGAAGTCACTCTGCTCCAGCTGTGCTGTGTGACCAGAGCAGGTTTGCCAGTAAAACCTCATTCCACAGGAAGGAAACCAGCACAGAGAGATGTGGAGGGCTAAGACTACACGGGAATTCAACAGCAGAGGAGAAAAAAACAATGTACAGCCCTTGTTTGTGTGTCCACTGCTTGGAGAACTGCAGATTCCTGACGGAATACCTAAATCCAGGTCTCACACACAGCAGGTATCAATGACAGAGAGCAGCTTTGTGCTTCTATCTGCAAGACTCCCAGGGAAATATCTTGTCCTCGAAGAAACGGAGGACTTTCCATTTAATATTTCCTTGGTTATTCTCCTGCCAGGAAAGGACTTCTGGAAATTCAGCATCTGGATTTAGAGCACTGGAAATGCCCTAAAAGGTGCAGAGCTGTGCTGGGCCAGCAGCTCCCAAAGTCTGCAGGATTAATCACAAACAGGTTCTGGCAAGGCAGAACTTCCTGCCAGCAGCTCTAATGGGTTTGGCATTTTCCTGCACGTGTTCCTCAGGTACGTCTGCCCCATCACATGCTGCTTCCTGCTCAATGCTTCTGAGCTTTGGAAAAACAAAAAGCCCTTTTTTAGGCACCTAAAACCAGCTGCTGCTGCTGTGAGTCAGCAACACAACAGAGGGTGCCAACTGCAACCTGCCCCAGGTTTGGTTTTTGGGGGGGAATGGAACATTTTGGAGCTCTATTAAAAGGCTCCATTTGTGTGTGTGTGCCCTTAAAACAGACTTCTTACTAGGTGGCAGCTTGCTTGGGCAGCTCAGCTTAATTATTTAAAGGAAAACCAATTAGTAAAGGTGACTAAATTTCCACGGGATGAAGAGCGAGGCTAATTCTGGCCTCCCAAATACTGCAAGAGAGACTTTTCTTTTCATGTGAATGGGTTTGATCTAATTGAAGTCTGCTCCTTTAATTGAAAACTGAAAGGCCCTTGTGGGTTAGGGCTGGTAGTTACCTTGTGGAGCAGCTGTTCCATGCAAGAGCTGCTGCCTTTCATTCCTGGGAGCTGGACAGGCACTGCCAGCAGAAAGCCAGACATGGACACTGGGGAAGCCTCGCTCCCCTCAGGAGTGTTTTAGAAAGGTCACAGTGAAGAGCAAAGGGAAAAAAATCAAAAGGATCTTTTCCTCCAAAACTCCAGATGAAAGGTACACTGAAAAACATCTATAGGATTTTTTTAGCCAGAATTCTTGGTTGGTAACAATGAACACTCGATCCAGTTCTTTGGAATCTGTAAATTACATTTACAAAAAAAAGAACAAACCCAGAACTTGGATCCATCCTGGTTATTTCACTTTTGGGTTTAAATAGGAAGTGTTTCCAAAACAAGGGAGGTGCTGAGCATCTCCCCCCGTGGTGCCTGTGGTACCATCACTCCTGGCAGAGCCAGAAGCCCTTTTTGGCTCAATTCTCCCCAAACCTGTCTGGCACTGACACTGGATGGGCACCTCCCCACGGGACAGGGAATGTGTGGGATTTGCTGCCTTGGAAGGAGGGAATGCAGAGCATTGCTGCACTTTCCTGGGATTTACAGGATGTTCCAGATCCTCAGCTGCTCTGAGAGGCCCTGTGGGTTCCTGCAGTGACTCCTGTCCCTTTTCTGACATGCACAGGTAGCAGTGAGTCCTTGAGTGTCCTCAGCCCGCACCCTGGTGTTCTGGGAATGGAGCTGTTCCCAGACAACACCCTGAACATGGAATGCTAATTTTAATACTTTGCATGCAGACATTACCCTGGTGTCACAGCCAGTGGTTTCCTCCCTGCTTCAGCCTACAAATTCAAGATATTGGCACTTATCTGCAGAGCGTTTCACCATCCATCGCCCTCTTCCTGATTTTTCACAAGAATAAATAAGCATAGACCTTAGAAATCAGAATTGCCATATTGCTATTTCTGAGAGGCTTTATCGGAGGGAGGCTTTGTGCTCTCTTAGTCGGCAGAGATTAAAGAAAGCCGTTGAATAAACCTTGACATAATTCCCGAGCACTATTTCTGAGTGCGTTCCCCTGAAATTCCAGAGACTGGATGCTTTGGCTGGAAGTTCCTGGCTCTGCCTGTTCCAATATGCTTTCATTCCAGGCATGCTTGGGAAGGAACAGAACCCTTTAGTGAGGGTTTCAAGAGCAGCAAACCCAGCCCAGGGCTTTGCTCTGCCAACCTGCAGGAAGAGCTGCACCCCCTGTGCCCCCAAGGCATCTCCTTAATCTGTCAGAGCCCCGTGCCCTGCCCTAGGTTCACATAGATGTGGAAACAGGAGCCAGGGTGAGCTTGAGAGCAGCACAGAGATCAACAGAGGAGCCCCTTTCAGGGCTCTCTCCCTTTTCCAAGAGCACTGGTTCATGCTGGCTTTGTGCAACTACAATGTAATGACTTTATCAAACACCTAATTAATGTCATCAGCATAAGAATGCCCTTTAAGGCGACTTAGAATAATAATGAATTGATTCTTAATTATGACAGCTATTTCAAATCATCCTTTCAGAAGCTAGAATTCCCTTTCCCTCTCTGGAAATATGTGCCTTTGTCAGGCAAGCACAACCACTTATTCTTGTGCTTCAAATGCCTGACAGCTGCTATTGATTTTTTTCTTTTTAAAAAGCAATGACATTTGATTTCTATTTCTAATTTTCTGTTTGAGGGAGGCTGGAGCACTGATCAAAAGGGCCCAGAACAAGGTTCTTTAGGGAGGCAAACAGGGAGTGAGGCACAGCTTGGAGACTGCTCATGGCTGCAGCTACTGCAGTGCTGAGATGGGGGAGGAAGAAGGAAAAGCATCGTTCCCATTGATCAGCTCATTGATCCACTCCAAGGAACATCCAGAATTAAATGCTCCTGCTCACACCAGCCCTAGGGTGCAGCTGCAGCCGCTCAGGGCCAGGCTGGATGGAGCTTGCAGCAAGCTGGGCTGTGGGAGGTGTCCCTGCAGGGGACACTGGGGGGGGCTTTAAGGTCCCACTCAACCCAACCCAACCCAACCCAACGCAACCCAGGCTGGGATTCTGCAACACCGAGTGCAGAGGTTACTCAGAGGGGTTAACACCCGGTGTAAACTACACACACTGCCCAGAAGCTGTGGTGGCTCTCTGATGGTGACATGAGCGGGTGTGACAGTGACACAACTGACTGTGTGACAGTGACAGGAGCTCTGTGACTGTGCCAGTGACCCATGGGGCTCTGTGACAGTGACAGGAGCTCTGTGACTGTGCCAGTGACAGGAGCGGCGCTGGCAGCCGTGCCCAGCCAGGGGAGGGGACCAGGGCAGGGGACTGACCTGCTGGCTCCGCCTGGTGATACCACGCGCGCGTGGGAGGTGATGAGCAGCCGCCGGAGGATGTCCCCGCGGATGGCTCTCCACCTCTCCGGGGGGCAGATGTGCAGGGCCAGCACTGTGTAGTAGTGGGGCCCGTCCACCTCGAAGGCGCTCTCCACCCACTTCTCCCTTGGCTGCTCCAGGAAGCTCTGCAGGTTCTTCTCCTCCCGCGAGGTCGCCCGGGTTCTGCAACACAAAGGAAGCCTCAGGGGCTGCTCCGGCTCTGTCGGGCTGAGCTGCTGCCGCCCAGCAGCTCGGGGGGCTGCCCGTGCACCCTGCACAGGGAAACAGCTGGGCACCACCAGCTTTCCCAAATTCACCCCCTGGTTGAGGACCTGCCCCCAGTGACGCACACAGCCCAGCAAACACATTTTCTTTGGAGCTATGTGTGGCACTACAGAGGTTTGCCAGGCAGCTGCCATTGCCCCAGTGGAAGACAACACCACTGTAGAGCTATTTTTCCCTTTTTTTGAGAAAAAAATGGAGCCAGGCCAGCCAGTCCAGGCACTGGAGTGGCACCACCTCCCACGTGACACTACACAGCAACTGCAGCTCCTACAGCCACACCTGGATGAATTTATATAATTCCTCTACTGCAAAAGCAGTTCCTGAGAAGATACAGGCCAAGTTTAAGCCCAAAAGACACTGTACTTACTGCAAGCTTATATAAATATTTTATAATTTTCCTCATTTCCCCCAGAGCTCCAGTGTCCCAGGAGTCCTGACACCCCAGAACTGACAGTGCAAAGCACGTGTTACAGTGGCTTTGGGAAGGTGCATCACACTTTACCACATCTGTGGCTCTGCTGCACCAGGCAGAGGCTGCCAGCCAGGTCAGACCCCTGATTTTTAGGTGAGATAAACTCTCCCTATCAGGCATCTGAGCAGATAAAGCTGTCAGGGTTGTGTGACCTTTTCATCTGCTACAAGGTGCAGCTGGGAGCCAAGTAGTAGCTTTTGGTTTTCTCCATTTAATATTAAAAATTCTGTCTGGGAAGTACAGAAGGCCTTTATCCATGTCTGCCCAGCGGATTCTGGGTTCTGTGGTGCCAACAACAGGCTAACAAGATGAAACAAATAGTTCCATTTATTTGTCTCCCAAAGGACTGGTAAAACAATAACACAGGGATCTGGAGATAGATACTAAAAACAAAAGACAAATTGTATTACAGCCAAATCCTTGATTAGTTCCAGGCGGGAAAGTGAGAGGGATTTCACTGCACTGCATTTGGACTTACCTTGGTGTGTATTTTAAAATTTATACCATCATCTAATTAGTACTACTTACTAAGATCTAACTACTCGAATAGAGGATATATATGGGCATCCCATTTTTGCAGGATCAGAACCAGCCCATGCATTCCAAAGTATCTGGGTGCCTATGGATGAGGCCAAGTAGCCTCAGTGTAGTGCCAAAGCACTGTTGTCTATTGGTAAAAAAATAATAACGATAACCCCCAAAAATAATTACAAATATCAGGAAAATGTGATAGACCTGAACCCTCCTCCAGGAGAATTCCTGGAAAACAAAACGATGTTATTTGAACACAATAAAATGGTATCAGGGTTAAGTTTTCAACTAACAATTACTTCATCACAGTGTCTCTTCTGCCTGCTCAGGAGAAAATTAAGCTTGGCAGAGTTTCTTTAATGTAATAACACTGTTGCTCACCCCAGAGGTAATAATTACATCTAGAGTGGAAAGAGAAGCTAATTCCCAATTGCTTTTACTCAATAGGTTCCCTGTTATCCGACATGTCCAGGCTTCACTCCCAACAATGTAAATCCTTAACAACCTCCTTAAGATGCGCAATCCCATTCCTCCTAAAACTTTGTGTGGTTTCCCATTTCCTGCCCTGTGCACAAAGCAAAGCCCAGACAGCAGCCCTGAGAGCCTCCTCCAAGCTGAGGGAGGGCAGGGGGGTGGCACTGACGTGTTGAGCACGTAGAGCACAGTGTGGATGATGTAGGGGATGAGGTGGATGTTGCTCTCGCGGCCGCCGCCCCCGGTGTCGATGCTGAAGGACTGCTCCATGGCGAAGCGCAGGAACAGCAGTTTGATGTCGTGCACATTGAGCTGGTACGTGGGCTCCCGCTGCCCTGTGCACTCCTGGAGGTACGTGTTGTGTCTGCAAAACAGCAGTGAGACCCTCACAGAGCTTCTCCTTCCACAGCACAGCCCACAGTCCCAGCAAGAACTGCACAGAAAAGCTCTAAAGAATGAACGGGCTACACAAAGGCAGCCCCTGCTACCTTGGATTAACCTCCCCAAAGGGAGGCTCTCAGCTCACTCTGGCAAATCCAATTCCATTTGCAGATATCTCTCCACTCATCAATACTGTTTTCCCATGTCCAGGACCTGGGATACAGCTCCCTGGCTGAAATGCTTCCAGGATGTTACCACTCCTGATTCCACAGAATCACTGAATGGTTTGGGTTGGGAGGGACATTAAAGATTATCCAGTTCCACCCCCTGCCATGGCAGGGACACCTTCCACTATCCTAGGTTGCTCCAGGCCCCATCCAACCTGGCCTTGGACACTTCCAGGGATGGGGCATCCATAACTTCTCTGGGCATCTTGTGCCAGTGAACACCCCCTTGCAGGGAAGACTTTCTTCCCAATATCCAATCTACACCTACACCCTGTCAGGTTCAAAACTTTTAATGTGACATTACAAACCCAGCACAAGGTCAACCAGAAACCTGGCAACAGCACCTCCACCTGCTCCAGGTACGTAGCCAAGTACCTCACTACCATCCAAGAGCAGTCTGGAAATCTACACCAGGGAATCCACTGGTGTCAGAAGGTTTCTTTCGTATAGCAGGGACTCACTGGGCCACAATGAACCAACACTGCATCTTCAGCAGTGACTGGGGGTTAAGGAGGCACTGAAATTATTTACATGAAGCCAAGGAGCAAACAGACACTTGCACTTTTTTAGGAGATTCACTCTTGATGGTAGAATCTGCAATGGCTCAGTTTTACCAAGATTCAGCTGCACCACCTCTGATTCCAAGATTACAGAGGAGTGTGTGGCACGACTCTGACTCATCCAGGTGCAACCAGCTGGGGAAGAACCTCTCCGTACTCACCGTGCCAAGCATGTGGCAAAAGCAGACTCCGGCACGTGGGGCCCCCACACTGGCAGGAGCCCGTTGCACTTGGTGTTGGCATTTTGCAGGGCTGCACTCTCCCACTCCTCGCGGCCCCGAGCCAGTCTGCATGGAGAAAGGGAGCACACCAGGCACGTCAGGAGAATGCAAGCTTTTGTCTAAGGAAACATCACAAAAATGACAAATTCCACAGCTACTCTCAGTGCTGGACTTGACAGGGTCCAGGCCTGACCAGTATTAAAGCAGACCATGACAGAGAAGCCTGTGGCTGTAAAGTGATCAACAACCAAGCCAACCCATCCTGAGTTCCACCGCGAGTGCCATGATCCCAAGCAGCCTGGAGAGGCCTTCAGCCCCTGCTGTGGGCAGCACGTACCTCACAGCTGCCAGGTGGCAGTCGTAGTGCACGATGTTGAAGTGAGAGACTGTGCTGTAGCCCTGCTGCTTGCGGGGCTTGTTCTCAAACTCCTCAAGTGCCACGCGCTTGGTGAAGGTGTAAATCCCCAGCACCTTGGTGGGCTGCAAGGACACACAGCTGCCTTAGAGACCATGCAGCTCTGCAACAGCTCACATGTGCTGCTCTTTCCACACCACACTGAGTTGATCCTCTCCAGTCCTGACCTCAAACTTAAACTGATCCTGTGTTTTTCCAGCTTTCACTGAAAACACTTCCACTTCCCAAACACCTTTGGAATTACGGATCTCAAGAACCAACCCTGAGACTTCCTGATCTTCCAGTGCCAACAGTGCAGCCGAACACTGGCAAGTCCCCTTAGGAGCTGAGAGGGCTCTGAAAATGCATCTCCCTTTACATGGAACTTGAATCTCCCATTTCCCTTCACCTGGAACTTCTATCTTCCTTTACCCGAAACTTCAATCTCCCATCACCATTACCTGGAACTTGTAGCTCCCATCACCTGGAATATTTAGCTCCCACTACCTGGAACATTCAGCTCCCACTACCTGGAACATTCAGCTCCTACTACATGGAACATTCAGCTCCCACCACCTGGAACATTCAGCTCCCACCACCTGGAACATTCAGCTCCCACCACCTGGAACTTGTATCCCTCCCGGCAGATGCAGCAGGTCAGTCCTGGTTCCTCTATCAGCTCCTCCATCTGTTTAAGCAGTGCAGTCTTGGTCACCACCTGGCCCTTCTCATTTGTCTGGAAGAGAGAAAAGCTCAAGCAGGTTAAAAAGAATTACAAACCACACCATCCCCACCACTGGAGTGGAGTGTCCATCCCATTTCCCAGCAGCTATGTTCTCTCTCCCACAGCACCAGGCAAGCTGGGGGCTGGAGTTCTGCAATATCCACCAAAAAGTCATTTTACACAATTCCTGCTGAGGCAGTTTGAGCAAGGCAGGAAGAAAAGCCCCTGAACAACCAGAGCACCCAGCCATTACCGTCATGCCCAGGGTGCCCAGGGCCTTCTGCCTCATGGCCATGGCCATCCTCTTCTTCTCGGCACGCGTCTCCTTCCGTGCGGCATCGATCTTCTTGTTCACCTCGGGGTGCTCCCTCAGTGCCTCCAGGAGATTCTCTGCCAGCGTCCCAATCCCTTCGTCACTCGACACCTGCTCCAGTTTGTGCAGGTTGGTGATGGAATCTGTTCCTATTAGCACCTGGCAGGGGTAGGAACAGAGCTCTGTTCAGAAAAAGGGGGCTCAGGACAGTGACTGTCCCCTCTAATCCCATGGGGACAGCTGGGCAGAGCACTGAGATACAGCAAGTGTCTTCCTCCTTTTTCAATGCTCCTAGGCCCTGAAACTGCGTGTCAGACTGGGGCAATTTGCCTCTCCACTGGCCATTACCAGGAACTCAGATGGGGATGTTGGATAAAACATTTATTTTGTAGTAAGACATTGCATTGATGCCTTCAAACACCAACAATCACGCCCTGAAGAGCTTATCAATAATTACCTTCTCTTCACATTGGTGTGTCAATCTCACACCACACAGCAGGAGGAAATACTGAACTCAGAATCTCTGACTCTTCCAGATGATGCCTGAAGCTGCCCAACAGAGGCTCAAGGCATCAAGACAAAGACACAAAGTCATGTTCCCGATCCTGGCATGTGACACATAAAACTCACAGGACGCGCTGCAAAGGCAGAACTTGCTCAGGGAATACCTGAACAGCTTCCACACCTATGCCTACTTTGAGATTCTCAACAGGCTTTCACATTCTTGTAATAGGTAAGTTCAGGAGAACTGGATTTTCTCTCTGCTTTACCCCCCTAAGAGAATTCCCTTCAGACTAGAACCAACATCTTCTGGCAGAGAAAAGCTGTGAGCAAAACTGTTCCAGCCATGGGGAGGATGAAAAAAAACCCAACAAAAATCAGTGTAGAACCAATTATCACAGGAATTAATCCTCAACTGCAGCCCCAAAAGCAGAGTGGACAATGCAGGCATGTCCCCCCTGCCTCCTGGGCAGTCTCCTCACCTGTGTTGCAGGGTGCTGCGTCGCCAGGCCTCGGAGCAGGCGCAGGATAAAGGGAAGTGCAGGTCGAGATAAGAACTTCTTCCATATGTCTGCATCCAAACTGGATGGAAAAACAAGGGGCAGCAGCTGAAGGGCAGTGTCCCAGACAGCAGCACGGCTCCAGGCTGCAGGGAACACTCCCTCCCCCATGTCCCTTGTCAGTTAATTAACGAAGGGACAGTCACACTCCCACTGCCATGCTGTGCACAGCCACACTGCCAACTCTTAGCCTGGGGATTTACGTTCATGAGTTGGCCACCAACAGCAAAAACTCTGTTGCTGTGCAACAGGAGGGAACAGGCAGGAAACACAAGGATTGTGATATCCAAGGAATCAGTCTGGATGGGTATCAAACGGGAAGATTTCAGGCTTTTTAGCTCATCCCTGTATGTGCACTGCCTCACCAGACTTCTGCATCACATCTCAATGCTCGTGCATGTGCACTTGTTAATGGATTTCTTGGGAGCTTGTGGTGATGGAATGAGGGGATGTCCAGGACAGTCATACACATTAACCACACACATTAAATAGTGACTCTTACTTCTTTGCACTGGGAATGTGCTTTTTCATGTAATCCAGGGCATTCTGTGTAATTCCCTTCTGCAGGATGAGATCTTTCAGCTGATGGCCGTTGCTGTTGTTCTTTATTCCTGCTGCTATTTTACAGAAGCAATCTAGGAAAACTTTATCATCTCCACTGTGCTCCTCATCATACCTGAACAAAGAGAAGAAATGGTAACTCTGCCTGTAATTCTCGTTTACATTATCACTGAATGGTGTCCCTGCCCCAGCTCAGAGACTCAGAAAAGCTACTCAGACCCCTGTCACCTCAAAATACTCTACAGACCTATTTCTCAAGCTAGAGCTCACATATTTCTTTCAAAAATGGCTTAGAAGTCAAAGAGGGAATGAAGCTGAAGCCTTGCATTACACTGAAGCATGCATCAATGAAGAAATAAAGGTAGAGACGTGTCAGTACAGCTGATTTCAGGTGCTTTCAGCTGAACTGTGCCAGCATACTTGTCAAAGTTACAGTAGGGCTTGAAGCGATCCACCAGGATCTGCATCTTCTCCATCTCCCCGAAGGACAGGTAGGGGATGATGCGCAGCAGCCCCTGCAGCACGCTCAGGTTGGAGCGCACAAAGGTGCTGTTGATCTGGTCGAGCAGCATCACCAGCTGGTCCTTGTCCCCTGTGAGCAGGAGGTTGCCCTGTGAAGGAAGAGCAGCAGGATTTGCATTCAAGAATAAATCTAGATGAAAATCCTCACTCTGGTAGCTCATGGGTTACTCCAGTTAGGAAGGGGTAATCCCTGATAAAGAACAAAACCCAGCCTCGTTCCCAAAGGTCTTGTGGAATGGCTGTACCAACCCCTCTAGCTTTCACCTGGCTTATTCCACCTACTGTTAAAGCATTTTCCAGTCAAAAGTCTAATAATTCCAACCCAAAGCACACCAGATTCCTGTCCACCCACAGCTTCAAAAGATGAGTGAGAAACTCTTCTTGTTCTCAGTCTAGTTGAGATACAGTTTTATTCCAAATTAGCTGGAAAATCAATCATGTTTTCAACACATGTAAAAACACTCCAAAAAACAAGGCTAAGCTGTGTCTTGTCTCTCCCTGGCCTGTGGCCAAAAGTAGAAAGGAAAAGATCCAAGCAGTGCCTAACAACCCTCACCCAACCGTGCAAGGCTCATCCTAAAGAAGCCTCGCAGTGCTTTTGGTTCTGGGCCCTCCTCAAGCCCTGCCCCAAGGCCTGCTAAGACCTGCCAGAAGTGTAACAAGGGTCAGACTCCCCACCAGTACTGGAGCTCAGCATCCACGTGAGCAAGGATGTGCAAGCCTTGAATCCCAGGCAGTGGAGCTGTGGGTACTCACTTTATCCTCGCTCAGAGGTTCCGCATTGGATTCATCCAGAATGATCTCCATGATGCTGAGCACCTGCTCTGCCACAGCTGCTCCCCCGCTGTCCTTGCTCTCCTGCTCAGCCACCAGAGCCTGGAAGAGATGGGAACACTCAGGGGAACACCAGGTTTGAGATGGGAGCACTCAGGGGAACACCAGCAGGAACTGGTTTGAGGTGGGAGAAGGCCCTGGAACCCCAGCAGACACTGGTTTGAGGGGGGAGCAGTCCTTGGAACCCCAGCTGGTTTAACTGCCCCCCACACTTCTACCCATAACAGATAAGGAATGTCCAAAGGATAATTTGCAGTGCCAGCACAGCAACATTTCCCATCTCTCGTAGTTGTCATAAGGCAGCAGGGCAGCCAGAAGTAGCTTAAATTCCTTGGAATCCATGGAAAAAACCACTTCTGTAAGTCCAGGTTGTCCTTACCAAGTTAAGAGTCCCCAGCATGACATTTAGAGTGTTCATCTCTGGCTTGACCAGCTGCTGACGATTTATTTTCACCTTCACACAGTAACTGAACAGTTTTAACAGCACCTACAAAATACAGAGAAGGGATTCTCTATGCTACCTTCACAATGAGGGAGGGATTTTGCTGACACTAAAAGCACCCAATAATACACCTGATTTCCAGACTTCTGGGGTACAGTACACACTGGATTTTTACATCTATCTATATATCTTAGCACAGCTTTGGTTTTCAGGTAAGGCCAAGGTAGAAAACACTCTAGAGAGACAGGATTTAGTCTTACTAACTCCTCAGCTTCGACACACTTCAAGTTTTGTAAGGAATTGTTAACCAAGAGGAATGTGAGACAGAAAGAACTGCTCCAGCTCAAGGGAGATCGTCTAAACTTCAGGGATGTCTGTGGCATTTTCCACCCCATAACTCCTGACCCCAGAGCCAAGGGGAGACTCACACTTAAGAGGTGCCGGCCCTGCTTGAAGTCCTTGATCCCAGTCAGTCTGTTGAGCATGCACTCCAGGCCTCCACACGGGGCCATCACCCCTGCCATCTTATACACTTCTTCCTCATCCTCCTCCTCATCTGCAGGACAGACATGGGTGGTGAGGACAGGAGCAATCACAGCAGGGCACGCTCGTTCAGTGGAAGCAGAAATGGAGAGCAGAGCAGCACACATTTACCAGCAATTCAAGTCACTTCAGTTGTACTGAATTCAGAAAGAATTAAGAGCAGGAATATGGAGGAGGGCTGGGTAGAATGGTCCCTATGCCACGCAAGTGTTCACATTTGAAGCACAGCTTTAAAGCGCTGTTAAAATCCTCCTTCACTTGAGGTGAAGCAGGTAAATGCAGCAAAAGCAACGTCAATCAACTTTAAGCTCACTGCTGTGAGGATAATAATGTCATTGCTCTGCAGCAAACCTCAGATTTCAAATCTAATCCCAGCTTTCAGCAGACAAATGCATTACCAGTTGTGGAGTCGAGGGACTCGATGAATTCCTCCGTTGCATCCCCCAGTAGCCCCCGCATGCGGTAAATGATCCTCATGGGCTCCCCCTGCAAGAGTAGAGCTGTTTATTAATTGTGTCTCTGGGCACTTGTGTACAAGTCTGGTTCTGGTTTCAGCATGTACAGACATTCCAGCCCCAGCTCTCCCTCGTGCTGTTTCACCCAAGGATGGTAACACAGGGAAATCTTTCACTCCCTCATTCTCCCCTTCCTGAGATGAATTCAAAACAACAGTAGAGCCACCTGCAAAAGCATCAATATCTCATCCCTGGGTCTGTCCAGCTTTTCCTGGAATTGCCAATTAATTGACAGACTGGTAATGAACAGTCTCTTCCTCCTTACATCTCCTCCAGATTTCCTTTAGCAGCAGTGAAAGATTTAGCCAAGGAAAACGGGTTCATCTGCAGAGGAACTCCTGCTTTCCATGGCAACCTTAGCTCAGTGGGTATGGCACAGCATACCTGGGAAATACAGGGAATAGGCACAGCCCAGGAAATGAAGCAGGACAGGCTAATTGGATGAATGCTTTCAAACAGATAAAATCTGCAGTGATGGCAAATGGAAGAGGAGTAAAAGGCAATTTAATGAGCTTTCAGTAAGACAGTGCATCACTGAAATGATGCAGCCAAAAAGGCTGTGCTTTTACCCTGAGAAAGGGACAGTTTTTCAGATGCATTTCCAGCTGGAAATACTGACAGCATATCATGAAACTTTCCATTTTTAATCCATAGGTCTGAATAAAAAGCAGAAAAGAAAAATCCCAGATTTGGGAGCAGGAGACCTTGCAAGAGAAAACCTGTCAGGGATCGTGCTAAGCCTAATGTGGAATAAGCAGTGCTTAATGTCACAGCAAATACATAAGTACAGGGAAAGCCCCGGGGGAAGATCTGCTCAAAGGCCACGCTGGCGACCAGCAATTAACACCACAGGGGCCCTGGTAAAATGGCAGATGAACAAAAAAAGCCACTGAGAGACAAGGGAAACAAAAAGGGGCCTGAGGCTGCATTTCTTGTGCGCCTGTCGCCAGGAAACGGGAGCTGTTGCTCCAGGAGGTGCTCACAAAGGAAGACAGATGAAAGCTGTTCATCCACAGGAATGCTGAGCAAACTCTGCCTTTCACCATCAGAGCTGCTTCCCGGGAGAGTTGCATGCCGGCTCCAGCCTGGCATCCCATGGGAACAGCTCCTCTCTTCCACCAGAGACTCGATCAGAATTCAAATCACAACTCATAGATTAACATCAGCACCTCACTTCCTTTCCCAAGTTGGTACCTTGCTAAAGTACCAAATTTAGTACTTATCACTGTCACAAGGTTTGGGCTTGGGTTTGCAGTACTGAAGGCTTTGTTACTGAAATAAAGCTTAATGAGACCCGTTTTATCATCATTCACTGCTAACAGGCACTTTGTTTGAATTCTTCCCACACATGATTTCAGGAAACTGAGGTTTCAGCTTTGTTACTGAAATAAAGCTTAATGAGACCCATTTTATCATCATTCACTGCTAACAGGCACTTTGTTTGAATTCTTCCCACACATGATTTCAGGAAACTGAGGTTTCAAAGGTGATTTGAGGCCAGGAGGAAACGAGGAATGACCAAGAAATCCTGGGCAAATCAGTCTTGTTTTATGATCTCAAGTGCCTCTAAAAGCATATCTGTAGTGGGCAAGATTGAACCTGATGGTCTCAGTGGGAGTTTATTTTAGTGGCTACAAGGAAGGAAGGGAAGAGCTTATTCTGGACCACACCCACTTCTGGAACAAGCCTGGTGTGACACGGTGGACTGGACTTATTGGGTCCATTTCTCCATGTGAAAACACACAACACTACTGGGAACAAACTGGGAGGATGGATCTGTCAAGTGTCTGAGATTCTGATGAAAAACATGAGAGCAGAAGTGCAAATATGGAGAACCACTGGATGTTCTGTGCATAAATAACTTGAGCTCATCCCCGAAATACAGACTTGGAGCAATCTAGTGTCCCTGTGTGTACACACATTAAACTTGTGTGCAGATGGAGTGTGAAATATGCTCTGAAAGGCAGTGACAACGCTCAGCTCTCTTCCCAAGGGAACACAGGGAAGTTTGTTCCTCAGGAAGAGTGACATGTGACACAGGACACAGCTCACCTGGAGCAGTGCTCTGCAATCACTCACATTGCAGGGCTGTGCACAGTCTGTCCTGACAGAGCACCAAAAGGTGCTGAGCAGTTACCCCCAAAAATTATATGCCAGGAAATAAATCCTGACTTGTGTGATTTTGATTTTCCCTTTTTTTTTTTTTGTTGATATGAAGGACAGATGCTCTGTGCTGTTAACATGTACAAAGGTAACACACACCTCGTTTGTGGGACACCACACCTTCTTGTAGACCTCAGCCACAGGCAGATCCAGACTGATGATCTTGTTGTTCACCAAAAGCTGAAAGGGAGCGAAGAACAAGTCAAGAACAAACTCAGGTTGTTGCATCACCACCCCAGCAACCACCAGCTGCCCAAAACCAGCACCACACAGGTCTGTGCAAGAAATCCCCACCTCAAGAAATTCTCACCTCCATCCCACTGTCGTCCTCCAGCAGAGCCACCAGGTCACAGTCCTGACAGATCTTGTTCTTGATGTCCCTCATGAGTGGCCCGATGCCAGGCTCGTTACTGCTGTAGGGATTTCCTGGCATCCTGCCCTGCAGGAAGTCTTCCTGCTGGGGATCTTTCTCCAGAGTGACAAAGAACTCTGTGACTTCATTCTCTTCCTAAAGAACAGCAGCAGAGACAGAGAGAATAAGTTTTTCCCTAACCACACTCCCATTCCTGCATTTTTATGGCAGTATGTCCCTAAGCCTTCAATCCTTTCCCCACTGGTGCCTCTGCTCTGCATGCCACACTCGATCTCCAGGATCATTCAGTAACCAAATTCCTCAGGGAACTTGAACAGTGACCCCCCAAACGGGATACACTGGGATTCAGGTCTACACAGGCTAATGGTAAACCATGACTGCAGACACTGTTGTTCCTGGGAAAAAGGAACCAGATCCAGGGCTGCTAGAGGTGGTTGGTAGTGATTCTCCTCCTCTATCATGAGACCCCACCTGGAGCACTGCACACAGTTCTGTGGCCCCTCAACAAAAAAAGGACATGACACTGTTGGAGCAAGTCCAGAGGAGGCTATGGATTTGCTCAGGGACTGGAGCACCTTCCCTATGGAGACATGTTGGGACAGTTGGGAATGTTCAACTTGGAGAACAGAAGGTTGTGTGAAGACCCCACAACACCTTCCAGGGTCTGAAGGGGCTACAGGGAAGCCAGAGAGGGACTTTTCATCATGAACTGGAGAGACACGACAAGAGGGAATGCGACAGACTGAAAGAAGGGAAGTTTAGGTCAGATATTGGGAAGGAATTCTTCCCTGTGAGGGTGGTGATACCCTGGCACAGGTTGCCCAGAGAAGCTGTGGCTGCCCCTGGATCCCTGGAAGTGTCCAAGGACAGGTTGGTTGGGGCTTGGAGCACCCTGGAACAGTGGAAGGTGTCCCTGCCATGGCCGAGGGTGGCACTGGATAATCTTTAAGCCCCTTCCCAAAGCACTCCAAGGCTCTGTGTCAGCAATGTGCCTGTGCAGGTGGTGCTGCAGTCCTCTCCCACTCACAGGGTAGATGATGCTGCAGAGCCTCTCGAAGATGAACACCGGGGTGCGGTAGTCATCCAGGCTGTAGCGCTTGGCAGTCTCGATGCACACGGCCATGAACGCCTTGGTCTCAGACTCTGTGCCTGCCAAGGAAAGGGAGCATTGAAATGGACACTGGAGCCAAGTTTATAGATTCCACTTTAGCTCAGCACATGCAGTAAACCCTTCTGCAGTCAGCCTCACGCTTTGGTGCTCTCTTCTTTTGTGAATCCACTCTGTGGAAGATGAAAGGGTATTTATTGGTAGGGTTAATAGGAAAGACTCTGCATGGCTGACCTGCAGTAAAACAGCCCCATAAAAAGAAGAAGACTGAGATTCCTGGAAAATAAGGGGTGACTAGGAATGTTATTCAACTTTTCTGTGCCAAAAGGAAATACTGGAAGCCATAAACCCCCCTGATTACAGCAGTCATTTAGAAAAGTTCTTTGCGTGGCTGTTCTGCTTCTCCCTCTCGGTTGATCCAAAGGCTGGATTTATGGTACAGAGGTGGTTTTACCTGTTGTCATGTCCTCCAGCATCTCCAGCAGCATGTCCTGGGTCTCATCAATCAGCTTTGTCCTCTGCACCACCAGCTTCCTGAGGCACAGGTACCCATTGAGCACCGTGCCCACCAGCCGACTCTTAAAGTGCCTTTTGATGGACTCCACTTCCACGAAGGAAGAGAGGAGACCTAGAAAGCCACAAAAATTCAGGAGGTGGGAGAGACTTTGATTTCTACATTTCATAGTAGCAAACAGGGCACAGGATCATAAAAATGGCTTGCTCCAACTCCCATCAGTCTGTGGTTTAAAGCCCGCTCCTGTGAACTGCGTGGTTGGAGGCAAAAGCCTTGGCCTGTCTTGTAAATTGTAACATATGCAAGAATAGTTTGGGAATGACGAAAGGGCCTAAGGAGTTTCCTGAGTGCTTGATACAAAATTCTGCACCCTTTGGCATTTTTCTGCTGCAAGCTACTCCAAAAGCAGATGATTGCTCCTCTTGTAATACTTTTAATATCTCTGATGATGTGAAATGACTGATCAGTGACATCACCAAACTGGTCACTCCTACAATAAAGTAAAGAATCAGCAAATACAAGGATTCTTTCACATGACACACTGATCAACATGCTGCTTCTTGCAAGAAGCCAGGCTTTATGAATTCACCCACTAATGTCTGAAGAATGTGAAAGAGGATACAAAAAACAGTGACCTAGTTAATAAGGTATTTCCATTTTCAACAAATTTTTGTAAAAGGGTATACACCCTAGAAGATGAAAAAAAGCTCCCCTAGAACAGGGAGGTAGGAACAAGAGGTTGGAATAAAGCAGCAGTGTTTACAGTGGTGCCAGGGATTGCACTTTGTAATAAAGTGAAATGATGAACCTTGCCTGGTATGTTACCACAGTTCAGCTAAAAACTCTTACTACTGACCACAAAAAAATATGGAAAAATCCATTTAGAGATTCAGTGCTGACAATGGCAACCCAACAGAATGAGATGTCTCTGACATTCTGCTACAGGCTGCGAGAGAACAATGACCACCCCAGCTCTAACCCTGCTGCAGGACCACTGAATACCTGTGAGGCTCTTCAGGGCATATCCCTGCTGCAAATCCGTGCTGAGTGTTGCCTCCTCCAAGGCGAGTAATCGAGCTATTTCCTGAAAATAATTAACAAGCCTGTCAGGCCAAGACCCTGCAGTGCCAATAATGGTTACAGTGTCTAACACAGGGTGCAAAGAACTCAGCACAGGAACTGAGCCAGGCACAGAAGGCACAACTGCAACTGCAGGGAGGGGAGGGGGAAAGGAGAGGAGAACTGTCACAAATATCCCCCTCATTTCCTCCCTGCACCTTCCTGCTAGCACTGCTTGGCTCTAGTGGCCCTCCAGGAGGACTCAAAGCCACTTGCCTCTTTGGAGTGCAGCAGGGAGAGAACTCCCCACAGAGAACTCCTACCACTCTGAGCACTGCAAACTCAGTGTGCTGCTCCTCCAGCAGGCTGCAATTCCCACTCCAGCAATGGCAGCACACTGATCCTCCTCTGTCCCTAAGGGCTCTCAGAGTCCAGTCTGGGAACTGGACGACAGCTTCCAGCTCTGGCCTGGTGCCAAGGCAGTGCAGCAATGTTTATAATCCCAGAGCAGTTAATTAAAGTGCTGAGGAATTCTCCAGCTGGGGCTAAAACCCTGGTGGCTCCCTCTGTTCAGAGGTACCAGCACTGTAAGTGTGAACTTCAGAACCCTGGCAGCATCAGCAACAGGGCACTGAAGAAAGGGATGGAATTTCAAAGGGAAAAAAAGCCAAGCCAACAGGTCATTTCCTGCACACAAATCCATACCTTAGTGATGAGGCTGCCAATGTAGGGCAGAACCCCTCTGGCTGCCAGGTAGACCTTCCAGTGGGCAGGTTTGATGAGTTTCTGGTACAGGGTCAGGTACTCGGCAGCACATTCGCCAGCAATGCTCAGCTCATCCAGGTAGCTGTGAAACAGAAACACAACCTGACAACCCCCTCACAGCAACAACAGCCATTCCAGCTTAAGGACACTGTGGAAAAAAAGAAAAAGCCCCCAGAAATCCATCCTCCCTGTTGTCCTTGCTAAAAGCATCACTGATATTCATTACTTGCTGGTTAAATTAGTTTTTGTCCCAAAAAGGAGTTGATTGTGCTATCAGCATGAGAGTTATGTCCCAGGAGTTGAAAGAGAGTTCATCTTATTATTTTGCTCTTGAAGAGGCAGGGGCAATGCTGGCCACACAGCTGAACACCACATCCTTACTTCTGAATAAAGTACAGACTGCAACAGCTCATTGCCAGGCAGCAAACCCCAAATCTCCCTAAATTTATACCCTCCCAGCTAATTAAGTTAAAAAATCCAGCTCAAGAAGACCCCTGAACTGGAGGTATACAAGGGAGAGGTGGTAGAAAAGCTGGAAGAAGGAAGAGATTCTGATGGGGATTGAAGAAAAATACTCATGGAGCTGCCAGGTGTGGCAGCACAGGAATACCTGGTGAGGAGATCGAGGACCTGCTGCTTCCTGCTGGGGATGGTGGCCAAGGCCTCCACGATGGTGCAGGCAGCCTGCCTGGCAGCCTGGGTGGCAGGAGTGAACAGCACCTGGGGCAGGGGCAGGAAGAGCCAGGTCAGACTGATGGGCACAGACGAACTTGTGACAGCTCACAAAGAGGCACAGCACTGGGGCTGCTGGGTGGCCTGGTGTCAGCATTTTCTTAAGAGTTCAAGTCCCAACACTTGGTTCTGTGGCAATTCCTGCTTTGCTGAGCACCAAAGAGTTTGAGGAGTGCATGGGTGGGGTTTGAGGAGTGTGTGGGTGACCTGCTAATCCACACGCATCAGAAGCAAAGCTTTGGTCCAGGACCCTCAGAAGTGCAGGCAGAAGCACCGTGGCAATCAAAGGTTCAGAGTTTAGGAACACACACAGACTCCCAGATAAAGGTTTGATACAGCATTTCTAAAAGAACAAAGCTGCAAACCTGACTTGGAATTAGAGGCAGTGAGCCCCAGCCTCCCCAAACACCCCTGCACAGGGACTGCAGCAAAGTACCTACACTCTGGGAACTGACCTCTGCCCCTGGGGCTCTCCCCACCTTTACCTGTCGCAGCCAATTGTTGTGTCCCAGCTTGAGATCCAGAGGACAAGTTCTCTTCCCACGGCGACTCATGAACTGTTTCCATTTCCAGACATATTTTTCTGACAAGTAGAGCTGGTGAAGATCAGCTTTGCTGGGAGTTTTCCCGTTGGCATCTGCACCTGCAATATTGAGCAGAGCCCAAGAGAACTGTCAGCAGTCATGAACTGCAAACTGCCAGAGTATTTTTGTCTTCTTACTGGAACTTGCCAAACTCCAGCTGGGAAGCTGAGGGCTTCCCATCTCCTTCTGCTGCCATTTCCACTCCTGTGTGGAGCCATGCTCAATTCCAAGCCTCATGCAAATTCCAGAGCACCTCTCAAGGAATTCCATCAGATTTCCACCTGACTGGTATCAATTTAAATAAGCAACAAGTTTCATTTTTTACAGTCCCTGAGTCTTTTCAGGCACAGAGCATTTTCTGCTTAGGGTTTGAAAAAGCCTGGAAAAGTCAGTGCTACAACTCTAAGGACTAAATGTGAGGATGGGATCAGATGTCACAGGACAGACGCCAACACAACTGCACAGAAGCACATTCCACGTTAAACCTGGGGGTCCCACATGTTCCTGCACAGAACTGCAGCAGGTCACAGGCACAGGTGTTACCTCTGGCAGGGAGGCACTTTTTCCAAGCTTCATATGATGCTTTGGGGTCCCTCTTGAGCCACAGCTGAGCTTGGGCATGAATTTCATTGCTGTAAGGCTTCACAGTGGTGAGAGCATCCATGGGCACATCCTAACAAATAAAAAGGCTCTGTGATTCTTCAGAAAGCCACAGTCTGCTCCCAAAGAGTAACTCCTGAGGTGAATCACTGGGGCTGGGCCATGAGGCAAATGCAGCTCTTGGACAGCAGCAGGGTAATACAGTGTCTCTTAATGGTGAACTAAGAGAGATATTCCAGTTCCTACTGAAATATCAGTAAATCTATCTCTGACATCCATCTGTGACTATCAGACAGGCAGATCAAAGCAGAAAAATACCTTCTCTCCTGCAAATCTAATTCTCAATTAAAATCAAGAGCAGTCAATCAATATATTTTTGTGAGAACTGTAGCTCTGTATTTAAAAATCTGAGTCAGAAGTATTTGATTCTATCACATGTAGGTACTCGATTCTACAAGGCTGCTGAAAGCACCAAAAGCCTGTCCAAAATAACCAAGCTCCAGTTTTGAAGTAGTTCTTTCCCCAAGCCTCAGATCTGAGGGGAAAAGAGCAAAGCCTGAATAGCAGTGGTCAAAGTCACCAAAACTCAGTAAAAAATAGGAAGTAGCCACCTGTAATTTGCAGTGTGTGAAGACCAGAGTCACAGGGCTTGTGCTTCCCTAGGAACAGTGAGCAGGAAAAGCAAGTCCTAGCTTCCTCACAGGCTAATTCAACACTGAGATCAGTGTGCCAGACTTCAATCAGCAAATTCTCAATGTTTTGCTCAGCCTCTGAGGCAGTACCTTGTTTTTCTTGCTGGTTGGAGCAGGTGGCTTGATGAGCTTCTGAAGGATGCGCAGGCACATAAGAGTGATGTTTTCAACAACCACCGGAGTCTTGATGTTCACTGCCATCAGGAAGAGGCTGAGAGCTGAAAGACCGACAGGGATGTTCATTGTCCTGTGAGAGCTGCAGACAGGACCCACCCCCGCAGCTCTGTACATACACCAAATGGGTTTAGAGGTAGAAATCTTCCTGCATCTCCTGGCCCTGGGCACAGCACTGTGAAATGAAGCTTTGGGCCGGGTTATCTGAACTCACCGCAGCGCAGCCGGAGCTCCCAGCAGCTGTCCTCCTTGGAGATGGAGTCTGTCAGCAGCAGCATTTCATACTGGAGGCTGCTGGCCTGCAACACAGACAGGGTTTGAGGTGTTTGGGGGTGCCCCACTCCTTTCTGCCCTCTGATCTTTAACAAACTCAGGTTCAAAACTGGATCTAAGTTAATTTCATCCCATGCACACTTGGGGTGACTGGTAACCTGCTGGAGAGGTACAAGCAAAGTCAAGTGAACTGCCTGAGGCAACCTCAGCATGTACCTATACACAACATTTTGTGCTTTACTCTGACATTTATGTCATTTCCTACCAAGACTCAATTTTTGTTCTTACAAACAAACCATAAGAGAGAATATGCAATGATTAGAACACAAGAGCAGCGCAGAGGGGCAGAACAAAGAAACAGCAAAACACTGGAGCCTCTCACCAAGTCTGGATTTGCCCAGTGTCCCTTCAGAGCCGCAGAAACCTTCCCAATGATTAAGTCATTCATTTGCTGTGTGGCCTCTGGATTGTCTCTGATTTCAGGAGTAAAAGAGAACACTGTTATGCTGTGCTTGTACTAAATGCCAAAAGCTCCTGGGATTTCAGTTTAGCTGACAACAAATGCACAAAGAGTTGGGGTTGGAGGTTACACTGTGCTGGTGTAAGACACACCCATGGCAGGGGGTGGAACTGGGTGGTTCCCAGTCGTCTGAGGTCCCTTCCAACCAAGAGCACTTTGTGATTCTTAGATAACTCCCCCTATGACGCTCTCCCTTCCTTTAGGAAGGATGTTGAGACGCTTGAACATGTCCAAAGGAGGGCAACAAGGCTGGTGAAGGGCTTGGAACACAAGTCCTATGAGGAACAACTGAGGGAGTTGGGGTTGTTTAGCCTGGAGAAAAGGAGACTCAGGGGTAACATTATCACTCTCTACAACTCTCTGAAAGGTGGTTGTAGTCAGGTGGGGGTTGGTCTCTTCTTCCAGGCAATAACTGACAGAATGAGACGACACAGTCTTAAGCTGCGCCAAGAGAAATTTAGGTTGGATGTCAGGAAAAAGTTTTTTACTGCAAGAGTGATAAAGTACTGGAATCATCTGCCCGGGGAGGTGGTGGAATCACCATTCCTGGACATGTTTAAAAAAAGACTGGATGTGGCACTCAGTGCCATGGTTTAGTTGAGGTGTTAGGGCATGGGCTGGACTCAATGATCTTAAAGGTCTCTTCCAACCCAGTGATTCTGTGACTCTGTGAGGGGCTCTCACGAGGCCGAGGCTCTCTGTGGCAGCTCTCACCTGGTCAGGAGGCACATGAGCTGCCGCACCTCCTCGCGCATGGCGGCTGCGCCGCGCCGCAGGTTATAGTCGAAGAGCTCACGGATAAGGCCCTGGGCCACCAGGATGTGGCGGATGGCCCCGTTGGTGGCCAGGGCCCGCAGCAGGGTGATGCAGTGCTCGGTGACGGCCGAAGCGCAGCCGTAGCACTTGGTGGAGGAGGTGTGGCCGCAGCCCAGCACGGACAGGGCGCGGTACTGGCTGGCCGTGAACGTGGGCTGCGCCGAGCTGCGCGACGACTTAGTGGCTGCCTCCCGCTGCTGCAGGTCGTACTCCAGCAGCTCCTTCCGCGAGGCAAACACTTTCTGGGAACACACACGAGGAACTGTGAGCCAGTACATAGTGTCAGTCCCAGTCACAGGTTATTGTCACTGCCTATTTTGTGGAGAAACATTTTTAGCCAAGTGTTTCCAAACCTGAAATTCTTCATGGCAACAGGAGACTTGGAAAATCCATTAGGAATATAGGCCTAACTCCCAGTTATCTGCCCTGCTGTTTACACTACATGCAGTGTAACACTGGAAATGTGACAAATCCATAGTACTAATTACTATTAATACTGGCAGAGCAAGTCAGAGTAATTTATTCTTTATAGAAAGAGCTAAATATATTTAATATGATTAAACATCACAGCCAAAAGGACATTCATGAGGGAGCAGTTTTTCAGTGCTCTTTTATGGGAGTTTTTGAACACAAATAAATACATTTAATTTATAAAACGCTTCTGTAGGTCACCTTTTAGATTCGTATGTTTTCAAACACTCCGGATACATGCAAAAATTCAATTCTTTTTAATTAACCATCTGTCAGTTTCCTGCTCTCCGTGATGTAGCTGCTGAGAAAACCGATTTCACAAGCTACTGAAATTTTAGTAATTAATACACAGCTTTTAGAAATTATTATTTCCATGAAAATATGCAATCACCTGTTGTTAATTATATCATTAAATGAAGAATGGCAACATCTTGTTTTTTATTTCTACTGAACACCTGACCCAAATCCAAATCAAAGCACGTCGTACCTGTATGATTTTGGAAAGTTCATCGAAGGAGTTCTTGCAGTCCCCACAGTACTCCTGGGCTAACTGCAGGATGTACCTGTTCACACTGGCTGAGGTAGAACTGATCCCTCCACTGCTGCCCGACTCATCCTGTAACAGAGGGGAATGCAAAGTGGAGTCACGTATGGAGTATCCACACAAAAATAACAATTGCAGAGGAAAGGACTGCCTGGGGTAGTGTCAAGGCCAGTGTGTCCCCAGCCTGGGGGTCTGTGCAAGCTCCGCCTGTCCCTGGTTACCTGGGGTTTTTCAGGGGCTGCTTCGTTCACTTTGCACAGGAGGTTCTCCAGCTGTGGTCGGTGTCCCATCAGCTGGTGATACACCCTGTCAGCTTTGTCCAGCAGAGTGTTGATGTTTGTCACTGCCTAAGAAAGAAAAAGGAAAGGAAATTCTTATTTCATATTCAGAACTACAACCACCAAAATTCAAGTGTTTTCTTTGCAGAAAAAAAACCATCACTCAGTGGTGACCCTGTAGCCTGCTTCTGCCCTGAGAAGCACTCTGGTGACACTACACTGAGCACACCCTGTGACACTACACTGAGCACACTGATCCCTTGGGACAGGACATGGAGGCAGTGGGTTCTTTATTAATGAATAAAGACCTAATGAGCAGGGCTCCTCAGGTGGGATGGGAAGCAAACAGAACAACCCAAATCCATCCCCTGTTACAGCAAGATGCAGAGTTCATATGTGAGGCACTGAATGATGTCTTTGAAGAATTACTTGTTTGGTGGAGCAGGACAACAAACTCGGAAGGCATCAGTCAGTGAGGAGCCTTGAAGAAGCACTGATTCTGACAGGGGATGGACCTCTGTTGTCCCTACACTGGCCAAGAGCTGCAGCCTCTCCTGCCTGAGCCTGCCCCCAGCCTCACCTTCTTGCGATCCTCCTCGTTCTCGATGGGATCCACGGCGCAGCAGGGCTTGGCATAGAGCATGAAGTCAAAGCGGGCGTATTTACAGAACCCGCAGGCGTTGCACAGGAAGGGATCCTTCTCGTCGTAATTGATGGATCTGAAAGGCAAGGCAGCACGTCAAAACCTGCACCTCAAGGAAACTGAGGCAATGAAATGAACTGAGCAGACTCAGGTAAAAGAGGTGGGTGACTCTTAAAACACCTCAGTGACCAGACTGCCCTGGGGAAGGGAAATACATGAGAATTAAAACCTATAGATCAGGCAACAAAAAAAATTCTTACAGCAGTGCCATATTCTGGCTGGAAAAAGCAGGAACAGAATTTGTTCCTAACAATTCTACTTTAATAACAGTAATTCCCAGCAGAAAGTCAGCCTGGGACACTGTGTCCTTTAGGAGAACACAGATAAAGGAACTGTTTTGGTTTGTAGGGTCTGGGCTTTGCAGCGGGACTGACTGCAGCACTTCTTACCCCACTGCAGACCAGGGCAGCATGACAGGACTGGTTTACAGCTCCCTCAAGAAGGGACGTGGAAACCTTTCTACACACCAGCAATCACCAGGAAGGAGCCCACTAAACACCTTGAATCCCATGAGAATTTGAGAGGAATATGGCACAACAATAAGGGAAGAGAGATATCTGACAAGGAGATGAAGGTGACAAAAGGGAAGGATTTCTAAGGCTGTGATGGAAGTGTGAATAGCATACAGTAAATTACCCCTGAGCCTGCTCTAAATGAGGAGAGCCCAACAAAAGCCCTGAACAGAACTGTCTGTCCAGCCTCAGCCAGGGATCCTGAGGGAACCCTGCAATCCCACAGCTGAACTCTAGCCCAGGCAGACCAAAAATAACCTGCTCCTGGGAATTCCATGGTGTGAACTTAGAAGGCTCGATGTGAAACTTCAGCTCTGTGAGTATTGTGCTCCCAGGCTCCCTTTGTTAGTCTGTATTACATTAAATCCCTGTAAGCCTGTTTTATACTTCCCCACTAATTTGATTGTGTGCTTGTATTAACCAGAAGGGGGATTTACATGGCAGGGGGCGTAGGGCACCCGCCAGGACTCCGCAGGACACACCTGCACCTGTGGCACTGCTACACACACTGGGGACACAGACACACCTGCACTTGTGGCACTGGTAGACGTTCTGGGGACACACAGTGACACTGGGGACACACACAGACCTGCACTTGTGGCACTGGTAGACGTTCTCGCCGCAGTTGCCACACACGCCGGGGTTGGCCGGCACCGAGGCGCTGCAGCGGGGGCACTGCAGGGTCTCAGTGGACGCCTGGTAGTTCTCATAGAAGTCGGCGAACTCGATCATCAGGTTGGAGGCCACGATGGGCAGAGGCAGATCGATCTTCACCTCCGTCTGCCCCGGTGTCAACTGCACCTTCTTGGCCTTGTGCCACCGAGCCGGCCTGCAGGGAGGGAGGGAAGGAAGTGGGGAGGGGAAGGGGAAAGGGAAAGGTTTTCCAGAGGGAAGCTCCCTCCCTGCCCACGTGTGAGCAGAAGCCAAATGCAACTGTCTCGGCTCCAAATCTCCTTTAACTGGGATGAATGGAGAGCAGTTCTAGGATTCATTTCCTTAGCTTCTGTATTGACATGATATGTAGCCAGAAATACATTTTAAGCCTTTATCCTCTTCATAGAGAGAGACTGTTTGGGATTAAAGAGCTGTTGATGCCTCATGGAAAAACTTTAATTCTACAGACATTTGCTAGGGATTTTCACCTCCATTTTTTTATTAGTAAGGACATTTGCATGAAAACAGGATATTTATTTCTTAAAGATCTCATCTGCTCCCACTGCTTATTCTCAACCTCAAGTCAGAATCCTCTCTTTATGACATCATAATCCTCTCCACAGCAGCCACTTGTGATGTCACAGAGGATTAAGACTTCAAATAAGCAATAAGCGGCGGGCACAGATTAATTCCTAAAGCAGAGAGATCTGATTCTGGTGAGAACATCTCAAGAAGTAAGAAGGGGAAGCACATAAGCAGGACTGGCTCCAGACTGAGCAGCGTGTTGAAAAGCAGCCATTTCTGGTAGGTAAAGCAGAGCTGAGAGTGAGACCATCCAACTTCTAATTTTAATTCTACTTTATGGCTTCAAACAAACAATGTTAATGCTTTCAGCATTCCTGGACATGCTGCAAAGTCCAAATCCCTTTTGGAGTCAAACTATCCATGAAGTGCTCTTGGTATTACTACTGGTTCCCACACAATTAAGTCAGGTGCTTAAAAGCGAGCCTGGACAAAATTGGAATCCACAAATTTTATAGACATTTTTCAAGCTTCAGAGGAAATTTGGATCTTTTCTTCAACAGCTGAAGGGGATTCAGAACAATCCCACCCAATGTGGGCCTAGAGTGATGAGTAATAGTCTAAGGAGGAACCTTGGGGAAAACAAGAAGCCGAGGGAACGAATCAAAGTCGGAGGTTGTACACAAAACATGATGAACATACTTGTTCTTCAGCTCCACGATGGCCTGCACAGTCCTGTTGTTGTAGTAGAGGTTGATGGTTCGCACCATCTTGGTTCGTTTCAGGTCTCCAATCTTCACTGTCACCTTGCTGATGGTGTGGCTGCCAATGAGCTTCACCACCTGCTGGGTGGTCGTGTACCGCGTGTCCACTTTGATGGAGGAGAGCTTGATGTACTGGGGAGACAAACCAAGGACACACTGCCTGCCTGAGAGCATCCCAAAAGCACACCTGTAAAGGGCTGGATCCTACCACTGGAAAGGATTTCATAACAGCAGTTACAGCTGGTGTCATGCAGAGCAGCTGGAGCTGTGCCAGGGCAGGGTCAGGCTGGAGATCAGGAAAGGTTCTTGCCCCAGAGGGTGCTGGGCACTGCCCAGGCTCCCCAGGGAATGGGCACGGCCCCGAGGCTGCCAGAGCTCCAGGAGTGTTTGGACACCGCTCCAGGGATGCACAGGGTGGGGTTGTTGGAGTGTCTGCGCAAGGCCTGGGGTTGGATTTGATCCTTGTGGTCCCTTCCAGCTCTGGATACTCTATGACTGTGTGATTCCAGGGTTACTTACACAGAAAGGCACCTCGGGATTGTTGCACACCAGGCAAGGGTCACTCTCCAGGTAGTAGCCATCAAATTCCACAAGCCCAGACAACGTGCTGGAATGAGGGAACAACACTGACTATGGAACTGGGCATTTTCTGTGTTTTAAACATGGGCCATTCAACCAGAATCCCTTTAATTTCCCCCGGTCCCCATTCCCAAATGTGTAACAAAACTGTTACAATGTAAATCACACTGGAAACTACTGGTTTTATTTAAGCAGCAATTTTAGTGTAATTATCAACTGCCAAGGTGGGACCAAGAACACAACACTTAAATCTGCAAATCTCTATTCTCCAGTTGGGCCTAAGAGTTTAAAACATTTACTGACAGTGAAAACAGAAGCGCTAAAGCCAAGCTCTGCTGGCAGGGCACAGAATGTCAGGTTTTCCATGTGGCAGGAAGGATTCTCCTGTTCTCTCAAGCCCAGCAGACACAGAACGTCAGTAGGGTCCATCCCCACCACCATCCCCTGAGCAGAGCTGTGTGTTCCCCCAGGGACAGAGCTCAGCTAGAAAGCCCTGCAGTGATATGGATCAAAGGCAGAAGTGACGCACTTGTAAATGTTGGAGTTGGGGTGGTTGGTGAGAATGTGGTTTTGAGTCCGGAGGATCTCCACGGCCTTTTGGGAATATTCCTTCAGCTGAAATACAACCAGGAAAACAGTCTCCTCAACAATGCTTTGATTGCTACACAGACACAAACATCCCTCATCTTGTGGTCTTCCAGGTCCCCCAGAAGAGGTACACACTACACCCACAGGAATTAATGTGCTTCAGTCATTACCCAGTACGGTAATCGATCCTAAAATTAGAGATTTACACAACTGGTGCTGTTTGTCGGTCAATCACTGTAAATGCCTGCCAAGATTTGTAGAGCATTCCCAGCTCATTAAACATACTCATGCAAGTATCAATGGCTCTAAATTATTTGTTCTCAGTCCCACTGATTCCCTAAAAGAGGCCACCACTTTCTTTGCTCAAAAATCATGGTTACAAAAGATTTCTAGGAGTGGCAATATCAAAAATCTATAAACTGGAGCTGCCAGATCTACAAAGGCCTTCTGTGGGAAAGAGATATTTTTCTCAATAAATAAAAAACTCACCAGCACAATTTCACCCCCAAAACAATAAAACAAAAATCCACACTTCCCCATTTTTTAACGATCTCGCTTTTTTTAACATTAAAGTTCTAGGAACACAAAAAATTTCCACCAGAAGCTCTTCTGACAGAAAAACTGTCCCAGTTGTATCATAAATGAGTACCTGGGATGCTGTACCTCCCTTCTGGAATGTGACTGTACCTTTTTCTCAGTCTGCTGTGTTTTCAGGGAGAAGTAGCCCAGGAGATCTACAAACTGGGCAGCCTTTCTTCCGTAGGCTGGGAGTTCTGGCCAGATGGACCACATGAGATCCAGCAGTAATTCCTGCTGAGACTTGTTGGAGTTCCTGTTGAGTGGATTACAGACAATCAGGCTCCTGAGGATGGCACAGATCTCGTGCAGAAGGAGAACACAAGCTCCAGTTCACCAAAGCGGGAAACCAGCATTTTGCAGAGTTCACAGAGCTAAATCCCACCATTCCTTGAACCCAGCTGTTTTCCAGCTCTCCAAAACAAAAGAAGCTGTCCTGCAACAACTGAACAGAGATCTAGAGGAGTCCAGCCCCCTGAAGTGTTTCTTCCTCTACACAGCTACCAACTTTTCACAGGGTGAGTCTGGATCTGCCTCAGAAATTCACTTTGCCCACAAACACCTGCTCCTGCTCATGTCAGGAGTCAGATTTTGCAGACAAAAATAAAATGCTCCTTGCAGATGACAACTGAGATTGATCATGGATACGTCACAACTTCTACCTCCAGCCCCAGTAACTGCAAACGAGTGAGGGCAATTCCAGGAAGGCCAACACCTGCAGGCTCCAGCGTCCTTCGGGAGAGGGGCTCTGGCACTGACCCAGCCCCAGGGCAGGGCCAAGGCCAGGCTGCCCAGCTTACCTGTAGATGTGCAGGGCCAGACAGTGGGCCTGCCACCTCACTGAGGAGGAATTGGATTCCAGCAGGAAGCAGCGCAGGAACTGGATGAGGGTCTCCTTGTCAGCAAACTTGTTCAGTTGGTTCACCAGGGCCGTGCACAGCTGGTCCTCCTGACTGCCTGAACCCTCACCTAGGGACACAGGGAAGGCTTTAGAGAGAAGATAAATGCAGCATCTCACAGGCAGGCCACTCTCCTATTTCAAGGAGTCAGGATAATGGGGACAAATTATTATATTTCAGGTAACAAGAAAGTTTAACATTCCCGTCTTTTTCAAAAATATAACCTAATCCTCCTGACTAACAGGAAAAAAACTGCTGGAAAACTTGCCAGTGAGGACGTGAGAAATGTGCTACACATCGTGATAAAAAGAAAAAGATTGACCATGAAGCACTGAAAAGACTCACAGAGAACCATCTGATGGTGAAAGCCAAAGCGGTTCCTTGAAGAAAAGCCAAGAGGGAATTTATGCCTGTGACTTTTATAGGGAACCTTAATTATTTTCCCAGGACTGTGGATATTCATTAAGCAGCAGCCCTGGCTCCAGCAGAGCTTCCCAAGGCAGCCAGAGGAAACAAGTCTGAACACAATCACTGAAGAGCAGAGCTGACTGGGTGTGCATCCCCAGGATTTGTTTTAATCCTCGTAAGCATTTCAGCCTCCTACAATCCAGGACAGGCAAGTTAAGTGGAAGCTGTTTCATCACTAGATTAGGTAACACCATGAAACAACTTCAAACCCACTCAAGGCAATAAACACAGCGGGTTTGGGATGTCCTCAGCACATAATTTCAGCCCAACTCTTAGGACACACACTGTCACCTTAGTCCCATCTACACATGGGAAAAACTGCTCCTCTCTGCTAATTGTGGCTGTGGGTGCCCTTGCAACGAGCCACGACCCTTTCCCAATAGCAGGATTTACCACCCAGTTATTTTTAAACAGAGTAAGAAAGGCTGTGACAAGCAGACTTGCTCCCTAAAATCCCAGGACAGGGCCCAGCTGCCCCTCACCCTCTCGCTCCTTTTCCTTTTCCTCTTTCTTGCTCTTTTTAGTGGAGGATTTGCTCTGCGCTGCCGCCTGCCCGGAGCCTGATGCTGCAGGGGCAGAGGTGGAAGAGGTGCTCGAAGATCCAGAGGATGAAGCCACAGACAGCACTTTACTGCCACACAGAGCACAGGACAACAGTTGCAGGAGAACTGGGGACACTCCTTCGTCTACCAGGAAGCTGACTTGTAGCAGGAAACAGAGAACCGCTGTGAAGGAAAGAAGAAAATGTTTGAATCACAGAATCATGGAATATCCCGAGTTGCAAAGGGCCCACAAGGATCAAATCCAACCCCTGGCCCTGCACAACCCCAACAACCCCAACAACCCAACCCTGTGCATCCCTGGCAGCGGTGTCCCTGGCATCCAAATGCTCCTGGAGCTCTGGCAGCCTCAGGAATGTCACCATTCTATGGCGAGCGTGGGCAGTGCCCAGCACCCTCTGGGGGAAGAACCCTTCCCTGATATCCAACTTAAACCTCCCTGACACAGCTCCATGCCATTAAAGCCTGAATTAAAAAACCAAAACCAAAAGCACAACCTAAACCACAAAACCTTTGTACACAAGGACCAAACTCCCAGAACTGTCCTGTCCCTATAGCACAGAACCCAACACTGGGGTACACCAGGTAAAGTGGCTCATCCCAAATTACTCTCTGGGACAACTGCAGCACAAGCAAGAGAACACAGGTCTCCTGTTCCTCAAAGTTATTCATTACGCCGTATTTTGCTCTTTAGCCAAGCGCCAGATGCTATTAGGGCACTGGGATAATTAGTACTGGAAACAGTTCAGTCCTACCAAAACTCTCAGCTGTGTCTCACCTTCTCTGCTGAGCTTCCCCATTCGAGCCGCCTTGACCCCAACCACGCCACCACTGCTCCCCCAAACCCTGCCAGAGACAGAACTCACAGTCATCCTTGACGCAGAATTTCTGCCAGTTCACTGTTCTCTGCGTGGCAATCTCTGCACAAGCCTTTAAATGTTCCATCTGCAGGCAAAAGGGACGGGATCAGAGAGCACATCAGTATTCCTGACACACCAACACTACACCAGGGCCCTTCCCTGCCCCAGCACCCTTCCCTCACCAGGGAGATGAGGGTGTCGTACTGCAGGGCCGAGCCCGAGCTGGCGGTCACCACGCTGGCCCTGAGGAAGATGCCCTGTTCCTCCAGTAGCTTTTTGATGCCCCTCACGTGCGAGTCCAGCGTGTGCAGATCCCGCAGCTGCCGGTACTTGTCCTTGGAGCCGCAGATGAACAGCAGCAGCTTGCGGACCTGGCGGCGCACGAACGGCGTCTGCTGGATCATCAGGTACTGCAGAGAGAAGCCAGGGCAGCGTGAGCTCACCATGCAAAAATACGCGTTTTCTTGCAAAAATAAAAGAAATGGGAGATGCATTCACCCAGCTTTAAGGTGCTGTTGAGGTCTTTTCCTGGACTTACCTGGAACAGAGGCCAGACAAAATTAAGAGAATAAAAAGCAGATATTTATTCAAAGGCCTTCTCGTTACATTCGGGCAGTCAGAGCCCACCCAGGGCTGCACCCAAAATGGACGATGGGTCACGCGTTTTTCATACTTCATAAGTTTTGGTCCATTTGCATATCAGGGTTAGACCTCCAATTATAACCTCAGGTAATGAAGTCATCTATCCCAAGCTTGGCCCCCCAATTTCTCTGCTGTTTACATTTTTTGGGGCCTAAGACAGTGAGGTGTCCTTGACTTTCAGGCCTAGAGAGAAATTGTTTTGTCTAAGATGCGAGAACAGCAGCTCCAGAGTTACATGAAAAATATAGATGCTAAAAATCCTAAGGCATCATTGTAAGCCCCAGGCAGAAGAAACACTGCACAGCAACACTGCAGCATCCTGAAACCACTGCTGAAAACCATCCCTTGTCATCTACAACCTCAAACAAACAGCTAACCAAGTCTAATTAAGAAATCCTATCTCATACTTGTGTAAATATAAGATAATTTGTTATGTAAAGTAGGAAGGAAACTGAGAAGACAAACTCCAAATATCTTCCTGATTTCTTTTTTAAGGCCCAAGTACCAACAGCTGAGCATGACGTTACATTTTTCTATCTCACAGCAGGTTTTCTCTCTAAGCTTTGTGGCAGCACCGAGTTCCAGGAAATAATAGCAACTTTATTTTTCATGTATGTTTTCCTACAGATTCCTGTTCAACAGGAACAACACAAAGCCAAGAGTTCACCTTCTTTCAAGGGGATTAAAGATACAAGATGGAGCTGAGATCAGCTCTGCAAAAGCTCATCTCTCCCATCAAAGAAATCATTACTGGAGTTTTCTTGTGAAAATCTGCAGGTGTTTTACGTTCTTGCTTACCTCAGACAAAATGTAGAACCAGGAGTGATCAAAGATGGGCGGGGGGATACGGGAGTTTGTGTCTGCAATCTTCTTGATCTGGTAGGGCAGGCGCAGCACCATCTCTGTCAGGAGCTGAGTGTAGGCCTCAAAAACATCTGCAGCGTGACCCTGGAAGCAAGAGAAATCCCTCATGCTCTGAGCACAGCCAGTGTGGTGTCACAATGACTGTCAGGGTGCTTTTGCTGATTTTCTAACAACAAGGGATTTCTGCTCCTCTGCAGCCCAAAGAAATGCTCCCAAATGATGAACAAAAACCTGCACAAGACCTTGAACTTGATGGCAGCTATGAGGATGCACTAAGCTAGTCTGGACTAATAAAGCATTTCAACTTAGGAGCTTTCAGCTTAGGGGACATTCTTACATTTAATGAGGCTTTTTGCAGTGCACCTGCACAAACACCAAAAACACCAAACCATGGCATAAAGGCACCACAGCAGTGGAAGAAGCCTGGGAATTACTGTGGAAATCCCCATCCACCGCTCTGCTTCCTTGTCACACAAAGTTCAGGAATTCTGCCTGCCAAGCACAAGGAGTCATGGGCTGGAGCAGCTTCCCTTCAGGATGATGAACAATTCCCCAGGAACTGTCCCCAGTGACAGCAGCTCCACAGAACTCGGGTTAGGAGTGCACCGAGGGACGCAGTGAGCTGGGCTGCCCTGTGAGAACTCAGAGTGATCCCAGTAGTAACTTTGTGCTAAAAGATGGATTTTGGTTGCTCTGCTGAGGGCAAACTCATTGTGCAGGGCTGCTTTTCCCAGCTCTGTGCAGCCTCCTCTCAGTGCAGGTCCTGCACAGCTCCCAGCACAGGGCAGGACTCACCTTCACGTACTGGCGCAGGAAAAAGGGGCTCATGTCAGGGGGAGAAGAAGTGGTGTGAGGCTTCAGGAGCTGGCTGGTGGCCACAGGCTCCTCGTCGTTCTGCTGGCTCTTCCAGTACTCCAGCAGGGACTTCAGCACGTGCAGACAGTAATCAACAGCACCAGAGCTCAGCAAGGCAGCTGCTGTGGCACTGGAGATCAGAGAGGAAGCCTGGGACAGAGGGAAGGAGGTGGATCAGGAACACATCTGGCAACCTGCAGTGGGCAGAGCTGGGGTAGCCCTGAGCACCTGCTGAGCGTGGGCAAGACAGCAGGTTTGGATGAAACTTAGCAGCTTTTAAGTTTGGGGTTTGTTTGAGGTTGGGGTTTTTTGGTTTTTTTTGTGTTTATGAAAAGCAACTCAAATATTTACAGAGACTCTTTTGAACAAGTGCTTAGTAAAGGAAAACAAATAAAATCTCCTCTTAAGTCTAATCTCCCCTCGACACATGTGCCAGAGGCCACTCTGCTAGGATTAGACGACTGGGGCTTTTTTCCCTTCTTTTTTGCCTCTCTTTTTTTTTTTTTTTAAAGTTGGGATTTCTGTTTGTTTATCTGCGATTTGGCCAGCTGGGCATGAATCCTGGTAGAGAAAGAGTCCCTGTTGCAGCTGCCGCTCACAGGCTCTGCTCCACCCAGGTATTGCTCCACCTGCATTCTGCAAGTCGAGGAGCTTTGATTTCTGTGGGAAGCTCAAGTGAATAACAAAGGCTGGAGAAAAAGCTACTGTAAATAAAACTATTAAAGCAGCCCTGTAAATCCAAACAAACCCCACAGCTCATAAGCTCATTAAAATTTGATGCAGTTCAGACTAAATTTTTTAACCTCTATGCTTTTTTATTAATCTCCTTCCCACCACACATACTGCTTTTTATGCCTTATTACTGTACCTTTTAGCAACAAATATCTAAGGAATCCTCTTAGCGACTTTTACGTTGACACAGCAGCATATTGCTTTCCAATAATCACATTACAAATCCTCTTTAACCCCTTCAGCACTGGTAAGATGCAAGGGAAAAATCTGCCAGATCGTTTTAAGTAACATCATTAATGTGCTGCCCTGAGCTCAGTCTGAAACCATGCCCAAAACAAGTGCACCCAGTTGTCTTTACATGGCTGCTTCCTCCATTCCCAGTTTCAAAACTCTTTCTCCACAAGAATCAAGTAACATTACAGGTTCCCTATAAATTTTTCCAAAGCCCTCTCCAGGACTGTTCAGTTTTACACCTGTTATTTCAGTTGGCAGTTTTTAGATCATCTTTGATGAACAAAAGCCCCCCCAAACACATCATGGAATCCCAGAAAGGTTTGGGTGGGTGGGAAGGGACCTTAAAGCCCATCCCATTCCACCCCTGCCATGGCAGGGACACCTTCTACCGCCCCAAGTTGCTCCAAGTCCCATCCAACCTGGCCTTGGGCACTTCCAGGGATCCAGGGGCAGCCACAGCTTCTCTGGGCAATCTCCACTCTCAGAGGAAGGAATTTCTTCCCAATATCTGACCTAAATTTCCCCTCTTTGAGTCTGTCCATTCCCTCTTGTCCTGTTACTCCAGTTCCTGATGAAAAGTCCCTCTCTGGCTTCCCTGTGGTCCCTTCAGACCCTGGAAGGTGTTGTGGGGTCTCCAGACAACCTTCTCTTCTCCAGGCTGAACATTCCCAACTCTCCCAGTGTGTCTCCATAGTGGAGATGCTCCAGTCCCCTGAGCAACTCTGTGGCCTCCTCTGGACTTGCTCCAACAGTTCCATGTGTCCTCATGCTAGGAACATCAGAACTGTGTGCAGTGTTCCAGGTGGGTCTTGGGGTCTTGTGAGAGCTGAGTAGAGGGGGAGAAAATCATCCCGACAAAGCAGTTTGGAGAATGTACCTCACAAATGGAAGTCTTGGATCCTGACTTGGTTCTGGACATGAACACACTGAGCAGCCTCATCACCACCAAGTGCACCTCGTTCACAGGGGAGCGCTCATTTTTCTTCAACACATCCTGAAAGAAGAGACACATTCTGCTTGTTAAATCCCAGAGCTGAGCAGTGTCCCAAGACTCTCAGGTTCAGTGCTCTGATCCTCAGGAAGCATTTCGAATTTAAGCTCAAGCAATAAGACTAAAACAGCAGCACAAATGCCTCAACAGAAGGATAGGCAGTGGCCTGGCTGCCAGGGAACAGTCCCACACAAATGAAAAGCTACATGTGTCAATCATGCATTTACTGATCATGGCTGTTCTCAGAGCTTAATTCCAGCAAAACAAATTTTCATGCTCACTTGTGGATGCCAGACCCAGGAAACAGTGGGAGTTCCACTCATGTCATTTTCTACCTTATGTGAAAGGAGGCAAGAGGAATAAACTGCCTGAACACATCCACACAGCCATGTTTCTGTGACTCCCAAGCATCTAATTCCTCCATGGAAAGAAATCCTGTCTAAAAGGAGCAAATTCAGAGCAGGAGACCACTCTGCACTTTACCTTTTTGTCCATGCCCAGTTCTGCAATCAGCTGGGACAGAAGGTTATCCAAAGCTCCCTTGTCTTTCTCATCATCTCCATCTAGATCTGTTGTGAGCATCAGAATAACCTGGGAAGAGCAGTCAGAGAATTATAAGCGGGCAGGTTCCACGTTTTCAACATAAATAGTCACCTTTCACAAAACAGCACAGATTTTATCTTGATTTATCTGTGTTCTTTCCCAAATCCAGCCTGTGCCTCACACCCTAATATGAACATTCAGTATAAACCCAGAAGACCTTCCCAAACACATTGGAGCTCAAGGATTGGAGCCCTCAGGCTCCTCAGTCAGCTGTAAAGTCACACTGAGAAAGGGCACAAGTCCAGCAAAAATCTGTGAGTAAGGAATGCTGAGCAACAGATGGACTCATGCTGTGACTGGGCAGGAAGGAGAAAAGCACATGCCAATAGAAACCAGTGATTGAACTGTTTGATTAGGGCTTAACTCTGAGCCCTCCTGGCTCACCTGCATGTAAGGGATGGCCCGGACCCCTCCAACGTTCCTCAGCTGGGGTAAATTCTGCAGCAGCTTCTCCAGCAGCATCAGCCGCACCATGTGCAGCCTGCAGATTCAGAGCCAGGTGTCAGACACACCACAAAACACATCACACCCAGCAGGATCTCCAACACAGCACTGCAGCCTGCCCCAGAAATCCTAGACCATCAAAGCCTCCCAGGGAGGAGAGGACTCAGACTTCACAGGGAAGCAATGCCAAAGCTGCAGAGCACCTCTGACAATGGAGCCACACTGCCTAGGCCTGGCCACCTGGAGATTACAACTGCACGGAAACATCCTGCAGATCAGCTCCACACTGCACAGCAGAAGGGACTGAGCACCTGCTCCCACAGAATGAAAAACTGCCTGTGCTCCCAAAGGACACTTGCACATGCTTTTGTCTTAACAGTGGAATTCACAGACTCCCAAGATTTTAGTGATTCTGTGTTAACTAGACTCATGTAGGACTTTTTCATCACTTCCTAGAGGCAGCAGTCTTGTGGGACACACACTGGGTGTGTGCACCACGTCATGTGGTGATTGCACAGCGGGTGCTGGATCACCGACCAGGCTCCCCAGGGAATGGGCACAGCCCCAAGGCTGCCAGAGCCTCAGGAGAGTTTGGACAACACTCTCAGGCACAGGGTGGGATTGCTGAAGTGTCTGTGCAGGGCCAGGAGATGGACTGGATGATCCTTGTGGGTCCCGCCCAGCTCAGGATAATCCCTGATTTTGCAATGGTCGTTTCTCTAGTCTGTGTTTCTGACTTTCCACTTCCATCACCCAGCAGTCACAAACTGTGCTCCCAGAACTGCAGCATCCCCCGTCCGCTCCTCTGCAAACACCCTCCAGAGCACAAGTATCATTCCTGAAGAGGAAACTGAGCCTCTTGCCTGTTGCTGGTGTGGACGTCCCCCTCTGCCTCCCCTTCCCCCTCAGAGCCCTCTCCCTCCTGCTGGCCCGTGGTGGTGCTGATGGCTCCCGTGCTGGAGCTGACGCTGCCCGGCCCCGCTGGGTGGCCCTCGGCTGTCGTGTCCCCGTAGGCGCTGCTCCGGCCGGACACTGGGGAAGAGAAGGGAAACAGGGAAAGGCAATGTCAGCACAACTCAACAAGCACCTTGCCTGCTTCATATCCACCAGCACAGCTGAGCTGTACTTTGCAATTGTGGTTCTAAGGAGATGCTGGCTTTGGTTCTCAAAGCTACACGAGAGGCTGAAGATGCATTTGTAGAAACCTTTTATGTGCCAGCCTCATCTTTGTGGCCCGAACTGAACTGGTCTCAAAGCAGTAATTCAAACAGAGTTAGATAAGGCTTGGATGGGCAGAGCAGAAAATTTTCAAAATAAGAGACTGATTAGTTTACCTGGGTATCAGTCCCAAACTAAAAAGATAGCAATTCATCCTATCTAATCCAAACTTAACCACAGCATAGTGAATTCTCTCAGTCTTGCTCTAGGCATTCTGAGAGGAGAAGGCTCTGGGGAGACCTTCTTATGGCCTCCCAGTACTTTATACAGTACTGGGCACTTATGGTACTTAGGGTACTTATTTATGAAAAGGAGGGAGAGGGACTTGTTATATGGAGAGAGAGTGATAGGATGAGGGGCAGTGGCATTAAGCTGAAAAACAGCAGGGTTAAATGCGATATCAGAAAGAAATTCTTTAGTCAGGGGATGATGAAGCCATGGCACAGGTTGCCCAGAGAGGCTGTGGAAACGTCCAAGGCCAGGTTGGACGGGGCTTGGAGCAACCTGGGATAGTGGAAGGTGCCCCTGCCACGGCAGGCAGTTGGAATTGGATAATCTTTAAGGTCCCTTCCCACCCAAATCATTCTTGGATTCGATGATTCTGTTATTACAGTCCAGCAAAATCTGCTGCAGATTCCACACTTCCAGAGAACCACGGAAAGCAGCCAATATTCCATCTGTGGGCACTTGGGCAGAACCCACGAAGCTATGGATGGCAGCAGCCACTGGGAACTGAGACTTCCTCTGTGCCAGGGATCACCCACATGCTCCCATGGCGGCAGCAGGGAGGGAGCAGGGGGTGCAGCAGGGAGGAGCAGGGGGTGCAGCAGGGAG
>VZTJ01001262.1:302183-330487 GCA_013397795.1 Orthonyx spaldingii
GCAGCAGCGAGGAGCAGGGGGTGCAGCAGCGAGAGAGCAGGGGGTGCAGCAGCGAGGAGCAGGGGGTGCAGCAGCAGCGAGGAGCAGGGGGTGCAGCAGCGAGAGAGCAGGGGGTGCAGCAGCGAGGAGCAGGGGGTGCAGCAGCAGCGAGGAGCAGGGGGTGCAGCAGCGAGAGAGCAGGGGGTGCAGCAGCGAGGAGCAGGGGGTGCAGCAGCAGCGAGGAGCAGGGGGTGCAGCAGCGAGAGAGCAGGGGGTGCAGCAGCGAGGAGCAGGGGGTGCAGCAGCAGCGAGGAGCAGGGGGTGCAGCAGCGAGAGAGCAGGGGGTGCAGCAGCGAGGAGCAGGGGGTGCAGCAGCAGCGAGGAGCAGGGGGTGCAGCAGCGAGAGAGCAGGGGGTGCAGCAGCGAGGAGCAGGGGGTGCAGCAGCAGCGAGGAGCAGGGGGTGCAGCAGCGAGAGAGCAGGGGGTGCAGCAGCGAGGAGCAGGGGGTGCAGCAGCAGCGAGGAGCAGGGGGTGCAGCAGCGAGAGAGCAGGGGGTGCAGCAGCGAGGAGCAGGGGGTGCAGCAGCGAGAGAGCAGGGGGTGCAGCAGCGAGGAGCAGGGGGTGCAGCAGCGAGAGAGCAGGGGGGGCAGCAGGGAGGGAGCAGGAGGTGCAGCAGGGGGGGAGCAGGGGGTGCAGCAGGGCTCTCTCACCGCTGTGCTCCCCGGCCACTGAGTCCACGGCGCTGCCACCGCTCTCTGAGCCCACGCTGCCACCGTGCTCCGCAGGCGACGTCCGCAGCGTCGAGCCGTCCGTGGCCGCTGTGCTGCCCTCGTCGTCAGATGCTGGAGCTAAGAGAATAAAGAGAGCTGTTACAAGTAAAAACACTGCCTGGGAACAACTGCAAACGACGCTCACGCTATGAGGAGAGGCCGCGGGAATCGAGCTTTTGGTTTGCGGTCAGCTACAAACGGAAAGGGAGCTTGGGGGTGACCAGCAGTACAATCGAGGCTGCTGAGAGCAGTGGAGGGGAGATATCCCGAGATGAAACCTTCTCATCAAACACACAGGCATGCAGAGTTACTTAAAGAACAGTGTCTGGTTGTTTATAAATGCAAGGGAAATACAGCACATGCTTTGTTTTGTCTGCTTTAGTTTAAACAGAGGAAATTACTTCCTCAGAACTCTACACTGAGAGTCCACCAAAGCAGGCAAAGGCTGTAAGTACACTAAGTACACTCTCAAAAATACATGAAGCCAAGAGTAATAACTGGCTCTTTCAAACCATATTTGCAAACCAATTTTAAGGCTATATTTAGGTCAAAATCTGAGAATGCTGATTCCTTGCAGTGAACAGTTACCTGATGCTGTTGTGTCCGAGAGTGTTCCGGCATCGAGGGAAGAGGAGCTGGGAGCTTGGCCAGACAGTCCTAAGCTCTGCAGTCCAAGGGCACTGCTGCTGCTCCCTGCAAGCAGAGAACAGGTTATCAGCATCTTTCTGTGAGAGAATGAAGTGAACGTTGGCATTTTCTCTACATTTCACAGTTCTGCTGTCTTTGGTTCACTGGTGGTGTCACCAACAGCTTTGTTTCATTTCTTTCGCAGTTTCCCCAGATTCCATCCCCCTTTTGCCTGCTAATAGTGCCCACATCTGACCTTGCTGATCTTGTTGCAGGCTCAGGGCAATAGCCAATTCCACCATTGTCTCATCATCTGCATCTGGAGGGATATCCAGCATGGGAGGGAATCCCTCTGCTCCAGCCAGGAGAGCCTCCAGAGGAGAAGGGTTCCCATTATTCACGTTCTCAGAAGTCTCCAGAACCATGGATTCGGACTATAGAGAGGAAACACAGTGAGAGCTTTCCCCAAACCACCACCAGTGATGAAGCACTACAAGCAGGTTCTTCAGAACTAAATTTCACTCAAGTCCTAGCACACTTCAAAGGCTCCAAGGACACACTCTGGACTCACCACCATCTCAAAGTCCCCGTGATCCACCTCGCTCTGCTCCTGGCTCTCCTGTCGGATGTGCTCTCCGTTTGCTATACCAGAGCTTTGCAGCTTGTCTTCTGCATCGTCGTCATCATCATCATCCTTATCTCCTGAACAACAGAGCATGAGCTCATAAATGTACAGCTCCTCACCACATCCCAAATAAGGCAGTTAATGCTGGGAAGAAACCTAAGCTACCCCCAGTTACCAAGAGACTCCGTGGCACCTACAATTTGCTCCAATAGCCAAAACGTCTCTTGGATGGAGCTCTGATACCTTAATTTTGGTCTGCACACATCTTTGACTGATGTATTAAAACATGCGTAGAAATACTAACTCTAGATTACTACTCTCTAGATAAAATTATCAGATTTTCCTGACACTGAAAGGGGAATATCTCAGAGAGATCTCCTCTTTGAAACCCAAAATATCAAAGAAAAGGTAAGAGTTTATAAAATCAAATTTTTAAAAGGGGTTTAGAGGGGCAAGGGAGAGCAAAAAAAAGTAAAAAAGTCGATTTTAGTCTTTTTCAGTCCCAATTTATAACACAACTACTTTATTTTCTTGTCCTTTCTGGCAAATTAAGAAGGCCATGCTTGTTGAAGGCAGGGGGATGGCCTGGCATACCCATGGGGGTGTTGCTGCGAGGGGACGAGGGCAGGGTCACGTGTCTCCGCTTGTTCCGGGGTCTCAGCACCCTGATCAAAGCTTGCTTGCAGGAAAAGCTCACTGCTGGGTCCTGCAGGGTTAACAGTTCATCATTAACAGTACATCATTGAGCTCTAAGTCCTTATTCACAGCATTTGGAGAGATGGCTAAAAATACACTTTTGACTCTCGCTGGTCATGATTCATGTAGGACACAAGTCACTGCCTAAACTCCCTGTTTCCCTCAGAAGTCACACAGCAACACTTGTAATTCCACATGCAGCACATGGCAAACATTACTGGAACACAAGGAGAGAGAATTCTCCTTCATTCATTTCTGGCTGGCTGTTTCTGGCTGTATTTTGTATCTGTACTATGTATTCGCATTCTACCCACATTTAATTCTTTTCACATTATAGAATCATAGAAACATTTAGGTTGAAAAAGTTCTCTGAGATCGAGTCCAAGCATAAACCAAACACTGCCAATCCCTCTAACTCACGTCCCCAAGTGCCACATCTACACTTTTAAATCCCTCCAGGGGTGGGGACTCAACCACCGCTCTGGGCAGCCTGTGGCAGGCTGGACAAGCCTTTCCACAAAGAAGTTTTTCCTGTCCAACCTAAACCTCCCCTAGTGACTTACAGGCTGAAGCAGAGCAGAGCAAGGTGACATACTGGGCAAAGTAACATCTGCATGTAGATCTTGGATGCTGTATGGATACAGTCCAGCTCACATGTGCAGTATCCATGAATAATATCCACCAAAGCATTGACTGTGGCTTCAACGTGAGTGAGACCTAAGAGGAATAAAAGCAGGACTGAAATCAGCTCTCTGTATTTCAGCACAGAGTGAGGCACTGCAGGAAGCATCTTTTGTTTGCAGGCTTCAAGGTACAATGCTAACAGCACAAACATTGATTTTCAATCCAGACTGAGCCAGTCTTGTCTGATGGAATATTGTGAACTCCATACACCAGCACCACTGAATATCCTCTAACACCACCTATGAAGCCAAATGTGGGTACATCAATCATCAGTCCCTTTTTCCTGGCACAACACACGTCCCCCTGAACAAAAGCTTCAGAGAAGAATTTGCAGCTCTGTATCACAAAGCACTCAGTGCACCTCTAGCATTGAACAAGTCATCTTCTCTGCTTACAAACTTACAACAGGACCCTTCAGAAGCCACAGGCTTGCCAATAGCAAAGGAAGAGCTCTCCCACCTGGCAGGCAGGCAGGGGCCAGGAAAGCATTTTTGGGTTTTGATGCATGGAGCTTCCAGAAGTGGTTCACCAGCTGGGTAATGAAGGTGCAGCCCTCTCCTTCCGTGTGTTTCTGGGCCTCCTGCCCTTCTTCACTCTCTGCACAGATTAAAAAACACCTCTCAGAAATGTTCAGGGGAAAGCCTTAATGAGGGTAACACCAAGTTTATATGAAATGGCTTTTTTCAGAGGCTTTGATGTTCTCATCACCAGGATATCACACACCTACCAAATGTGTCAAACACAGTTCCCTGTCACTCTGAACCCGATGCCCCAGCACAGCTTCAATTACCACAACAGAAACTTACAGAAAATTACAGACTTATCTACCTGTTTCCAGCTGTGGCAGCTTTGATTCTGTGTAGTGGACCAGATTGTTGGGTCTCATAATAGCAATGGATCGAGCAGTGATGACCAGCCTCTGGAATACCTCAGGATCGAGGTCCTTTCCTTCTTTGGTTGAGGAAGTCAAATACTGAATGGCTTTGCTTAGCAGTGCTTGATCCTGCAGGGTAAAAGACAACACAGGCAAAGAAAAACAACTGAGTGCAGCATAAGAAAGCAGCTGCAGTACAACCGCGGGGCAGATCCTGGCGCAATCCAGCACCTGTCCTCTAAGAAAGGACAACTAATCCCAAAAAGCCACAGCATCACACAACTCTGGTGAAACACAAAAGCCAGCAGGGCAGGTGGCAGGAGCTAAAGGAAAAGGAGCCAGCAGGTTTATGCTGCATGGAGGGAGGGCTCTCTAGGGCTGTGCTGCACCTCAGCCATGACCTGGCAGGTTCCAGGAGCCCCCAGATCCCTGTGCCCTGGTCAGTACCTTGTGGTTATGGTAGGCTGAACGGCTGGTGTGCAAGCTGGCCAGGAGGCTCTTGGTCTGCTGCTGCACGCTGGAAGGGGCTGGCATGGACAGCAACACAGTAGCCAGTTCCTGAGCTGCAATCTTATTCTTCTCCTAAGAACAGACAAACCCCATTATTCAGTGTATTTACCATTGCTCAGTGTACCTGCAGCTCCTTCCCCTCCCAGCAAGCCCTTCCTTCAACACCCTCTTGACAACCTCCCTCAATTTACTATTTGGCATTTAGGGAACATTTCACATGTCTACATAAGAAAAGTCTTTTTGAGATTTATGGGCTCCTACCCTGCTGTTTCTGTAAACGAGGTCACTCAACAGCACAAAAAGCCCACCAGCGCTAAATGCAAATGCCAATTGTCATTCTAAACTAGTTTCAAATGCTTTTGGCTAAGGCAACTTTCAGATCAGTGCTCTGAGCAAAAGGGATGCGGCTCTGCTCCTATCAGGCCCCCGGGGCTGCAGGAGGTAGTGCTGAGCTCGCCCCTCCTCCCCCAGCTCCAAAGCTCAGGAATGTATTCAGAAAGTTACTTGCCTTCTCGTTGACTGGTCCCACAGCAAAGCAGCTTTCCAGCGCTTCTAAAGAACTCACTACTAGCCTGGAGGGAGAGAGGAAAGCAGGCTTGAGTACAGCAACCCTTCTCTCTCCTTAGCACTCTGCTTTATGCAGGCTACAGTCATGAGTAGCTCAGAGACAGCTAACGAATGCCAAGTACAAAATCAAAGCATGATAAAACCTGCCACAGGCACCATGCATATCATTTCATTGTGTTACAGACCAGAGTGAAACCTGGCTCACGCTCACAGACAAACTTAGGACTGCTTTAATAATCCACAGCTGAAAGACAGGGGCTTTTCTCTCCCAAAGAGGATAAAACATTTCCTTACGCAGCCTGCAGCAGGGATAACTTGGATTGTCTTGACAGTCCCAATTCACCATGGCCCCCAGACATACAGATGACTGCAGATCAAGGCTGGCTATGACACATGGGAAAAAGCGGAACCGACTTTGCTAAGAGAGCAACATTCTACTCGCTTGCTATTTTCACACAGGTTGCTCTTTCCAATTTGGAGTTTCAGCACAAAATATTCCTGACGAAAATTAACTCAGAGCACTGGGTGTGACCCCAAGCGAGGGATGCTGAGGTTCAGGGTCTGGACAGTGGGAAGGCAGGCTGGGAAAACCTGATTTACAAGTGGCAGCAAACTCCCTGCAGCAGCACTCCATGCCCCCAGGTAGAACTACCTGAAATGCCATCTGAGACACCAGAAGGAGCAGAAAGATACAGGAAAAAGCAGGGAAGAAAGAACATTAAGGGGAGAAATAACACTGTAGGGTTGGATATGAGGCAAAAGGAACAATTGTCTGGTCTGGCAGTGATAAATAACATCCCCCTCCCCACAGCCACCCTTATAAAGCTTGGAGGGAAGAGAAGTGGGATAAGAAGGCGCAGAGAAGGAACAAAGCAGAGAGGAGTCTGTCAAACAAGCAACAGTTATGCTGTGTTCAGCAAAAATCTGCAAACCACCTCATCTTTACATTTGCTAAACCATCTGCCATGCAATGACCAGAATGTAAAGAAGCAAATGTCACTTGGAAAACAAAAAAAAACCCAGTCACCAAAAGCCACACCATATGTTCTGTCTCTCTAACACACACTCATTCGTGCAGAGAAAAGGATGCCATACTAACCGGTCCAGAGTGGTTAGGGACTCAGTGTCAGAACTTTGGGGGAGCAAAGAAAAAGGAAAAAAAATAAAAATGTGTAAAGCTCACAGAAAAACTCCCTAGAACACATTCTAAGCAAAAGGCAAATTAAATGCGGAAATCAGGAAGCTGGGGGAGCATCAGTCTAAGCAGGGGTCTTTCTACCTGGGCAGCACACACTGGTCTGGAGCAAAACAAAGACAGAAATGAGCCAGGTCACCTCACACAGGGAAGCCAAGCACCACTTAAAGCACCACTCAGGCTTAAATTAGAGTGCAGACACCAAACTTGGATGGAAAAGCTGCCTCCTGCCTGCCATTAGACGTTCCTACTCCAGAGGCCCTTTAGAAGGTAACCATGTAACACCAAATAGGAAGAAAAAAATTTTTTATCTGAATTTTTAGAATATAATCCCACTGCTCTGGAAAACCAGAGAGCATGTCTGTGCCAAGAGGGACATCTTGTGGGGATGTCACAGCAGAGGAGGGAAGGAAAGGGAAAATTAACACAGGAAAAATCCCATGAACTACTAGACAAAATATTAAAGGATGGCTGAGCAGGTCCTTCAACTGGGCCTAACTGGCACTTCAAGTCCTGACCCTTTACCTGAGAATTTCAGTCAGACAAAATTAACCACCACTTCCTCACAGTTGAGCAGTGTATGTATCCTCTAAAACGCTCATTTTTCGGCAGTACCAGTTTCTCTTTGAGCTGTTTCCCTCCCGTCCTTGTTGCTTTCTATAACCCTTACGATACAGACTGTATGAGCTCCAAGAAAAACACAGGGTGGATGTAACAAAGAACACAAGTTCTATTTATTCACTAAATATATGTCGAGGTCACCCTTGGGGTTTGGCTCTCAGCAGGGATATGGGGGAAAACCCAACACTTTCCCCAGCACAACAGATCAGCCTGGGGCATGGGGGCTACAAGGCAAGTTGGTGGGAGCCACGAGCCTAACGAGGGTCACATACAAAGCCCTCCACAAAACTGAGCTTAACCTCAGAGAGGTCTGACTTTTGTGAGCTCTAGAGACTGAAAAAAGGGCCAGCCTGAAATGAGAGAATGTACCAAGGCAGCAGAAATCACTTTTAGCTCTTCGAGACTTCTGAAACATGAATGAGGTAGCACAAGCATGCACACAGATCTACTCATCTACTGCACCAGATCAACCAAGAGCCACCACAAACCCTCCTACCAAGACAATCATTGTTTCAGTTGTTGCTTTGTAAGGCAGTGAGAACAACTCACTAATTCCCTCTGGTTCTCCAAGTTAGGAAATGCACACAAGTGCACCCAAGTGTCCGCCACAACAACGACCCATTTCCAAGGAGAAGTAAAGATAAGACTGTGGAAATACCTCTCCAGGACAGTCCCACTGGCAGCAGCAGGGGCAGCTGACTCCGTGTCCCCAGTGCCATTCCCTTGGTTCAGGTTTGGGGGACAAACATTGCTGACGGAAGCAGATGGGAAGTCCTCGGGGGGCTCGTCAGGCCAGCCAAACTGCTCTTTGGTTTTTCCATAAATTTTTATGGAATCCATCATGGTGACTCCAGCAGGATCCACAGAAGCCCCAACTGTAGTGATGAGAGAAACTTCTTAAAATCTGAGAAAAACGTTGCTTTTGGATAGAAACTAGCCTCGTTTCACAAGGCCAGGACAGCAATTACACTGTCAATTCACAGCCACTGACAGTGCCATCTCCTTTGCAAGGCCATTTTCCTTCTCTTACCTCAGCACAAAATCATTGAGCTCAACTACTCAACATTCACTCACTGCAGGAAGAAACTGGTCCATAAATAAAGTTACTAAATGTTCAGGGTTTCCCCCTTGGACTGTATTTGCAGCCAGGGCAAACAAACAGACTGTGGGAACTCCCTGCTGTGAGGTGAAGCAGCTTCATCCCACCCAAACAAAACCATCAGCTGGTCAGATCAAGCAGTGCACATCGCCTTACTGAAGACGGTGAGTTTCTTGTCAGCCTGCAGGGCCTCCTCCCGGGTGAAGGGGAAGTCGAACCAGCGGGCGCGGGTCATGTTGAGCTGCATGGTGCGGCCGAAGATCTCCAGGTAGGAGGGAGCTCGCTCGATGGCCTGGGTGCCAATCTGGATCCGCATGCCCGTCATCACCATTGTGCTGTTGTTGTTGGTCACCTCGATGGTAAAACCCCCAGGCTGCAGACGACAAATTGCAGCTCAAAAACTCACTCTGAAGCCGAGGAGTCGGCACAGGCGTGCCTCCTCTGTTTACTGAATTACGGTATTTGTAGGGGGTCATTTGAACAAAGCAGACTCCTTAAGGCCAGGCATGGTATCAACATGAAAAATAATGTCACCCAGAAGCCCCAAAGAGTCCCCAGATTTCCCCACTCACCTTTGTGTTGGCCACGTACATGCCCGTGGAGTTGAGCCGGTGCTTTATCTGCTGGGCATTGTACACCTGCAGCAGGTCATTACCTCCAAACTCCACATCTGTGAGCTGCTGGTTGTGCTCAAAGAAGTCAATGGGGAAGTTCACCTGGCTGGATGTGCGAGTTGCTAGAAGAGGAAAGAGACCTTTATGACAAAAGACATTCTAAAACCAGGTAAAGCTGTAGTAAAAAACCTGCAGGAACAACTCATCTCCTTTGGAAACATCTGTACATATTTCTGTATACATCTATGGAAACATTTTACCCCATTGGCCAGTACTTAGCCTCAGGTTAACTGGTGACTGTCAGAGGTGAATGTTTTAGGTATTTAGATGATGCTGATCAGTCTTTACACCTCCATTAGTTACAGAGGTCATGTAAGGAGCCCTTACTGATGGCGGCTGCCTTGCGCTTGCGGATGGGTTTCATGATGCTGATGACACTGCTGGGCTGCAGAGAGGGCTGGAGCCAGTAGGATGTGTTCTCCACGTTGGCCATGTAGATCCTCAGGCTGCCATCCTCACACAACAGGATCATGGTGGTCCTCTGCTGCTCGTTGCAGGCCGTGTGACGGATGGCCACCATGTCCTGGATCTGCAAGGCAAGGCAAGGACTTGGCAACTCTTGCTTGGAGGAACAAACTCTTTGCATTAGAAAAGTTGCCAAGACTAGAGATCTTGTTGATGGAACAATAAGAAACCAATTTTAAGGGTCAAAAATACAGGGAACTCTGACTAACCTTTGCTTTGGCTGGCAAGGTCTTGATCTCCTGGATGAGGAAGGTGTCCGGCTTCACCATCACCACCAGTGGGACACCCGTGGTCTGCTGGACGCAGCACACCAGGCCAGGGTGGTTCATCACCTCAGACCACTGACACAGTGCTGGAGAAGTCTTACTGCCACCATTGGAACTGCAAGAGATGAAGTGATGTTCATTTAAGGAGCAGCACAAGCAAAACCAAAGAAAATTCACCGTATTCAAAACAGTTAAAGCTTCGTTCTGAGCAGGGATTCAAGCACTACATCCATGAACAGTGCCTGGTTTACAGGTGAGAAACCTCACAGTCACCAGAGTGGGCAGAAGGCACAAGCATCCCAATCCTCAGCCCTGATCCCTACCCTGCAAACCCAAGGAAAACCACTTGCCTAGTGTTGCATTTTATGCCCCAAACCAAGGAGGTAATTTATAAATGCCTTTCAGCAATCCTTTTATCTGAACAGATGAACAGTTTCATGTTTCAACACAGCCTAAGCAAAGGCCAAGGCAGGAGAATCAGTGTCCACTCACTGGAAAAAGTGAAAACAAAGCTGCAAAAAGATTAAGCCAAACTTGACTGGAGCTCAGGAGCTCCTGGAACCTGACCCTCCTTCAAAGCCCACTTGTGACAGTGGCTTTGTGTCAAGCCCCTGAAGAGTCTGTGGCCTGAGTGCCCAGCACTGTGTATCAGAAAACACAATAGAACCGTTTTTTCCTAGCTATATTCATAGAGCAAGATAGGTTTCCCCCAAGGGAGTCTGAAAATCAGCCTTAACATGCACAATGCATGAGGAGGACTGCAGTAGCGGTGTCAAAAGGAAACAAAGGCGCCGTGCTCGGCCACCTCGGCCAGGGCTGGTAATCCCATCGGTTCCACCACGAGCTGCTCACCCTGTGCAGCTTCACTGCTCTGCACACACCTTCCTGCCCTGAAATCCTGCTGGGAAAACAAAATGCATGTGTGTCCCACTGCTGAAACAGCCAGCTTTGGTTTCCAATCATCCTGCAACTGGGATGCCATGGAATTCCTGAGCTGGAAGGGACCCACAAGGAGCATCGAAGTACATTAGGGCAGAAGCACGAAGGATAGTAGCAAGGAATCACCAGTCAACAGGGCATCTTCACCACAAGGTTTGGCCATTCAAAGCTGGGATGTTTAATAATAAGCAATATTTATCAATAACAAAAAAAAAATAAAAACAAAAAAATGCAGGGAGTGTCCCCCAGGAGCCTCACCTCTTGATGTTAATTGGGAAGAGCTGCTGGACTTCCAGACTGGCCCGGCTGATGGTGGCTGCGAAGGACTTGCCTTGGCAGTAGCTGAAGAACAACATCTGCAGCACGTGGGAGTAATAGACTGACACTCCCCCTCCTGCCACCTGGCCATTGCTGTCCTGGGGGATCCAGAGAAATGTCAAGTTTAACATAAACACAAATATCCCCAAACATTCTGTCAGGCTTTTAAACTTCCGATGGAATTATTCCCAGAGCCACTCCTCCTCCCCAGCAGTGAGAGAACAGAGCCCTAAACAACAATTTTCTAAGCTGAACTCCTGGCTGAACTCATCCATCAGACACTTCAAAGGCTCTGCAAGTGGATGCTGAGGCTGCACACCTGGAGGCTGTAGGTACCATCCTGAGCTCCCACAGTTGTGAGCCTCAGCGCTGTGTGACAGCCTCATACGGAGCATTCTCTGTGTTCCCAACTCATAAAAGACCTTCCTGAGGGCCTCTTTCCCATCTATTCCTGTTTTGAAGCAGGCTGGGGTAAAAACACTAGAGTGATTTTAAAGGTCACTCCCAAGATTAGAAACAAAGGCTGACTCCAGCTCTCCAGCCCCAGCAATGGTGATTTATCCCTTCTGCTCCTGCACCTTTGGAGTGCCTCACTCGAGAACAGCACTGCTCTGAAGCCATCTCCCTGCTGAGAAACCCTGCTGGGCACAACTTCAGAGCCAGCCACGGAAAACATGCTCCATTTTCTAGATGAAAGGATCAAGGGGTTTAATTTTCACCCCCACCTCCTTTTACTGTAAGGATATTTGTCTCTTTAGAGGAATGAGAAAGCTTCTTGATCTAGATCAGGGGCTTAAAAGGAGAAGGGAAGAAAAGAAGGAAACTTCTGGCTTCAAACAGAAGATGCAAAAAAAGAGAAAAAGGGAAGTCAGCAGCACCTTCAGGTCCTCGTGGTTGACTTCAAGCACATTGGTGACATAGAAGGGCCCATGCTGGGCACTGCTGGCCTCCTCCATGAGCTGTGTGTAGATGTACCCAGCAGATGACATGATCACTATGATGTTCTTCCCCTCCTCATTGAACAGGAAAGTGACATCCCTGATTTTGGAACTTGGTAGGAGGAAGTAGAAAGTTGGACTCAAGGCATCTGTTGAGAGATTGTAAATCTGTGGGAAGAATCACGGAAATAATCAATTACAACGATTATGAAGGCACTAATTAACTGCTACGATACAAAACAGTGCAAATGGACAAGAGCTGAGATGAGGGAATCCCTGTGACATGTTACAGTTTGGGATTTTTGCTCCTTGAATTTTTTGAGTTTGCTTTTCCTTGCAATAACAGCCCAAACATCCCAAATTTGTATTTCTATTATCACGTTCCCCCATATGCAACTCCACGAGAATCCAGACTCTGATGTCTGACAAAAGATGTATCATCAATAGCTCAAGACCAGACATACCTTCACAAAGTCTGCAGTGACAATGGCCAGCTCTGTTTGAGATCCTGGCAGCCACACGGCTTTGATGATGAAATTCCCAGTGGCCAGTTGGGGATGAAGCACCAAATGATCAGAGACTGATCCAGAGCTGCTGAATGTTAACACGTGGCAATCCTGGAGCCATGAAAAAAATTGGCCAAATATAAGAACAAAGTGCTTATAAATATTTGAAGCCAAGAATGGAATTAAAAGTCAGCATTTCTCTTAGGGCAAACAGTGATTCAGAGAATCTAAATCTGAATTTCCTGCATTAAAGATAATGACATGAAGGTTTGAAAAGAAAAAACAAAAAAACCCACAGAGAGTGCAGCTTTTTCTCAGCTAAATAATACATCTGCAGATTCTGCACTGGGAAAGCTGAATCTAAATTTGCGAGAATACAAAACAGAGGAGTCCTTGCCAAAGAACACTAATTGTTAGACTAGTTTTAACACATTAAGTTCAACATGACTAAATCTTGGCTCTGTCTTAAAATAAAATCACCTTAAATACACCACGAAGCGCTATTTCAAGGCGCTGTCTCATTAATTATTGTTCATACAGGTCCTGCTTCTTTTACCTCATCTATCTAGTAGGAAAGTGAATCAGAGCTAAACTAGCAACAGAATCTTGGAGGCAGCTCCATGCTAACTCCTTGGAGGAAACAACCACTGCTGGCTCTGAGCTGATGTCTGCAGCTCCCTGGGAGAGGGTTTGGCAGGCACTTACCTTCAGCCCACACACAGCCAGGTAGTCCTCCTTGCAGGGATTCCCAGTCAGGCTCAGCACGGTGAAGGGGACGGGCGCGGAGGCGAGGCGGGTCAGGGTCAGTTTTCTTTTGCTGGAGTCGGCTTGTTTCAGCAGAGCTGAGAGCTGCAGCACTGTAATCTGCACCACAGAATGAACTCAGTTATGTGACTTTGCAACTGAGGGAATAAAGCATTTCAATTCCAGATCCCAGTTACAGAATCAGAACCACAGAATGAACTCAGTTATCTGACTTTGCAACTGAGGGAATAAAGCATTTCAATTCCAGATCCCAGTTACAGAATCAGAACCACAGAATGAACTCAGTTATCTGACTTTGCAACTGAGGGAATAAAGCATTTCAATTCCAGCTCCCACAGTTACAGGATCAGAACCACAGAATCACCAAGGCTGGAAGAGATCCACGAGATCACTGAGTCCATCATCCCAGCACCACCATAATCACCCCTAAACCACATCCCCAAGTGCAATGTGCAGACACCTCTTGAATACCTCCAGAGTTGGTGACTTCACCACCTCTCTGGGCAACTTATTCCAATGCCTCACCACTCTTGCAGTCAAATTTTTGTTTAAAGCAACTAATTTGAACCTCCCTTGGCACAACTTAAGGCCATTTCCTCTTGTCCGTTCACTGGGTCATGGACCCCCACCTGACTCCAACCTCCCCTCAGGTGGTTGCAGTGAGGTGGGTGATGGCAGTGAATTTTCTCACTGTTCCTGCTGCAGGAACTCTTTTCCCTGTAGAGATTTTTCTATGAGAGGTTCCCCTAAGCTACGCAACACTTCACACCAGATCTCAGGACAGGCAGAACAAACCACAGCTCTGTTTGTTGCTCAGCTCTGTTTCATTTCGCTTGGGAATCCAGTGGCTCCAGTTCTGTTCCATTTCCCTGGGAACCCAGTGGCTCCAGCACTGTTTCCCTTCCCTTGGGAACCCAGTGGCTCCAGCACTGTTTCCCTTCCCTTGGGAACCCAGTGGCTCCAGCACTGTTCCCCTTCCATTGGGAACCCAGTGGCTCCAGCACTGTTCCGTCTCCCTGGGAATCCAGCGGATCCAGCTCTGTTCCATTTCCCTTGGCAACCCAGCAGCTCCAGCTCTGTTCCATCTCCCTCAGGAACCCAGCGGCTCCAGCTCTGTTCCGCATCCCTCGGAGCCCAGGCTCCGTGCAGGGGAGCTCACCTTGCCCTTCTCGTGGCTGACAGCCAGGTGCTGGCGGCGGCCGTGGGGCGAGGACAGCACGCACATGGCCACGCGGCGCAGCACGTGCGCGCTGATCAGCTGCCGGATGGTCTGGCCCTGGTCCCCGCTGTAGTTCATGCGCACGTTCTCAAAGGCGCCTTCCTGAGAGCCCAGCGTTGGCACCTGAGCCAGGGAGAGCATCCAATGGGTGTCACTGGAATGTCTCTCTAAAAGCCATTCCCCCCACCTGCACTCTGTTAATTCCTTTTGTTCCCTACCATCAACTGATCCGTCATTTCTACTGATTTGTCCAAAGTGTGGAGCTCATTGAGAGCCTGCTGGGCACGGCTGCTGCTCCCCATGGCTGAAGCTTGCTGGAAGTTCACCTGGATGGCATCCATCAGGAAATTCAGCATCTCCAGCACCAAAGGGGCAAAGGAGAAGTTGGCCTATGAGAAACAGATCAGGCAAATGAGGAACAAGATGTACCTGATGGGAGCTGCACGTCAACTGCTTTTTAAAGCCTGACACCCCTTTATGACCCCTCTCATCATAAAAATCAAACAACCCAGCTGGTCACCAGCCCAGCGTGCCCAAGATCTGCATCATACCCCATCTCTCTTTAGCAGTTATACCTGGGACTGCAGTTCTTCTCGACAGCCGTCCACGTTTCTGCACAGGCTGCTCTTCTTGGGCTTCTCCTCATCGGGGCCCTTGCCCTCACTGATGGTGACCTTGGCCTTCTCGGCCGGGGACGTGCTGGCGTGGCGGATGACGCTCTCGGGCACACGGGGCTCGCTCTGGAAGGCTGATTCCTTCATGGTGGAGCTCATCCCACTGCTGGGAGTTCTCTTCACCAACGCCTGGGAATGACAGAGTGACGCTAAAAGCCCAAACCAGACTCAACCTGGCTACTGATGAAGTGAATACAGATTTTAAGAGCAGCAATTAGACCACAGTTCTAAAGAAACAACATCCTGCATGTGACTCTCCACCCAAGGATTAAAGAATTTCCATATTTAAAATATAATTATTTCGTTTGCTGCTAGTGGAAAACATGCGAAAACGTGCTCTTTGCTGTGCAGCAAATTCTGTAAAGGCAGGTGGAATCCCAGGAGTCATCAGGACACAGATTAGCCAATGCTCTTATTTGGTGCAAAAAAATTAATTTCCAGGCGAGCTGTAAATTCCAAGGTTCATTATAAAGTCAAAGCCTTCAAGTCTTAGCACTCCTGTGTACTTAAATCCTGACATAACTTACTGCAGAACAGAAAATTGCAAAGGACTTGAAAATCTGAAGACATAAAGAATTTACCAGGCAGCTGCCATCCTCCTTGGCTCCACAGTCACAGAAGAAGGATCCGTACTTGGCATAAGAAATCTCATGATCCTTGTGACAAACTTTAGCACAAACTGTGCAAACACCAACTCCATCAACCATCTTGCAAGTGTGACAGTGGTACCTGCCCAAAATAAGCCAAATGAATTTTGAAAGGCTAACAAACTACACTGGTTTCCTTCCCAATGGCCAGAAACACCAGGCTGAAACTCTGAACATAAGCTTGAGATTCTTACCAGTGTTGATTCATGAATTCTTTCTGTGTGATGGTGAAGGTACAGAGTTTATTACAGAGAGAATCTTCATCCTATCCCGAAGAAAATTGTTTTAGGAAGGTGTTACAACTGCAGCTACAGTGAAGTACATGCACAGAACAAATTCCCCAGACACCAAATGTACATTTTAGGAATAACAAGTTTTAGAAACACTTAGCTAGAAGGCAACTGGCATCAAACCTCATGGAGAGAGGAGATGGTGACACATAGTAGTAACAGAAAATTATTAAACTAGTTATTGACAAACCAATCAGTAGCAACAAACTTCTTTCACTCCATTTCTCCTTCTGAATTAACAAAATAAATATTTAACTTTTGTTGGTATCACAAAGACAACAGATCTAGGCAGGAATGAAAGATCCTCTCTTCCAGACCTGACAACCAGGGTTCTTCACTCAGTCTCACACCATGAATAAACAAAATCTCAATTTATAAGCTGAGTGGTTCAGGAGCTGCAAAACAAACCCTGCTGTCCTCTGCAGCATTCACTGTGCCCGCTGCCTACCGAGTCCTCAGCCTGGGAGTCCTCCTCCTCCATGGCCAGCTCCTCCACCCAGTCGGAGTCCACCTCAATGGCGCGCTCCTCGCCGTCCACCGACAGGTGGCTGGGGCCCTGCCCACTGCTCTGGCTCAGCGCATTGGTGACGTCGGCCAGGTAGGACACGATGTGGCATGTGCACTCCAGGATGGTCACGTGCTGTGGGGCACAGGGGAAGGAAAATCAGAGGCAACACTCACGTCCCACAACAGCTGCTACAGGGCACAAAACCAGGACAGTACCCCCTGACCAAACGGCTTTAAAACTCCCACCACGAAACCAAACCAGGACAGCTGAACTCGTGCCTGGGATTCATTCCTGCAAGTGAAGCACCAGCACAAGTCTTACCTTCCCTTGCATGACGTTGGCATTCATTTTTTCTACCACGTTCTTTTGAGACAGGTATTTCTTGCTGCAACACAAAACACTGAGAATTACTACAGAATGGTTTAGGATGGAAGGAAACCTAAAGCCCATCCCATCCCACTCTCTGCTATGGGCTGGGACACCTTCCACTATCCCAGGCTGCTTCAACCCCACCCAACCTGGCCTGGAACACTTCCAGGGATGGGGAGTCCAAAACCCCTCATTCCAGAGGACAGCCTTTGGGAAGTATAAACTCAGTCCTGACCAACAGCTTCAAGAATTCAGTTTGATTTACATTAACAACAGGGAATGTATACATGCAGTAATTAAACCATCCAGAACAGAAAAAAAAGAAAAAACATGATTGTTTGGAACAGATGGACATAGATCAGCCTCCCTCAAACGCTTTACATTCCAAACAACAAACTAAGAGAGAAGGGAATATCTGTAAACACAAATTTCTGTCCCCAAAACACCAGGAAAGAAATAAAAAACCCCCACAAATGCAGCATCAGCAGTAAAGAGTTCACTCTTACCATCTGCTCAGCCAGTCCACAGCAGCACCATGAAGCTGGAGGTGTCCTGCCCCTTGTCCTGCACTGGCCAAAGTTGCCATGACAACCATCAGCTCTGGAAAGCCTGTGCCATCCCCATTGGCCAACATCTCCGTTGCCATGGGTATCAGAGTGCTGAGCAGAACAGTGCACACACCTTCCCCCACTTGGCTGAGCAAAGAGAGGAGAGTTTCACACAGGTACCACAAAGAACCAGCAGTAACTCATACGAAATTTGTGTCACATCTCTAGGGAACAAAAGATACACAGAGCACACGCAAGACAGGACCAAGGCTATGCTTTACCTGTTCTCCCGAACAATGTAAGTTGTCAAGAGCTGCAGCAGCTGCCTGTTCTCCTGCACCACATCCAGCTGGTCCGAGTCCTTGGGTGGGGACATGGTCATCCTGGTCAGCCAGGCCTGCAGCCTCACAGGCTCCACACAAGCCAGCTGAGCCAGGGAGCCACAGAGGCGCAGCAGGCTGGGGTTGGGGCTCTTCTCAGCTGGGGGGAAGCTACTGTCAGTGACAGATGCTACAACAAACACATGTGAAAACAGCTTTCCTTGAAAGCCTGAAGCTGTGACCCCGCTCCCTCCCACAGCTTTTCTTTCAAGCACCATCTTATCTCAGACAATGGAAGAACAGTGTGAAGAGGAAAAGGCCAGAGGGAGGAGATCCCAGCAGCACTTACTCAGCTGGAAGAGCTTGGTGAAGAATTTCAGCACCCTGTTACAGAACTTGGCTGAGAGGTTCTCGTTGGCTGTTGCCATCATGATCTGCACCAGTTCTCCACTGTACAGAGGGGGGAATTAAATCAGCTTTGTAAAAAGCAGCCCATTCCCTTTTTCCACTGGCTCCTCTTCTCTCTGGCTCCATGTTTGAGACTGGTAGGAGTTTGTGTTAACACTGCTCAGCAGCCAAACCACAGAAATTGCTTTCAGCCAAACAGCAAACCCAGCTCAGAGCAAAACTCATAAATGGGTTCCTCAGCAGCATTTCAGTGTTCTCTACATATCGAGTCACAAGAGGGCCTGAACTGCTTCCCAAAACAAAAGTCAAGATTTTCTTGCCTATCTTTCCCTTCCATACTAACAATGTGCAGCCATCAGGCTGCTTTCATTCTGAACTGCTGAACAAGTGGAGAGAAAACTAGGCAATCAGAAAGCAACCAGCTTTCTGATGGAGAAAACCTTTCCTCTTGTTCGCCTCACACTCAGAACACTGTGGTTGTGCTAGGCTGTTTCTATCAAAGCTGCTCTAGGCTGCTGCCAGCACAATTTGTCTTCAGGGTTATAAGTCAGGCCAATCCCCTTCCCCCACTCAAAATTATCAACCTACAGAGAATTTGGGATTTTGCAGCTTGGTCTGTAAGTGCCTTATGGAGCAGCATCTCTCAGAAACCTGCTCTGACAGAACAATCATCTTGCAAGATTCCCCACTGATCATCACCGTGAGGACTCGCTGAGTATTTAATTTGGACAAAGACTCAGGTCCTCTCCCCCCCAGAGTGTCTTCCCACTCTCCTGCACTGCCTGAAGGATATCCTGGCTTTACACAGTCTGTATTTTCCTTCACAATGGTATTAACATCACCTTGGTGTCTAGGGACAAGCTGACAGAAAAAGGATGAGAAATGAAGTCCTTGGCCTACAACTTCCATAGTGACTTCACCTTTCTGAAAAGAATTCCTCCATGGCTTTTCTGGCCTGGTTGCTCTCCAGCTGTTTCTCCAGATGCTGCAAGCATTCCTCCAAGATGGACTCATTCAGGCCACTAAGGATTAAAACAGGAATATGTAAGGATCAAATACATGAGGGTCAAATAAAAGCATACAGAAACAATTTCAACAATCACAACAGTTCTGAGAGGCCAGAAGTGATCTATTTTGCTGCTATAATTCCAAAAAATTTTCCTCCAATTGAAAGCAACTCTTCTTCCAAGAGACAGGAGAAAACTACTTGATGAACAATTTGACATAAATACCAACAAATCCACAAAGTTCAGAACAAAGGGACACGTGATGCTGTAAGAAACCTGAAATAATCCAGACCTTTCAGACATCTCACACAAATTCCTATAAACAGTTGCTCTTTTTACACTTTAAGTCTCTTCTAGTGCTACATCTCCCCACTCTCTCATGCTCTCACCCCACTCCACAATTCTGGTAATCTCAATAAAATATCTCATATTTATAGTATACAAGTGCAGAAGCTTTCAACAGGTAAAAATAAGCTGATTTTTTCTGTTCCAGAACCCACACTGCTGCAGCCAATCTTTGCACACAGCTTTGTTACCTGTTTGGGTCAGAGTGATGGGCCAGTATGTTATAGCACCCCGTGATCAACTTCTCATAAACACGTGCAAGGAACTCATCAGACTCCGCGGGGCCCAAGATCCTTTCCAGGGAGTTGCTGCTGATTTCTGCCACACTCTCTGTGCTGGTCTCCAGAAGGAGGGGCAGCAGGGAATGAATCACCTGGGGTGGGTTCAGATCATCTGACCAGCTTGAAAAGAAAAGGACACAAGTTAATTCTCTACATGATGTATCTGAGAATGTCCCTGCTAGAAACCAGAATTCACATAAGTGAGGCACAGCTCTGGATGGAAGTCAGTAATGAAACCCTTTTTACAAAGGTGGGATAAAAACACCCAGCCATTTTCCCCCTCAGAGAAACAGTCACCCTTTGGAAAATTCTACATGTTACTTTTGCATATATACAGTTACAACATCTGCCTAGATAGTCCCACTATCACATACCGTGGCTTTTGGGCTTGTCTGCAGTGTTAACTACTTTTTGGTTTCAGAGTATTTTAGACTAAGTTGCTGGGAAAAAAAAAGGCATTTAATTTTCCTTACACATTAAAAACTTCACACAAGTGAATGATAACAAAACACAAATGAATTAGTTAGACCCATATTGTGCCAGTTTATATCCCGGTTTCTTCAAGTTTGTATTTGACAAAGAGGTTCTCTCAGGGAGTCTGACTTTTGGAGATATCACATGAAGACAGAAAGACTGTCATTCATTTAGTATTTGGAACTGTGAACTGGAAGGTTAGTTCAGAATCCAGCAGCAGGTCAGTCAGTGCTGCACAGACAGCCTGACCAAGTCAGCTGGGGAGGACACAGACCAAAGCACCCAGCAAGGAATGGAACACACGGTGTAACACAAGCCCTGACTTACACGATAAGATCCCCGGTGAGCCTGACCAGGGACAGCAGGGTGTGCTTGAGGGAGGCTGCCACGGGCAGGCTCTGGCTGCAGAGGGTGCCCAGGTGGGCGGCCTGCACGGCGCTGATGTAGCTCTCTGCAGGGATGGTGTCGTTGGCAAAGGCGTTGCGCTGGGGAGGGACACACACACATCAGAGCCTTGCAGCTGGGACAGAGCCACACTCTGCTCCCAGTTCCAGCAATTCTTGCAGCTGCACTCACACAGATCAACTCTCAGGCCTGGACTCACCCATGAGCCGATGTTGGGGAACTCATTGGTGTGGATGTTGTTCCAGGACTCACACAGGGTCTGCACAGCTGACGGCAAGTTCTGGACAAGGGTTGGACCTGCAGTTACACAGAACAATCAGGCACTGAATAAATTTATAGATCTACAAGTCAAAATCATCCCTAAGTTTTTAAGGGTGTCCCAGCTTCTTTCACTTCATTAAAACTGCAGAAAACATGGCACAAATATTAATTCACAGAAGTCTTCAGCATACCAACATTTCATAGTTCCCCTTGTTATTCCATGCCACCAGCTCCAATATGGTTATGAAAGCATTTCACTAATCCAGAGGAGCTCACACGATAATGATCCTTTCAAGGTTTGCCCAACTGTTTCAGTTGTTAGAATACTGAAAGGAAGAGACTTCACAGTGTGCTACTGGCAGGACAACTCACTCGTTTGAACAGAGTGGTGGAGAACACTTTGAAATTGGATATTGGCAGCACTGTGGGAAGATTCACCCATAGAGAGGAGGCATCCTGAAGCCCATCACGTGCCCCTGCCCCTCACCCAGAGTGTTGGACTTGCAGCGGCCAGAGCTGATGGCCAGGACGGCAGCGTAGCCCCGCAGCTTCTCCTTGGAGGGTTTGCTGTCCGAGGAACCCTCCTCTGAGAGGCTCCGCAGCAGGTAGGATCTGCAGGCAGGATGGAGAGGATTTACTTCAGCAATCAACTCTGTAGTTCACAACTAAGTGTGTCACTGGAGTGACAGATAAAGTACAAACTTCTGAAGTTCTGCCCCATACTTCATCTTACACCACTAAGGCAGTTCTGGGTTTTTATCCCCTCTAAGCTACTTACCAGGAGAAGTGCCCAAAAAGAAAAAGCTGATTGATTTACTTTTGCTTTCTTCTACACAGGTTCTAATGAGAGTTTAGAAGAATTCAGACTTTTAATGTAAGAATTAACCCCCCTCTCTTTCTTGATGGTCTGACAGCCTCAGTATTATCCCAGAGAAATAACTTTAAGTAGCACTACCCTAGGGGGTGGTTTTATCTTTGGAGGAAAAGCTGGTTTTGCAAACTTGCAAGGAAGTCAGATCAGACAAGGCAGCTACTCAGAAACAAATTCCTATGCATGGCTTGAGAAGCTACTTGTTAATTCTTCTTTTAAAGCAATAGACCCTTTAGAGGACATAAAGCAATCACTCTGGACCATAAAACTCCCAGGCACTTCTAAGAAAACAACACACAAAATGCACAGAAAGCGCGAAGCACAGCAGGAAATCGTATTCCTGCTGGAGATCCCAAGGACTGTACCTGGTAAACGTAGCATAAGTGTCAATGAGCTGCAGCGTAGCAGGGAGGAGGTTCTTGGTTATCTCTGAGGACTTGTGGGGATCATTTTCTGCAGCTAACTTGGAAAAGTGCTCATCCAGAGAAACCTGGATCTTGGAGATTGCAGCATCAAGGGTGTAAATGGATTGTAAACTGGGGACTTCGTGCAGCTGGAGAATGGTTGTGCAGTCGACAGCACAGAAAGAAGAGATCTGAAAATACAGACGGATGTACCAGCAAGTGCAGATCACTCCACAGCAGCAGAAGTTCCGTGTGTCCAGCTGCCCTGCCCCCACCTTACCTGTCGAGCAAAGTATTCCTCTGCTATTTCCACGTCGTACTTCACTGAGATGCACTTGCTGGAGGTCAGTTCGATGAGAGGAGCAGCATGTTCAGCCTTCATGCCCTGCTTGATAAGGTGATCCTACAAATGCCAAAATCCAGATCCATCACACCTGAGCAGTGCTCTGGAACTAACCAGTTTAGGAAACACAGGCACAAGTTCCCCCAAAACAAATCCACGTGCAGCCAGCACAGAGGAGACCGACACCATCACTGTCACCATCCCACACAGCCCGTGGAACTGAGGCTGTACCTTGATCCACATGACGTAGGACGGGATCTGCAGGCGGGAAGACCAGCGCAGGGTGTGCAGGAGGTCACAGTCACTCATCTCAGGGGTGTTCATTGCCAAGTGGTGCATGTAGGTTTTGGAGGGAGGCAAAATCCCCAGGATCCGCCACAGGATCAGGAAGTAGTACTGAAGGGCACAGGCTTCCTAAACAGAGGAAGACTTGGAAAAATTAGTAAAGAAAGATTGCAATTTTCATCATTATAGCTACTGAAATATCTCCTCAGGGACTCCACACTCTGCAGATGTGCCAAATCAGATGGACACATTCTGGACAGAGTTTCTGTCATATCAAACACAATATGCAACACAGGAGTGAGAAAAGAAAAAGGAAAAATTATACAATTTTCTCCTGTTTAATTATGTTCTAGTCACACTTCCTGGAATTACCATGGACTTAGAGCAAGTCAAAGGCATATTATGAAATAAAAATGCAAGAGATGTGCAGCAACCACGAACACTATGGTTAGTTATGAGATTTTTAAGTTCCTCATTACTCCAAGCACAGTCCAAAATACTTTGGTTAAATACTTTGCTTGAGAATACTAAGTTTGAAAACTTGATATGCCTCAACACAGGCAGCAATACAGTCTTACCAGTGCAGTGACATTTTTGTTCTCCCTCCTCCTGAGTGTATCAAACTGGGAGCCAGCAGCCAGTAAGGAGGTGAGGGCTGCGTAGAGCTCATCATACTTCATAGCCCTGGAGAAAAGGACCTCACAAACCTGCAGGAGAAGACAACTCAGGATCTTTGCTTTGCAGATCTCTTTAAGCATTCAGAATACCCACAGCCCAAAACGATGCAAAATAAACTTCAGGAAGAGGTTCTGTTGGGTCTGAGGACCAATGGACTGGAGATAAGGAGCAGGCAGAAGAGCAAACCCATAACCCTGACGGCAACAAATTTAGTGAGGAAACAAAACCCAGAGAGAACATGGAGCAAAGTGATGAGAAAACAACTCTAATACCAGGTGTCTGCCTGAATCCCAAGCACTCCTACAAGTAGTACAACAGATCTTCACAGACTTTGCAATGACTTTCTCACATCTAAGCAGGCGTACAAAGGAACGCTCTGTTATCTTATGTGTCCACTTTTCTTTCCTCCACTTAGTGGAGGATTTCTGGTCCTTCTGTTTAATCAAGTCTTTCCTTCATGTCTGTTTTCCCTGGAACTCGGCAAACCCCCGTGGCCTTGTGCAGCTCTGCAAAAAGTCTCTACCAGCAGTGCCATACCATGCTGTCCAGATGGTTCAGATCGTCCTCAGAAGCTTCTGGAGACAGGATGCAGTAGAACCTGGGCTGTGGAGCTGAGTCTGGAATGTGAGAACACAAAATAACCTTCAAAGTGGCAGTTTAAACAGGCTACATTCTGTTATATTCTCTCCTCCATCCTCACAACCTTCCACATTTTAAGACAACTACCAGATTCCACGCCAGCCCCACGACACATTATAGGTGCTCTAACCTGTGCAATATGCAGCCAAAGTTTTCCTACTCCTACAATCCTGGCAAAACAAACACACACTTATTTTTAGTTACTTTTTGCATACTCCTAGATGAGAACAACTTTGAATTTTGTTTAATAAAACAGTTCTTGCATTATTAGATGTATTTCTACCTATTGTAACTACGGCCATTAAAAGCAGGAAAAGCTGCCCAGACCACAGCACAGAAAAGGCTCTCATTTCTCTATGAAAGCAAACCTTGGAATTAAAAATTCCTTGCATTTTCTTTCTTACCTGATGAACAGTGTTTGGTCCAGTTTTCTTCCACTTCTTTAAAGCCATGATAAAGTGGGACAGACGTTCGTCTGCTGCTGTCCTGGGATCCACTCACCCAGCCAATGGGTGGAGTCAGCAAATTATATTGTACCTGAATTAAAAAAACAGACAAAACCCCAACCATGGCATCCTTGTCACAGAGAGGTAGCGGGAAAATATCACCCCACAGAGAAAGAAACACAAAACAGAAACAATCCTGTTCAAAACACAACATTCCACACTTCTGGGGGAAGCCCTGTGCCCTCTCTGATGGTTTTTATTCTAGACTGAGCAGTTTAAATCCATGGTCAAGCTTCCCACAACTGGAAAAGCCAGGCACAAAGCACCATCTCATCCCATTAACGAGAACAGTGCTGAAAATCTCCACGGTGAAACACTAAAGCGAAAAAGTGGTACAAAAGGTATTTGTGAAATAAACAGCCAAATACTCAAGGCTTTAACGATATGGTCGGACAATGATCCTGTCCTTACTAGGATTTATTAAGACTTCAGTCACACTAGGAATTTACACTCCAACTGAACCTGCTGCTAGGAACCGGCCACGATAATTAATTGTTCCTTGGAACTCCAAAATTTGGTAACAGCATTAAAACTGATTTACTCACAAGGGTCATGGACAGAACACACCAAATGACTGCCCACTACAGATTTCTGCTGGGTGACCAACCAAATATCCAGATGTCAAAACCTTACCTGTTCAAACAGGTACACAGGGGCTTTGGAATACTGATGGAGCAGGTAGTCAAACACCAAGAGCAGCCGTGCCATGATGAGAGGCACAGAGCACTGCTGGGTCTCCATGTTTGCTGTCAGCTCCACAATGGTCTGGATACAGAGCATCATGATGGATCTGCGGCCTCTCTCCGAGAAATTGTGGAAAATCAGCAGCAGCAGCTGGAGATGCTCCACATTCAGATCTTCTGTGTCACTGGGGAGAGTCCCCTGCAAGGCATTTTGCTTCAGGGTGCCCACAAACCTGGCAACAGGAGAGGAAGTTTGCCAAGTTTAATTTTCCTCTTAGATCCCTCTTTAAAATCTCTTTAACTAGAGGTTAATTATATTTTTCTGCTTATAGTTCTAATACGGGCAATTTCACAAGTGGTTCGCTACATCATATATTGGAATGAGAGTGTGTGAGCAGTAAAACCTACAGAAATTAAATTAGTGGCAAATATATTTAATGGAAAATAGGAACAATCATTCAAATGGAAAAAGAGTGATTCAAACCTGTGCCCTGGGAAAGGCTGTTCATTAGAGCTTTAACCCATCTAAACCCTACCAGAGACTTTCACAACCAGGTAAAGGCAGAGAGGAGCAATCTCAGCATTATCCTAACAAACCTACCAGAAACCTGCTGAGATAAGACACTCTCCTTCCCTTTCTACAGCCAGTCTTGTTGCAATTCAGCCTCCTCCCACCTAACTCCTGACTGCAGGTCTCATTTCTTGGATGAAGGATTCCACAGCACAGCAGACTGACCCTCTGCTCCTCCCAGCACCACACGGATCCCAGATCAGGGAACACACACACTTGGAACGCTGGGTCCAGAGAATTTTCTCTTGACAGGAAATGAGAGAGGTAAGAGATGAGTGATTTTCAGCTTTACATAAAACAAATCTCACCTTTCCCAGACTTTAAGGCATTCTGGAACATCGGGATCTCCCTGGGCAGTGGCTTTATGCTGCCAAATCAGGAGGAGTCGGGACAGCACTGACAAACTTTGAGGGTGGATGTAGAGAGGCCATGGACCTTCAGAAAAAGGGGCAACTCCCAGCTGCTGAAGAAGTGTGTTCTGGAACAAAACAGGGGCTTGTTGGAAAGAGGCAAGTCCTGATGATTTAATTAATTACAAGTATGATCTGAGCATACAGATGACAATAAACAGCAGAGCTCTCAGCTCTGCTCACACAGCAATGTCGCTCCTGTCTTAGACACAGGGCAGAGCTGCTGAGGGACACTCAGTGCTGTCACTTTGCCACCTAAAACACAACAAAGTCTCAACACAAATACACAAAAAATGGCATTAACGAGCTTTTCTCGTTCACTGCAATATCAGACCAGAAGAGATTATGCTATTGTGTTCAGTATCTCTGAGTCTGGAAGAAGAACCCTTTGACTCATCACAGTAACCTTTGCTTCTTTTCAAATGTAGTAAAAATGCAGATTGCTGAGAAATTCAACCGCTTTTTAAAACTAACAGAGTTTTAAATACAGTAGGAAACAGTCAACAAAGTATAGTGATTAAATTCAGCAATGGGTGAAGAAGATTTGTAACCTCCACAACAGGGTTAAGTCAGGTCAGCCCATAACCCAGCAAAGAAACCTAGAGGCTACAAAGTTAGGACATGAAAGCAAAAGGATTAATTTGATTCTCTCCTGAGAGAATTCCAAGGCTTTTTGGCATCAGTCTTGACAGAAAGCAAATCTGTAGGAATGTCTCTTGATAAACTCATGGATAGAGATAACTCTCCAAGACACGAACTCATTTCCTTCTCAGGTTTCATCACCTTCAAAGTTCAGCGGATTAGTCTGAACTCTAGATGTTAAGTTTACACTGTGCAGGATGTTTTGTACTGGATGACTGCAAAGGTCATTCAAATTACTGGATTCAAAATATTCCAACCTCTTTTTGCAGAAGAATATACTCAGGGCCTAATGCAACAATAAACACAAACACACTACTCAAGGTGTGGAGAACCCATACAGAGGTATAAACAGACACCAACACTTCTTCATTTCATTTATACATTCAATCCCAGCTCACCTGCAGGGCAGGGGACTGAAGATCTGAGGTCACCAAGGAATGGTTGAAGTGATACAGAGCAGCAGCAAACTCCTCATCCGACGTGCCTGTAAGACAGGGATCAAGAGCCACTTACTACCTTTGCTCTCCAGTATTTAAAAATTTGACATGAAACTGAGAAAAAGAGACACCTCTGAGCTATACAGCTCTACTGGAGAGGCTGTGCTCACTCACCCTTCAGGCCGTCCTTGTCCACCTCCTTGATGATGCTTGCCAGCGTGGCCATGTGCTGCTCTGACAGGGACACGCTCAGGTAGTTGCGGATGAAGTTATTCCTGGAGTTCAGCATAGAAGAAGTGATAAAGTTCAAAATGTTTGAAGCTAGGCTCAAAAACTGAAAAGACAAGAGAAACACACTATAGAAGCAACAAAAGCAGAAGGACAACATTAAACCTAAACTAAACCACCAGCAAAATAAATCAAGTCCCTTAAACCTCCCCCTGTCGCAGAGAAGAAAGGTGCACACATGGCAATCCAGCTCCCTGCACTGGTCTGGGCCAGGACTGATTCCAGAACTCTCTGAGAAGATTGGCAGCCTCCAACTTCTCCACTGCAGTATTTATTTTTGTCTTTACCCAAAGGAGCTGGAGCTAAAAGCATTCCATCAGAAGTCACTTCACTTGCAGCACTGTCCCCATTGTCCCTCTCCCTCTGGAACCCAAATAGATACAATCTCCAGCCGCTGCTTCCCTGGCAGCAACAAATCCTGAGACATTCCACCTGACTGGAGAGGAAACATCCTTCTCCACAGCCAGGACAGTCCGTGATCCCCCTGAGCAGTGCAGCAGAACCCCCTGCCATGTCCGCTGGGGACTGCCAGCACAGCTGTCCCTGTCAGAGCAGGGTGCCACAGCCCAGCAGTGCCACCCCCAGCCTCTACAGCTCCATACCAGCTCGGGGTCCTTGCGGCTGGCGAGGATGTTCCCGTTCTCCCCAGCACTCTGCTTGTTGGGGCTCTTCA
>VZTJ01001264.1:1782-64721 GCA_013397795.1 Orthonyx spaldingii
CAGAGCAGAGGGGCTCCATCCCTTGGAGCATCTCTGTGGCCTCCTCTGGACTCACTCCAGCAGCTCCACGCCCTTCTTCTGTTGGAGACCCCAGAGCTGATGTGGAATTCCAGGTGGGGTCTCACCTGAGCGGGGCAGAGGTGCGGAATCCCCACATCTCCTGTTTCCCGTGCTGTGGGATGAGCCTGGGACACAGAGAAATTTCTGGGTGCACACGGCCGGGTCACGTCCAGCTTCTCATCCACCAACACCCCAAAGCGCTTTTTTCTCAGATTTATCCTGACCTTTTCAACTTTATTTCCAGCTTTTTGGTTCAGTTGCACCCCCCTTCACCACGTCCCGTTTTCTCCCCTGGAAATGGATTTTTAAAAGCATCATCTTCCAGCGAATCTTCCTTTCCATCTTGTTGTTTATTAGGCTCTTAAAGGCAAAGCTTGTAATGCATCCATTGATCCAAATTCCAATTGAAGAGATGTGAGCACATAAAATAGTCCCGACCCTTTAATAATGGAGCGATATCCTTTGGAATGTAGGCGATGCAATTAGGACAAGGAACCAACCCCCTGCCCCTCGATGGGGGCCTTTGAATCATTTTTATCCATTCCATATATTCCGAGTCGGAGCTGAGTTCCTTTAAGTGTCTTCTCGGTGAGTATCTGATGGACTGACGCTCTCAGAAGTGTTGGACCTTTTCTTTTCCTCTTTTTCTTGGAAGCAGATCCAAATTTTTATCGATCTCTATTTATTAATTATGCATGTCTACCTTTATAAAATATATATAACATGTATTTTATACGTGGGTAGAAATTGGGTGGATGGGCCGAGGCCGACGGTGTGAGGGTCAACAAAGCCAAGTGTTGGATCCAGCACTTGGATCACAACAACCCCATGGAACGCTTCAGGCTTGTGGATAAAGGGCTGGAGAGATGGAAAAGGACTTGGAGGTGCTGGTGCCAGTGGCTGGACATGAGCCCAGGTGGGCAAGGAGGCCACTGGCACCTGGCTGGTAGCAGCCGTGTTGTGTCCGCAGGCCCAGGGCAGTGTCCATCCCCCTGCTCTGGCACTGCTGGGGCACTTCCGATCCTGGCGGGAATTTTGGGACCCTCGCAAGAAAGACATTGAGGGGCTGGAATGTGTTCAGGGAAGGGAATGGAGCTGGGAAGAGTCTGTGGCACCAGGAGAGGCTGAGGGAGCTGGGGGGGCTGAGTCTGGAGAAAAGGGGGGACCTTCTGGCTCTCCACAACTCATGTGAGAGGACGCGGATCCAGCTGGGGGTCAGGATCTGCTCCCAGGAAGCAGGGACAGGATGAGAGGAAACAGCCTCAAACTGCAGCAGGAGAGGTTCAGATCGGACTGCAGGAGGAATTTCATCATGGAAAGGGTTGGAATCAGCTGCCCAGGGAGGAAGTGGAATCCCTATCCCTGGAGGTGTCCAAGGAGAGCCTGGAGGTGGCACTCAGTGCCCTGGGCTGGGTGACGAGTTTGGGATCGGTCACAGGTTGGACTCGATGGCCTTGGAGGGCTTTTCCAACCTAAATGATTCCATGATTCCCTATATGTGTATATACGGTTATCCAGGCATAGACAACATTAATATTAATAAATATTTACTGGATCATGGAATTACAGGGATGCCAAGAGTTCATGCCAAGGAATCAGAGCTGACAGTGCTGCTCCAGTTGTTTTGTGGGTCCGCTTACAAATGATAAGGAGACCACAAGATGGGATAAATCCATGGATATACAACTTGCTGCTTAAAATTTGAAGAAATAAGCTTGGAGTGGGCACCTGAGTTTATTAATTATTCCTTAAATTTAAGGTAAAATCAGGAGAAACAACTCTTTAGGGGAAAAAAACCCATTTATACACCGTTTTCTCTGTTTTTGTAGCTAAATTTGACTTTAAATTTCAATTAATTAATCAAATTTAAATTTAATTTTCAAAATGCATCGACTGTGGATGTGTATCCCTCCCTAGTCCAAGCCGTGGGCATGGGGTTTTCCAGAGTCAGCCTGGTGTTTTCCCAGCAGATAATTCCCTTCAGCGCAGCCCAGCTGAACTTCTTTAACCTCTTCCGTGCTGAGTTCCTGTTTTTCCGTGGAATCCTGCTCCTTTTCTGAGATATTTGCTTTAATTAAAATGTATCAGCTGTTCTGGCTCTTCTTAGTATTATTGCTGTTTCCTGCATGAGGAAAAGAGCATTTAAAGGGAAAATATCTTTGGAAAAAGCAATTATCCCAGGTATTTTTGGAAAGCAGGCAGGAGGGAAAGCCTCCAGTGGGATTTGGCTCAGTGTCTGGCTGATTATTGTGATAAATATTCAAAGTTGGAGCCGTTTGGGTTGGGATACGGACACAGCATTGGAATGATCCTCGGCAATTAGCCTTCCAGGGATATTCCAGCGCTTGGAGCACATCCAGAGCTCTGAAATGGGATTTACAGGGATGAGCAGAGGGAGGAATATCACTTCTGTGCCAGGACAGGGAAAAGTCTAGGACCTGTTCTTGCTTTCTGTCTGGTTTTAGCCCATCACCGAGGGTGGTAGGACACTGTCTGGGAGGGATTAAGGATTAATCCACATGGACACAGGTCCTGGAGCTTCCCAAACGGTGCCGCTAAAGCCGGCAACACCTGCCTGGAACGCCGCGAGCTCCATTTCAGCTAATCAGAGTTAAACCCTAATGAACTTTGTCCAATCGCCTGAGCTAATGGGGGTAAAAGGAATCTAATTAACGGGACAATAGTTCCCGGTCTTCCCGGTGTAATCACTGATCCGCCGCCGGCATTAGAGCAGCGGGATGGAAAGCCGAGTATTAGGGACCGTCAGCATTTCCATTCTCAGGCTCAGCCTAAGCGGTTTAACGGGACCTTGGCAGGGGGGTTTGGGCTGAGACTTGACCTACCTTGAAAATAGCTTCCTGTGGGCAAATTGTCTTCTCCAAAGGGTCTTTTGTCTCATCTCCAGGGAGGCGTTTTTACAGCGCAAACTTTGCTGGAGAAGTTGGAAATGTTTCCAAGGATCCTCCCGTGGCTCGCTGTGGGTGGGATCAGGCCCAGGGCTGGAGAGAAGCCAAGGAGATGGTTTGGAGCTGGGCCGGCAGGGAGTGGGGAGGACAAGAGGAAATGGCCTCAAATTGTGCCAGGGGAGGTTTAGATTGGATATCAGGGAGAATTTCTTCATGGAAAGAGTTGTCAAGCAGTGGAACAGGTTGCCCAGGACAGTGGTGGAGGAAGGAGGGAAGGGTTAGTTGGGATGCTGGGAAAAAATTCTTCCCTATGAGTATGGTGAGGCCCTGGCACAGGCTTAAAGAATGGTTTGGGTTGGAAGGGATCTTGAAGGTCCCAAGCGCTTCCACAGGCAGGGACACCTTCCACTTTCCCAGTCTGCTCCAAACCCCGTCCAGCCTGGCCTTGGACACTTCCAGGGATGAGGCAGCCACGGCTTCTCTGGGCAACCTGTGCCAGGGCCTCCCCATCCTCCCAGGGATGAATTCCTTCCCAATATCCCAACTATCCCCGCCCTCTGGCAGTGGGAAGCCATTCCGCCTTGTCCTGTCCCTCCATCCCTTGTCCCAAGTCCCTCTCCAGCTCTCCTGGAGCCCCTTTAGGCACTGGAAGGGCTCTAAGTTCTCCCTGGATCCTTGTTTTCTCCAGGCTGGACACCCTCAGCTCTCCCGGGACAGTTCCATCCCTGCCCTCCTCACCTGGCCTCACCAATCCTGCAGTACAGCCAGTCACAAGGCAAATTCTTTCCCTGTTTTCTGTGCTTGGCACATGGAGCTGGTTTTGTATCCAGGCTCTCCATCTCCCTCAGGAATGAACTGGGTTACAAACAATAGCAGGGATTTAGGACACAGGCAGGGAAAAGAGCTCTCCTCTCCCACTGCTCTGAGCTCCTCGAGGTAATACTGGATCTCCTGTGTTATTTTGGAAGATTTTGGCAGAATTTCAGGGCTTTTCTTGGGTTCAAATGGGATCATGAGCCCAGCAGGGCTGCCAAGTGCCATGTGGAGCTCTGGCTTTTCATGGACACAGTGGAGAGATGAAAGGGAACGGCAGCATGGGGCTGAATGTCTTCCAGAGGGAAATCCAGTGGGAGGGAATGATGACACTCCTGAGGGAAGGGATAGCATCCAGAGGGACTGTGACAGACTTGACCAGTGCAAACCTCGGGAAGTTCGGCGAGACCAAGGTCAAGGTCCTGCAAGTGGATAGGACAATCCCAAGGACACACCCAGGCTGGATAGGGAATGGATTGAGAGCAGCCCCGAGAAGGATTTGGGGGTGTTGGTGGATGAAGAACTGAATGTGCCCCGTCCATGTGTGCTGGAACCCAGAAATTTCCTGTGTCCTGGGCTGATCCCACAGCGTGGGCAGCAGGAGAGGGGGAATTCTGCCCCTCCACCCTGCTCAGGTGAGACCCCACCTGGAATTCTGCATCCAGCTCTGGGGTCCAACAGCAGAAGGATGTGGAGCTGTTGGAGCAGATCCAGAAGAGGCCACGGAGATGCTCCAAGGGCTGGAGCCCTTCTGCTCTGGAGCCAGGCTGGGAGAGCTGGGAATGTCCAGCCTGGACAAGGGAAGGATTCAGGGAGATCTCAGAGCCCCTTCCAGTGCCTAAAGGGGCTCCAGGAGAGCTGGAGAGGGACTTGGGACAAGGGATGGAGGGACAGGACACAGGGAAAGGCTTCCCACTGCCAGAGGGCAGGGATAGATGGGATATTGGGAAGGAATTCTTGGCTGCGAGGGTGAGTGTGGTGAGGCCCTGGAATGGAATTCCCAGAAGAGCTGTGGCTGCCCCTGGATCCCTGGAAGTGTCCAAGGCCAGGCTGGATGGAGTTTGGAGCAACCTGGGCTAGTGGAAGATGTCCCTGCCAACAGCAGGGAGTTGAAATGAGATGGTCTTTAAGGTCCCTCCCAACCCAAGCCATCCCATGATTCTATGGAATGTTCCCCCTCAGTTTAGCCCCAAGTTGCCTGTAGGTTTTGCATCCCTTTGAGAAGCCACTGCAAGGAGATCGGGATATTTTGTTCATAGCTGGGTCTTTCCAAGTGAAATTATTTGTAGAGAAAAGTTATCCAGTCTGTGTAAGGATTGGGAAGAGGCATCCTGCCTAGGAGATATGGAAATTAGGGAAAACCACAAAAAACCCCTTCACAATCCGTCATTGCAAGTGTAATCCCATGTTCCTGGTTTTTTTTGGCGGATTCTCTGTTCTTATTGGTCGATAACCATTAAATTTATTTGCAACTATTTTCCTTTCCAGGTCAGGGGGATTTGTTGGGAAGGTACATCTTTATTTAGGTAATTAAGGAGCTTAATAGGTGCTCATTGAAATTCATAATTTTTTCCCAGGTTTTGAAAATGCTAAATGAGATCTGGGCTGGATTATTTTTTTTTTCCTTGAGATTAACATTAAGCTGCATTTGAATGGAAATTCAGATTCAATTGAACCAAATTAAAATAGGGGGTTTTTTTAAAGTGTTTGTTTCGTAATTAGAAGCAATTATTGAAAGGAGGGAATTGTTTGTGGGTAAATTAACGAGTTTTTGCTGGTCACTGTGTATTTAAAAATAATGGATCCTCTGTATTTATGGATGTATGTTGGGAAAAAACACATCCCTTTCTATTTTTAATTTCCATTCACTTTTCTAACCTCAAATATCATCAACAGTGAACTGAATTATTTGAATGATCCCAATCAGGTTCTTTAAATAAATTAAATCTTAATGTAGAAAGTGTTTATTTGAGGTTTGACCTTTTTATTTTAAGGAGAAAGCATCAATGTTGCTAAAATTCCCATAAATCAAACATTTTAGTGGAATTACATGTTTTTAGCTGTGGATTTGAGGTCCTCAGGGATCCTCAGGTGAGGATAGGGACAGAGCAACTTCCAAGGGGAAGTGGTGAAGCATCTTGAAGCCTTCCTGGTGTGTTTGAGGAACACTTTCAATCCTAAATCCTGTGTTGTTTGCTAAGGAATGATGAATGACTGAGGAGAACGTGATTTTTTTGGTTTTTATTTCCTCGCGAATGAGGATTTTCCATTGCCAACTTCAAGGCTTGTGGTGGACGAGCTCCCTCCTTCCTCACCTCTCTCCCTGTTGCTTTCCATAACCATTGCCCCCGCGATGATACGCTCTTTCCTCGGGATTCGAATGCCAGCATGCAAATGTGATTTCTGACTATGTAAGGATTACTTTAGAAAAAAAAAATATAAGCTAAGCCCAAAGAAGAAATCCAGTAGTAAAAGAAAACCATCCTTTAAGAGCCACTTGTATCGCCGCCAGCGCCGGGAAATCCTCTCCGTTTCAGCCAGCTGGAAACGCCGCCGGGATGTTCCTGCTCTGTTGTGGGGTTGTGTTTAACTTAGAGACATCAAATACTCTAAAAATTTTATATTTCAAACATAGGGGAGTTTTTGCAGGGGTTTGGGTGGGATTTTTGGATCACGTGGTCTTGTGTTGGTGGCGGGGATGGGGGTGTTAAATCTGAGCATGCTGGAGGGGCTCTTCCTTGTTTTTAATCTTCATTTTCCGTGTTGGCTTGGAAATCTCCCATTTTTTTCCTTTTTATAGATTACTTAAGGAGGGACTGTATTTTCCCAGTATCACTTGCTAGCTCCTGGCTGAAGTTTTGGTGGTTTTATTCCATTCTGAGCAGTTCTGCTGTGCTTAGAAGCGAGGAAAGCGCCTTGAGCTGGGCATCACCTGACAATTGACTCCACGTTGTTGTGCTGAGTCCTTTTTCCCCGCTTTGTCCATTTCGTACTCTTGGAAGAAACATTTCTGTTTCCTAAGGGATTTTCCTCCAGGAAGGTTTGGAGGAAGGGCCCAGCTGTTCTGTTTTCCAAGTGATGTGAAGTTGGTCGAGGAGAGAAGACTGGGGGCAGTTTTGTACCAGCCATGGCGTGACCAAAGAACAAGGGCAGTGCCTGTCCCCTGTGCCTGGAGCGTGTGTAGGGAAGGGAACAGAGATGGGGAAGGGTCTGGAGCACCAGGAGAGGCTGAGTGAGCTGGAGGGGCTCAGCCTGGTGAAAAGGAGGCTCAGGGGGGACCTTCTGGCTCTCCGTAACTCCCTGACTGGAGACTGCAGCCAGGTGGGGGTCAGGATCTGCTCCCAGGGAACAAGGAACAGAATTAGAGAAAATGGCCTCAAGTTGTGCCAGGAGAGGTTTAGGTTGGATATTGGGAAGTTTTTTACATGGAAAGGTTGGACAGACATCAGAACGGGCTGCCCAGGGCAGTGTTGGAGTCCCCATCTGTGGAGGAATTTAACGACCGTGTGAATGTGGCACTTGGAGATGTGGCTTAGTGGTGGCCTTGTCAGTGCTGTGGGAATGGTTGGGCTGGATGATCTTGGAGAGCTTTTCCCACCTAAATGCCTCTGGAAATCTCTGAAGGATGTGGCAGGGTGGTGTTTAATCCTGGGAAATCAGACTTGGTCAACACAAACACCTACAAAGCACCAGCAGGAAATGTTCGGAGTGGGGCAAAGTTGCTGCTGCTTCAAGGGATACAATGGAAGAGCCTAAACTGCTACCTACGGAATTGGAATGGTTTTGGTTGGAAGGGACCTTAAAAAAATCATCTTGTCCAACCCTCTGCCATGGACAGGGACACCTTCCACTATCCCAGGTTGCTCCAAGCCCCATCCAACCTGGCCTTGAGTGTTTAATCAGCCCGGGACCTCCTTTTGTAACATTTTTAGCACCAGACTCTGCTTTTCCCCGGAGTTGGCATCAAACCTACGCCTCCGTTTTTAAACATTTTTATGTCGTTCCTCCACCCCCTTCTTCATTAAAAATTTTTCTTCTGCTGTCCACCCCGGGGGTGGGGGAAGGACAACCCTCAACCTTGTGTAGTCAAGGTTATGGCGATAAATTCCGGAGCATTGTCACTTCTATTCGGAGTAAATTGGCCGGCCGCTCTCAGGCTGAAGGGGAGATAATTTGCTGTAGTATTTCAAATGGATTAGAAATGGATTTGAAGGGAAAGTTCATGCCTCCCATTACAAAGGCTAGAAAGAAGACTATCTTAAGGCACTGTTCACACTCTGGCCTTCATTATCCACGCTTAATACCTTTCCTATTTTCCAGCGTTAATGAAATTTCCTGCCGGAGCGGGGCCTTGTGGATGGACGGGAGGACTCTTTAGATCCGCGGGATGCGCGGCAGAAAGGGAATTACAAGGCCCTCGTGTCGAGGGGCCTGGTGTATTCTTCAGGTCCTTGGCCTGGCTATTATCTCATTAATTTTATCCTCTTTTGTCAATACAGTTCATTTCCAAAGGCCGTCCTTTCCATTAGGGTAACAATTCCACGGAGAGCTGGGATCCCATTGCCGATGAAAAGCGAGTGGGCGTTCGGCTCCGTGCCCTCGCCGGTGGCTTTTCCCTGCTACCACCAGCTTGGATGTCACTAAAAGGGAGGGGGAAGCACACCGGTGGCTGTGTTGGGGCCACAAAACCACATGGGAGCAACAACTTGGATTGAGAGGGAAATAACGGGTTCGGCTGGTGAAGGTTGGGAAGTTGAGTTTCCTCCCCGCTCTTCTGTGTGGGTGTGGTTTTTCCATAAAAAATATAATTTCCCTTAAATTTTAAATCTCTTAGGCTCCTATGATATAGTAAATATCCTACCTAATATAATAAATAATAAATACAATAAATATTCTAATAAATAATGCTTTATATATATAAAAGGATGAGGGGATATCCCTGCTTGGACATTTCCACCACCCAAAAGGTGGAAATGGAGGTCACCAAGCCTCCAGTGAGTTCAAACTGGTTGGGACTCCCCATCCCTGGAAGTGTTCAAGGCCAGACTGGATGGGGCTTGGAGTGACCTGGTCCAGTGGAAGGTGGCCCTGCCCATGGAGGAGGGATTGGAACTTGGTGATTTTGAAGGTCCCTTCCAACCCAGACCGTTCTGGGGTTCCATGATTCCATGGCTTCAATCTGGTGGCACTTGGGGCCTTGGCAGCCTGAGCAGATGTTCTGCAGAAGCTTTGCTTGGAGACCTCCCAGAGGTCACTTTTCTCCCTCAAAAATGCAACAAATCTAAATTAGAGGAGGTTCAGCCCCACTCTGTTTGTGGAATGAGATGAGTTTTGATGCTCTTTGCCAAAATCCTTGAAAAAATCATAGAATCATGGAATGGTTTGGAAAGAACCTTAAAAATCATGCAGTTCCAACACCCTGCCTCAATGGGAATGTTCTGATATGCCTGTGGTTCCTTGGTTTGAAGCTTGGCCATCCTTAAGGAATTCCAAAGAAGAGAGAGGTGTGTGATCACTTTGTTGAGCTGAGTGCAGCAAGGCAGGTAAATAAATATCCCAGGGATTTGGGGGATTCAACCAACTGGATGTTAAACTGGTGCTTAAACCAGTGTGAATTGGGCTCAGGTGGTGTGAGCAGCCCCTGGGGCTGTGCAGGGCCTGGGATGAGTTGGGTTTTATTGATGTTACAGCCACAAAAATTTTAATTTATTATATTATCTCTTATGTATGTGTATATGTGACAATATAATGTATTAAGGCATATGTGTAAATTTATATTCAATGTATATTGAATATCTATAGAGTATTTTTAATATGTACAGCTGGATCTACATATAATATATAGATGTAGCTATATAGATACACTATCTATTTAAATATATAAAATATGTATTTAAATATATTTATCCTATATACATATGTCTGTATATAGGATAAATATATCTAGATAGCTTATCTATATATCTATATATCCGTGCTCTGAGTGCTGCCACAACTGTGCCACATCCCAGCCTTTCCCTATAAACCAGAGTGGGAAATGCTGGATGAATCCCTGGCTTCTTCCCTCCCCTCTAATGAATTTAAGGAAAATATGAAATGTATAGTATATAGAAAATAATACCTATATATTATAAGTATTACCTATTTATTAGTGAATATATGTAATTCAATATATATTCTATATATTCAATAATACATGAATAATATAAAGTGCTAAGAATAAAAATAGTATCTGTGCCTCATATGAATTATCTCTAGGTATTATTAAATATATATATTGATTATATATTGATTATATCAAGACATTATTGAACATATATAATTCAATATATGTATTCAGTGCACATATTCAGTAATATCTACAGAGAATTGATGGATTTACAAGGTCCAGAGAATATAGGTGATAATATATAGAGTTATGTATAAAAATGTCAATATTTATTATTCTAAAAAATATATGGAACTTGTATTTCAATACATGTACTCAGGATAGATATATTCAATAATTTGTGTATCTATATGGAGATGGATGTGTGTGGATATCTCTATATATTAGCCAGAGATAACATACAGAGAATATATATGGAATTAGAAGAAGTCTTTGAAGCTGGGAAAAAGGAGCCCAAAATCCATTGGCATTGCAGCCCCTGTGAATGCAGGAATGGAGCATCCTGGAGTTCTCCCAGGGATGTGTCACTGGGAGGAAGAGGAGATGGATGGAGCTGGGATGGGTCTTGTCACAACCGTGGTGGTGTTTTGTGAAACCTTTGTTAGAATCCTGGAATGGGTTGAGTTGGAAGGTTAAAGATCATCCAGTTCCATGGATGCCATGGCCAGGGACACCTCCCACTATGCCAGATTGCTCCAAGCCCTGTCCAGCCTGGCCTTGGACACTTCCAGGGATGGGGCAGCCACAGCTTCTCCGGGAACTCCATTCCGGTGCCTCACCAACCTCACAGGGAAGAATTTCTTCCCAATATTCCATCTAACCCTGCCCTCTGGCAGTGGGAAGCCATTCCTGCTTGTCCTGTCACTCCATCCCTTTTCCACAGTTTCTCTCCAGCTCTCCTGGAGGCCCTTTAGGCACTGGAAGGTCTCCCTGGAGCCTTCTCTTCTCCAGGCTGGACATTCCCAGCTCTCCCAGCCTTGCTCCAGAGCAGAGGGGCTCCAGCCCTTGGAGCATCTCCATGACTGCCTCTGGACTTACTCCAGCAGCTCCATGTCCTTCTGTGGAGCAGGACACAGAACTCCAGATGGGATCTCAGAAAAGCTGAGTAGAGGGGGAGACACCTCTCCATCACCCTCCCGGCCATTGGATATTTGATGTCATTTTTATTGCCCTGATGTGGCCACAAGACCTTTCTTCAGGTCCTGCAGCCAGTGCTGGCTGCATCCTTGGCCTTGCTGGACTTTTCTGGGATGTGCTGGGTGATCCCTGAGTGACCCAAGTGTCCCTCATGCCATCGCCACCTTCAACCAACAGCGTCACTGCTGCGAGTCACTAAGACTTGATGCTCCTCTCTGGAGCAGTTCCATGAGGAAGAAACCCTGGGAAAACTGAAATGAGGAATTTATCGAATTCCCATCCCCTTCCACAAAAAAACAGGCAGCAAATTTTCCGAGCTCGGTAGCCAGTGGCAACAGCCCTCCGGAATGAATAATGCTGTCACGCTCAGCATTAGGAAATGTAACTATTCTATTTTTCAGCTCTCTTTTTCTTTGGAGCGCATGTTCATTTAAAGGAAATGCTCTCCGGGGTTTGCATTCCGCTGATAGGATAGCGGGATCTTAATTTACGGATATTCTCCGGTAATGCGCGGTTTATATACGTTCTGCTAATAGCATTATGAGCATAGTTTGGGCTAATACAAAATTAGAGCTCTAATTTGCATAAACAAATTACTGTTTGGATTAGCGCTAAATGAGGAAGGCGACTGATATTGGAGGAGATTTGATTTGGCTGCAGTGGCTCTGTTTGGATAATGGGGGATGGACGGGAATGAGCTGGGAGGCTGCGTTGCAGGTTGGGAGGGAAATGGGATGGTGCCGGAGATATTGGGTCATGGAGCAGATGGAATTTTGGGTGGCAGAGGAGCCTCTCTGGGGTATATGGCAAGGTGGGGGTTGGCTTCTTTTCTCTGTCAACCAGCAGAATATGAGAGGAAATGACCTCAAGCTGCACCAGGGGAGGTTCAAGTTGGACATCAGAAGAAATTTCTTCATGGAAGGAATTGTTAAACATTGGGATGAGCTGTCCAGGGAGGTGGAATGGAGTCCCCATCCCTGGAGGTGTTCAAGAAACGCCTGGACATGGCACTCAGTGCTCTGGTCTGACTGACAAAGTGGTGATCAGTCACAAGTTGAACGTTATGGTCCTGGAGGTCTTTTCCAACCTAAAAGATTTTGGGATTCTGTGCTATTTTTTGCTCAGGTGTCACTTCAGAACTTACTGGTCCTTCAGAATAACATCATTGGCAACACCAAATGGATCGCGTTTCCCAATCCATCTCTGTCCCACTGCCTCAATAAGGGGTTTGTCCCCAACCCTGCCCAGCTCCAGGTGACACATGGGGGATGGAAGTGCTCTTGGATGACTTGTCCCATGCAGGGATTGAGGAAAATCCTTCCAAGAGCCAGATTTGGGGGCAGAATAAAAATATCAAAGTTGTGGTATCTGATTAATAATAGGAATAATGATAGCAAAAATGCAAACTCGTGGAATGTTTTGGGTTGGAAGGGACCTTAAAGACCATCTAGTTCCAGACCTCTGCCATGGATATGGATGCCACCCACTGGATCAGGTTGCTCAGAATCCCATCCAGCCTGGCTTTGAAGCACTTCCAGGGATGTCGAAGCTTGTAGAGCTCCATAAAACTTGGCTAAGCTCAGTGAAACTCCCACCTTGATGATTCTGTTGTAGAATTGTATCCACATTTTCTTGTTTCTGCTGGGGCTGGAGGTGCAAGCCAAGGGTGGGAGAAGTTGGGGGAGAGTCCTTGAAGGTTGTTTTTTTGGTGTCATTCATGAGGAATCAGAGCTTTTCCTCTGTCAACAGCAAGAACATCCCTGGTTCTTCCATACATCTCCTCCATTCTAGTGAGAGCTGTCCCTGCCCATGGCAGTGGGGTTGGAATGAGATGATCTTGAAGGTCCCTTCCAACCTCAAATCATTCCATGAGTCTCTGATCCCATGGTTTGCTCATGAACCAGCACCTTCTTGTGACATTTTCCCAAATTTGGGCTGACCTTGACTTTATTTTCCCTGCAGATCACCGTTGTTAAACCAAACCCGACCCTCACTGCAAGGTGGCAAATCCCAGCTCGTCCAACAGCGCTGGAGGAGCAAAGGCTTCCGCTGCATCGGCGGGGTCATGTACCGGGTGTCGGCCAACAAACTCTCCAAAACTTCCAGCAGCCCTGTCCGGGCCAGGGACCCAAGCACCAAAACTCCCATCAGAGCAGGTGAGCAGCAGGAATTCATCCCAGTTCATGTCCAAAATCCATTGAGTTCAGTTTTTAGCTGTTTATTCCCAGCTCGTGTGTTGCGACTCATCCTGTGGTCTCGTAGGATTCCGGATGTGAAGGTGGCGGTCATCCCATGGTGCCAAGTGCTGTTATTGCTTTACAGTAGCTCTGAAGGGGAAATAATGTTGGAGAAATTAAAAGTTTAGGAAAGTTGAGGTTTTTCTTAAGTCAGACTTAATTCAAGCTTGTGGAGATGCACCATTAAACTTGATTAAACGAGCAAAGTCTTGGGCGAGTTCAAACACCACCACGAGGCTAAATGTGCTGGCGATGCTCATCAATTATATTCAATATTGACCTAAAAATCCAGGAGGATAATTCTCCTATAACCATGGAATGATGCCCTCATTTTGATGAATTCACGGCTTTACATCGTGCTTCGATTAAATTTGTGTTTCAGCTCCTCCTGTGTTCGATGCCTCAAGTGTGGCTGTTAAAAAACAGCAGATTTTAACTGTGTTTAAAGCATTTTTTAAATTTCTTCTTGGTCTCAAATATTTTTGCTCCCTAATTGGTTTATTGAGAATTTTTGGGGACGTTTAAGCTGGGAAAGGCAAAACCGATGGCTTTGTGCTGATGGTTTTCTTGGCTGGAAGGATGAAGGGAGCAGAGACGAGGATTTTTATGGATGATGCTGGAAATGAGGCAATGAGGGGTGGTTTGGATTGAAAGGGACCCTCAAGGTCATCCAGTTCCATCCCCCTGGGACACCTTCCACTAGATCAGGTCGCTCCCAGCCCCATCCAGCTTGGCCTTGAATGCCAAAATATGATGGGAAAGTACATGAAGAGAAGAGATGCAGCCTTCAAAACCACCTGCACCACAATTCCTGTGGGAATTGTGGGGCCTCCTGAGTGGTTTTAAACCCACAAAGAGTGGGATTAGGGAGGGAAGGAGCTCTGTGGTGGGATGGGAAGTGGAGTTGCCTGTTGGTGATGGCAGAGATGAGGATGAGGCGGTGGCCGAGGGATGTGGAGCTGATGGAGCGTCGCTTCCAGGTCATTTCCCTTCTGAGAGCATTAAAGGGAGGCTCAGCAGGAGTTTGGGAATGATTTGTTGGAGTTTTCACAACTCAGCTCTTCTCAGGACAGATGTTTGGTGCCTGACTCCTTCAATAGGGATGAGCACATTGAGGAGCTCATGTCCATATGGATCCTTTTGGAATCTGGGATCCTGCCTGGTAAATCCTTGGCTTTGGTGCTGCCTCTGAGGAGGAGGGGCAAGGATCAGCCTTTGGAGACTCAGAAAAGGTGGCCATGAAACAGCTCAGGAGTTTGTAGACCAAGCAAATCCCGGTGTCAGCGATGTCGGATTTTTTCCAAGACCTTTGATACTGGCGCTGGGCTTTTCCAAAGTGTCTGGATCAAGATAATCAGCTGCACAAAACCAGCCTGAGGGTAGTTCTGCCTTAAGCACTGTCTCTGGGCATTGAAGATGTCACCAAAGGCAGAAAATACCCTGCTGGAATGGAAGAGAAGGGGTGAAACATGGACATGGACATGGATGATGTTAGATGGAGCAGGGAATGGATTTCAGGACAGAGTTGGACCACTAGGAAGAGTCCTGAGGAGAAGTGATGGCTGGAAGGACTGGAAAAGTGGAAGATGTGAAGTTTCCAAACAAAAGAAGGATGTCACTCCACGGCCAGGTGGAGCAGCCAAAAGCCAAGGGGCTTTAACTATTGGGAAAGTTTTCCAAGGACAAGGATGATGAAATGCTGGAGTCATTTGGCTCTAAAATCTCCATTGTTGGGATTTTTTAAAGAACAGGTTTCATGAACTTCCTTTGGGAGGGGGACATGGGTGGAAAAGGTCCTGCCTTCCAGGAAAAAGGTGAATTTTGTTATTTATCCAAGTGCAAGGAAATATCTAAGTTTGTCTGGAAACAGCAAAGTCTCATGTGGGCAACTCAGCAAATGCTGATGGATTCAGCCTGTCCATGAATATCCATCACTGGGCTGGGACCAAGTGGAGAAACAGAAACTCAGAGGCAAATTTCTGGAAGAGGGATTGAGTATGATGGGAGGATTTCTGCAATTTCAGGCATTGGAATTGTTCGTGGGGGCTTCCTGAGGGGATTTGGGGTGATAGGGCATGGAGAAGATGTGATCCCCTTTTTCCTTCCACTTTTTTTTAGCAAGGTCTCATTCAGAGAACTGGGTTTAGTTAGTCCCACTTTGGGAGAGAAGATCCCTTCCAGGGTAATTTCCTATAAAATACGATCCCATCTAATTATTATTTTTAAGATATTCCTTATTCTGCCGTCACCTCCTTCCCCCTGCCGCACAGCACGTTGGGTTTGTAACCACAAAACCCGAGGAACTGCTGTGTATCTGTATTTTCTTGTCATCTTTCATCTCTCCCCATAATTCATCCTCCTTCCCAAGGATGGATTCCACAGATTCCTCTTGCCTTAGGATAACTGGGCCTGGCAGGGCGGAAGATTTGTGTGTTCTCATCGGCTGCGAACGTTTGCTCAACGCTCTGTGTTTTCAACACTTGACAAAGTTTATTTAAAAGATGGAAAAAAACGGCTTTTCCTTTCCCTTCCAGTGCCAGGCGCCGTGTGTTTGGAATAGTGGAGAGACGGGAAATGCTCCTGACAGTTTAATAGCTTGGAGTTTGCTTCCAGTGGGTTCTAATTCTGCTCTTTCCCTGGATTTATAGGGTTGGGGTTTTATCTCTACAGTACAAAATCTGATGCTGGGCACTGGGGATGATCCATCCACACCATTGTAGCATTCCCAAGGGATTTATTGATGGATGCTGGTGGTGAGTGAAGATTTGGTCCTGGGAATGCGCTTCCTGCATCCTTATGCTGTATTGGGATCATTCCTGAGGCTACCAGCAGCGATGGGAAGAGTGGGAGTTTTCCATGGCTCTTCTGCAGTTGTCTTCATTAGCGGTGGAGAGACGTGGAGGACACACAGCTTGGGGACAAGGAAGGTGTCACTGCAATCCCAGGAAAAGTTTTTGGAGGTGTTTTGAGCATAAAAAACCTCCCTGGAGCAATCACAGCCTCACCATGGCCTGTGCAGCTGCTGAGAACTTTGCTCTCATCACACGCCTGGCTCTGCTCCCAAAGGATTTCTGCGCCTTCCACGCTTGCTTCCGGAAAACTGCAAGTAAAATACAGAAAAAGACTTTTTGCCTTTCCATCTGGATTGGGAGCTCGGATGTGGCATAATTCATTGCTTGGGCAAGGATGGAGAAGAAAACCTAGAGCTCAAACACTTGCTGCTTATCCCTGTGCAAGACAAAGATGCGGAATCACACATGGGAAAGCTCTTTCCCTTTGGGATAACCGGTATTTCAGCACCCATGTATTTTATCACTTTGCAAAAATCTTGGAAAACTGGCAGTGGGATGGTGTGGACAGCATTTGCCATGTGGCAATTAATTAAACAAGTGGAATAATTGGGTTTCTCCGCTCACAAGGAACCTTTCATTCATTTCTTTCTCCAGCTGCTAAAGCGTTTTCCAGACTCTTGAGGAATTTCCATGAAATCAGGGGAAGAAGCAAAAGGTCCTGGGTGATGTAGGGTTTCACAAAGAAATACAAAAGGGGAAATACAAGATTGAAAGCAGCAGAAAGCAAATTAAGGTTTGACATTGTCCGGAAACCAGCCCTGACCTCAATCTCGGCACGAGCCGCTGCCGCTGCTGAAAGACGAATTGCACTCCGTGAGCTGGGGCTGGCTCCAGCAGGGTTTTCCAAGTGTCCAGGTTGTTATTCCATGGGCAAATCCTCACCTGCATGATTTCCTCATGCTCTGCTGAGGTTTTAGCTCTTGGTTGGAGAAAGGCTGGTGGCTTTGGCGGCTCCAGAGGTGGCACCCAGCCCTTGAGCAATGTGATTTTATTTATTGGGGTTTCCAAATTTTCTCCCGTGACCGTAGATTCCAGAGCCTTGGAGATATCCAGGATTGCTGAGCGCCCAAAGGTAGAGGTTTAAGAGGAGTTTTAAGTCCTCCCGAGCTGAGGCATCTCCCACACATTGATGGTGGCTCTGATCCCAGAGGAGCAAATTATTAATTGAAATGTGGTTGAGTTCAGCCTTTCAGAAGTGGGGGGGGTCTTTTCCTTCATCCAGATACTTTCCCTGTCTCCATCCTGCTGTGTCACATCCCCTCCTGCCTCAGTTTCCCCTCTGCGCTGTGACAGCATCTTAGTGCTCAGCTGTGGAGATGGAAGTTCACAGAATCATGGAATGGTTTGGTTTGGAAGGGATCTTGAATCCCATCTCATTCCAACCCCTGCCATGGGCACTATCCCAGGTTGCTTCAAGCCTTGTCCAACCTGGCTTTGGAAACTTCTAGGGATGGGACAGCCACAGCTTCTCTGGAAAGTCCATTCCAGGGCCTCACCACCCTCATGGGGAAGGATTCCTTCCCAATATCCCATCTATCCCCTCCCTCTGGCAGTGGGAAGCCATTCCCTGTGTCCTGACATTCCATCCCTTGTCCCAGGTCCCTCTCCAGCTCTCCTGGAGCCCCTTTAGGCACTGGAAGGGATTCTGAGGTCTCCCTGGAGCCTTCCCTTCTCCAGGCTGGACATTCCCAGCTCTCCCAGCCTGGCTCCAGAGCAGAGGGGCTCCACCCCTTGGAGCATCTCCGTGACTTCCTTTGGACTTGCTCCTGCACTACATCAGGCTGGGGCCGGGTGATGGATGCTCCTGAACACGATTTGGGCTGTGGTGGGAGAACTCCACACTTGGGAGATCTCCACGGTGCTGGAATAAAGTGCTCTCTGGCCTCCCTGTTTACCAACTAATTTTAGAAGTGCTGAATGCCACAGAAATGCACTTCCCACTTTTTCAAGGATGATGAAATGCTCAGCACTGCCGTTGGTTCACTGCCGCCCAGATCTTGCGGAATGATGCTCCCTCTCTGAGCCACTCCGTTTTACAGAGGGAAAGGAGGGATTTAGGACTGGAATGTTTCCACCACCCGCCTTCTGCCTCTGCTTCTAATTTAAAGAGGAATTAGGGAGGATTCGCTCTGGTGTGCTGGGCTTTGCCTTTTCCCCCGCATCCATGGGGACATCCCAAGCTTCTTGTTGCCCATCATGACCCACTTTCCTGTCTTCTGTCTTCAACACACCTGGAATGCGTTGGGATCATGCTGGAGCGATAAGGAAGAATTTGGTGGTGGACAGACCAGCCCTATGCACCGAGGTGTGAAAGCAGGGAAATTTGGAATGTTGCTTTCCTCAGTTTTCCGCTGGTTTTGGTGTTGCTGGTGCTGGGATCTACTTGTGCTCACTCCCTTTGAAGTGAATTCCTTGGGTTTGGGATTCCTCAATCTCTTGCCTCTTTTGAACTCAATCCCTTGGCCCCTTTGGAACTCCTTCCCTTGGCTTTGGGATTGTTCAGTCCCTTACCCCTTCTGACCTCAATTCCCTGCCCCTCTCAGTCTCAGTGCCATATCCTTGGGTTTGTGGAATCCCTTGGTCTCTTATGGACTCAATCCCTTGATCCCTTTTGTACTCAGTCCTTTGTCTTTGGGATTCCTCAATCCCTTCCTCTTTCCAGTTCAATCCGTTCTTTTTGGGACTGTTTAATCTCTTGGCCCCTTTTGAGCTCAATTTCATGCCTCCTTCAATCTCAAGGCTTTTTCTCTGGGATTGGGGAATCCTTTCAATCTCCATCCATCCAATCTCAATCCCGTGGTTTTGGGATTCCTCAATCCTTTACCCGTTTTGAACTCAGTTCCATGACTCCTTCAAACCCTAATGCCTTCTCTGTCTTTGAGACTGAGGGATCCATTGGCCCCTTCAATCTTGATCCCTTGTTTTCGGAATTGTTCAGTCTCTTTGAGCTCAGGCCTTTGACTTCTTTGGGCTCAATCCCCTGTTTTTGGAATTCCTCCTTCCCTTACCCTTTTTAGCTCAATCCCTGGTTTTGGGGATTACTGAATCTCTTACCCCTTTTGACCCCAATCCCATGTATTTTGGGGATTGATGAGTCAGTCCCTTATCCCTTTCAAACTCAATCCTTGTTTTTGGGATTCCTCAATCCCTTACCCTTTTTCAGATCATCTCTGTGGCCCCTTCAATCTCAGTGCCTTGTCTTTGGGATTGTGGGATCCCTTGGCCCCTTTGATCTCAATCCCTTGATTTTGGGATTGTTCAGCCCCTTTGAGCTCAATCCCTTGGCCCCTTTTGAGCTCCGTCCCTTGATTTTGGGATTGTTCAATCCATTGATCCCTTCACTCTCAATTCCATGAGTTTGGGATTGTTCAGTCCTTTCATTCCTCTTGAGCTCCATCCTTTGGCCCCTTCAATCTCCATGCCTTGGCTTTGGGATCGCTCAATCCCTCAGCTCTGGAATTACAGAGATCAGATCCTTCTCCAGGCTCCTTGCCCACATCTGCTCATACAATATCCAACCCAGAGCTGCTTCATTAATTGAAGATGCTTCATTAATTGAAGATGCTTCGTTAATAAAACACTCGTGACCATCTGACTCAGGGACACTCATGGGATGCGGGCACAATCGGGCAGGAAAATGGGAAAATCTCTGTTTGTTTAGTGGCAGCTCATCCCTTCTTTTTCTGTTGTCTTCTCTGGAATGAGGACTCTTGCGCTGTCCAGTGAGGGAAATAAATGACCCCCAGCAGCTGCGAGTGCTGATCCTCAGAATCTGCAGAACCCACTTAAATGAATAATAATTAAAGAAATAAATTTCCCCGAGTGCAGCCTCAAAACTTTCGGTTCAGCAATAAAGCCAAGGAGAGACTTGGAAAATGAATCGCTCGGCTCTTTCCGAAGGAAGCCACGGTGGGCGAGGTGGGATGATAATGGGAACTATTAAAGGAGCCGGCGTGGTTTAAGGAAGCCTTTTCCAGGTCGTGTGGGAACAGGCTGAGGAGAAGTGTGTGGTGATCCTGACACCTGAGGGATAAAAGGATTGAGCAATCCCAAAACCATGGAATTGAGAGTGAAGGGCCCAAGGGATTGAGGAATCCCAAAACCAAGGGATTGAAATTGAAGGGGCCAAGAAATTTAGCTCAAAAGGGGTAAGGAATTGAGTAATCCCAAAGACAAGGCACTGAGACTCAAGGGATCGTGGAATTTAGCTTGAAAGAGGTCAGGGACTGAGGAATCCCAAAGATGAGGGATTGAAATTGAAGGGGCCAAGAAATTGAGGAATCCCAAAGTCAAGGGATTGAAACTGAAGGGGCCAAGGAACTGAGCCCAAAAGGAGTAAGGGATTGAGGAATCCCAAACCCAAGGAATTGAACTCAATGAGCCAAAGGACTGAGCTCAGGAGGGATAAGGGACTGAACAATTCCAAAACCACAGGACTGATGAGCAAAAAATGATGGAAAGATGGGATGACCCTGTTGTGGTCATCCCCAAGTTGGAGTGCTGGCCAGTGGAGCTGATCACCTGCCTGCCGTTGCCTGGGCAAACCCCTGGCTGTTTCCCTCTGTGTGTAAGACTTCCATAAATGGTCCTTGATTTGGGATTGTGGAAGTAATTGGGAAGCAATGGGCTCAACACTCATCATTCTGACAATGTTCTCACCATCTTGCCCATCCCTTGGCCCCACCACATCCCAACTCTGGATTTCTTCCTTTTTTTCTGCCTCTTTCATGTTTCTGCCCTGGTTGTTTCCCTCCATGGGGAAGATTTCACTAAATTATCCTTGATTTGGGATTGTGGAAGGAGATGGGAATCAATGGGCTTGACCCTCGACACTCAACACTCATCATTTTAATGATGTTGTCACCATCTTGCCCATCCCTTGGCCCTGATGCAGCCAGATTTCTGCATTTCTCCTTTTTTGGCGGTTTCAGTTTTCTGCCCTGGCTGTTTCCCTCCCTGTGTAAGATTTCCATAAATTATCCTTGATTCGGGACAGTGGAATGAGATGGGCAGCAACAGGCTCAGCACCCATCATTCTAATGATGTCCTCACCCTCTTTCCCATCCCTTGGCACCAGCTCACCCCAGCTCTGGATTTCTCCCTTTTTTTTTTTGCAAAATCAATTTTCCACAGCTTTTCCACTATTTAAAACAGTAAATTACTGGATGAGATGCTCAAACAGACCTTTCCGTGAGATGAGGTCCTGATCCTTGAGCTGTGTCCTTGGAGCAATAAAGTCCTTCCTAAGTAATTAAGCAGGTGATAATTAGCTGTGATATTTGCAGCCAATTTTTAATGCAAAGGAGTATTTGGGATGTTCTTTTTGAGGTGTTTGTTGTATCCCAAGCCTTAGGGCGATGGGGAGCAGAGCAGGGATGTTAGACTGAATGAAAACATCCGGATATCCATGTGGGAATGCTGGAAAGCACCAAGTGTTGCTCCTGAGTGCAGTTCCTGGGCTGCCAAGGGAAAACTCTGTCAACCTTTCCCTGGAGGAGAAGGGCCTTGAGCCTTGAGCTGTGTTTTGGGTTATGGAAAAAAAAAAACAGGATGCAGGAGATGGACCTGGACCCACTTGAGCAGTGTTTTGGGATTAAGGATATGGAAAGGTCTTAATTAACTTATGGATGTTGGTGGAGGGGTGCAGCATCCAACCTGCTCGTTTTAAACTCTTTTGTGTTTGACAAGGATAAATTGTGCCTTTTCCCCCCTTTTCCATCAAAAGCTGGAATTTTAAGCATTGAGCCGAACGCTGCGGAAAACACCGCGGGACCGCTTGGCTGTGTATTCCTTCCGAGGAGCAGGGAAAAAAAGCAGGAGTTAGGCTGTAGCCCCCGCTATTAATCATAGCTGTAATCATGCATTTAATGAACATGACAGCTCCCGCTCCCTCCGGAGAGACGCGCGGAGTCTCCCGGCTGGATTGGGAACAACAATCACTTCTCACCGCGAGCCACCGGAGCCGCTGGAGCTGCCAGCGTCGGGTTGGGATGATGCATTAAGAGAAACAATCCCGTTTGCACGGGCTGTGGGTTTCCTTACGGATGATGCTCTTCCAAGCGACTGAATCATCGGGAAAGGGGGAGAGAAATCCACCTGTCCCTTCCACAGGGTGGAAAATATCCCGGCTGATGCCGCTGTGCTGGGTGTAATCACTTCAAAAGCCCTTAATGTGCAGCTCTTGATGCTCTCCCAGGCAGCTTTTCTTATTTTCCTGCTTTTTTTTCCCTCTCCTTTCATTCTCGCTGCCTTGGAGCGTGCACACGGGAGGAACTTGCCCTGGCACTTCTTTAAATTTCCATAGCGAGGGACTTTGGCAATGCCAAGGATGTGGGAGTCGCTCTCCCGATCCGACAGCACCGCTGTGTCCCGATGTTCTCCCCGGCTGGGAAACAATTGAGGAGAAAAACGGGACAGACCTGGGACTGGGATGTGCCCAGTGTTTTGTCTGGACAAAGTGAGACTCCCAAAGTCGAGCCCTGGGGGCATAGTTTCAGCTTTTTGTTTAACTTAGGCTGGACTGCAGGAAGTTTTGGCTCCTGATGGTGGAATTTAAGCCTTATCCCATTTTCCAGTGTCTTTTGATGTCCCAATTCCACCCCAATTTCAATAATACACCTTCCAAAGCCAGGAATATTATTTATTAATGTATTTATTAATGCAGATCTCTTGTAGTGTCTCCAGCTGGGAATTCTGAATTGGCAACCACCCAAAAAAAATCCAAATTTAGGCTCCTTGGACCTCCTGAAAAGTCTGGAATATCAAACCCCCTCTCCTGCACCTCCTTCTTGTTACTTTGATGCTCACAAGGCTTTTATTTAAACTTCTTTTCCACGATGCAAAAGATTCCACAAATAGCCTTGTGCAGGAGCCAGAGCTTTCTCCATAAATCCCAGTGGATGGTGAAATGTGTAATTACGGAGCTTCCTTGGGTTAACTCCTCTTGGAGAAATATTTGGGTAGTTTTCCAATAGTTTGGGAAGGATTTGCACGTGGGATGAATAATCAGGGAGTGGGAAAATGTGGATGGGGGGTTTCTGTGCCTGCTTCCAGGTTGATGCTTTGCCAGACCTGGATGGATCTCACATGGATTTTGCCATGGATGGGACCAGCTCTTGGGTAGCTAAACTCCCTTTGGGATGTGAGTTAATACCTGGAATGGGAGATGCACATCATGTTATAGCACGACTTCTTGCTGGAAGTTAAAAAAAACCCCAAAAAATAATTCCGTGGATGTATTTTTGCTCTATAAAAATTCCAAACCACTGCCACGAGGCTGTCGACCACTTTTTAAATTTTCTCTTTATCTCCTTAGTGATTCCTCCTTTTTGGCCAAGATGACATTTAATGGCCCTTCCAGCCATAATCATTCCATGAATCTGTGATTCCAAGATGTTTGTCAGGCTGCTTTAATGGGAATGCGTTCATCCCTGTGTGTCTGCTTTTATCCCCAACTATTAAATATTTAGAGGGATTGTCCACTGCCCTCAGGGGCCGATTCCTGGTGTAGCCCATCCTGCTGAGCTTGCCTTAAGGAATATTAAACAGAATTCCAGAGGGCTGAGGATGCTCCAGCCCTATCCTAATGGATTTTAATTTGCATCGTTTGGGAATTCAACCTTGCTCTTAACCGGAGACGCTTCAGCGGCATCTTCGGAGCATCCCAAAGTGGATGAATGTTCATTGTAGCACTAAAAAAGACGCTACCACAACCTGGGACAAGAAGGATTTTTAAAAAAACAGGGAAAAAAACCCTCTCAGTGGTGGCTCAAATGCCCCGTTGATGGAATTTGATGTGCAGAGGGAACAGATGGGGCTTTGCCGACGCCGGCAGCCAAGTGACAGCTCGCGGTGCCGCGCTATCAAATTCCACTCGCTCACTTCCCAACACGCCCGGGCTGGCAGGTGAGTGACTGAGCTGCTCTCATCCCACCTGGAAAACTGAAATCCAACCTTTCTTTCCCATTCATTCTTCCCTGCACCAGTCAAGGATGATTTAATTCCCTGCACCAGTCAAGGATGATTTAATTCCCTGCGTGCATGGATGGGAGCGGGCGCTGGGCTTCCCCAGCCGGCCGCGGGGAGCGGCCAAGCCAAGCGTGGAAGTTTGTTGGATTGATAGTGGAAGCGTGGGATTTGCTTGGAGAAGTGTTCTGGCACGTTTGGGTGCTGAGGGGAAAAATTCCTGCTGTGTTTGGGGCTGGCAAGGAGCACTTCTGCCAGGGCTGCTCCAGAGGCACCGGCAGATGTGGGGAGTCCCTAAAGAGCATCTTCATCCGTCAGTGCTCTGGGAGCTCCGTGCTTTGGGTTAAATAAGATCATGGAATGATGGAATTGTTTTAGGAGGGAATTTAAAGATCATCCAGTTTCAACCCTCTGCCATGGGCAGGGATGCCTTCTACTATCCCAGGCTGCTCCAAGCCCTGTCCAGCCTGGCTTTCAACACTTCCAGAGATGGAGCATCCATGGTTTCTCTGGGCAATCTGTGCCAGGGCCTCCCCACCCTCATGGGGAAGGATTCCTTCCCAATATCCCACCTAACCCTGCCCTCTGGCAGTGGGAAGCCATTCCCTGTGTCCTGTCACTCCATCCCTTGTCCCAAGTCCCTCTCCAGCTCTCCTGGAGCCCCTTTAGGCACTGGAAGGGGCTCCCAGGTCTCCCTGCAGCCTTCCCTTCTCCAGACCTAACAATTGCAGATCTCCCAGCTTTTCCTCACAGCAAAAGGTCTCCATCCCTCCAATCATTTTTGTGGACCTAAGGTACTAAGGGCTGTGTAAATTCCTGCAAAATTTCTTGATTCCAAGCAATGATCCATGTTTTTCTCTCTTTCCAGCATTGAGATTGCACGCCATACCCGGTCCTGGCATCTCTCCACCCGGCCTGGGCAGATCCTCAACGTGCCGATACATCGCCAGGTCTGTACTCATGGGAAGCAGGAATGACGTGCTCCATCTCTGGAATTATGCTCAGGAGGGAGTCAGGAGCTTGAGGAGCAGCTGTGGAACTGGAGGATGATTTGGTGAAGCTCTGGCTGCTGATTTTCCTCAGCTTCTACTTCGAGGTGGTTGTAAACTCAACCAAAGCCTCCCCACCCTCCCAGGGAAGAATTTCTTCCCAATATCCCATCTATCCCTGCCCTCTGGCAGTGGGAAGCTATTCCCTGTGTCCTGTCGCTCCATCCCTTCTCCCAAGTCCCTCTCCAGCTCTCCTGGAGCCCATTTAGGCACTGGAAAGAGCTCTGAGGTCTCCCTGGAGCCTTCCCTTCTCCAGGCTGGACATTCCCAGCTCTCCCAGCCTGGCTCCAGAGCAGAGGGGCTCCAGCCTTCGGAGTGTCCCCGTGGCCTCCTCTGGATCTGCTCCAGCAGCTTCATGTCCTTCTGCTGTTGGACCGCAGCGCTGGAGGCAGCTCTGCAGGTGGGGTCTCACCTGAGAGGGGCAGAGGGGCAGAAATTCCTCCTCTCCTGCTGCCCACACTGTGGGATCAGCCCAGGATATGGGGGAATTCCTGGGCTCCTATGGATGGGTCATATGGAACATCTCATTCACCAACACCCTCAAGTCCCTCTCCTCAGGGCTGCTCTCCATTCATTCTCCACCCAAGCTGGATTTGTGCTCGGGATTGCCCAACACATATCCAGGACCTTACACTTGGCCTTATACCTCCTTTTAACCCAGGAGCTGCAAACAGCCAACAATTACAGAAGGAAAAACGTGCGTTTCCTCCAAAAATAAGTTCCTTGAGGGAGTATTTTCCATGGATAATGCACTGTGTCCTCAGCAAACCACAGCTGACTGTGCCCTACCATGGAATTATCTACTCGGAGAGATCTGAGGTGCCCCCCATGGTTTGTGTTCACCCAGATCTCAACACTTCCCCTCTTCCACCTGGTCCCACACATCCCTAGAGCTGCTGGATAATTCCCTCTCCAGCTGGAAGCTCGGGGAAAACATGTGCTAAGCAACTTCTGAGCTCCTTAAGTATCTTCTAGTGGGATCAGGCAACGAAAAAGAGGTTTTTGTGCTCTTTGGTGATACTTTTTGTTCCTGTGGCCATCATGTAGGTCCTCATTCTTTGAGGTTCATGAGCAGGTGCCCACTTGAAGGCCATGAATAGCATCAGGCCCAGCTGGTGGGACCGGTGCTAAAGAGCCCTCCAAGTTATACTCCAAAGCCATGGCATTCTGTGCTGCACGAGGAGAGGATGTTTCCTTCCTCACCCTATTCCCCAAAAGTGTGGGAAACTCTTTCCACACTCATAAAATCCGAGGAGAGAATCAGAGTTCTGGGGGTGGGAAGGGATCTCACTGGTGACTTTGGTGTTATCTTGCAGATTTTTAAGGGTTTGGGGTAAAATTGGCCAAAAATTGAAAATACTTAAGGGCTTATGAGCATGAACTTCCTGAATATTTCACTCTCCAAAGTTGGGCTCCTCCGTGGTTTCAGGTGTTGTTGAGGTGCCTTCTCCACATCCTCATGGTGTTGGAATTGGAGGTTTTCCCTGACCCTGTCCCTCTTTCTCCTTCAGCCGTGCTGTGCAGCGGAGCTTGGCCATCATCCGTCAAGCCAAGCAGAAGAAAAAAAAGAAGGAATACTGTATGTACTACAACCGCTTCGGGAAGTGCAATCGGGGCGAGAGCTGCCCCTACATCCATGATCCAGAGAAAGTGGCCGTCTGCACCAGGTAGGGATGGACATGGAATCGCAGTAGACTGGGACGTTGGGTGGCTTTGGTGGTTCCTTGTGGGATGTTCCAGAGGGAAACAAACTGATAGCAGAGATGTAGGACAACAAGGATGGGAGCTCTGGGTCGAGTGTAGGGTCGGCACTGTTGGGTTGGAAGGACGAGGACAAGAAGAGGTCAGGGTATCATGGAGTTGTTTTGGTTGGAAGGGACATCAAAGATCATTGAATTCCAACCCTCTGCCAAGGGCAGGGACACCTTCCACTATCCCAGGTTGCTCCAAGCCCTGTCCAACTTGGCCTCAGATACTTCCAGGGATAGGGCAGCCACAGCTTCTCTGGAAATTCCATTCCATGGCCTCACCACCCTCCCAGGGAATATTTCCTTCCCAATATCCCGTCTATCCCCACCCTCTGGCAGTGGGAGGCCATTCCCTGTGTCCTGTCACTCCATCCCTTGTCCAAGATCTCTTTCCAGATCTCTTGGAGCCCCTTTAGGCACTGGAAGGAGCTTTAAGGTCTCTTTGGAGTCTTCTTTTCTGAGCTGGGTGACTTGAGCCCCTGCCCTGACCACGCTCCAGGTTATTCCTTCAGGAGAATTCCTCAGATCCATTTGAATCAGTCCAACAGGTTTGAATCCCTCAGGCTGTGACGTCGTGCAGCTCCGAGACTCGGTGATTTATCCAGGAGGACTGATCCATGTTGGCAGCTCGTTAGACCTGCCCAAGAGTTGATTAAACTCTATTATGAGTCATTTAAAAAGTGCAGAAAAGCCAACTCCACTGATGAACTCCTAGAGTAATTTCTGCATAAAATTGCTGCTGTGCTGGAATCACTTGGAAGTTGCTCAAAGCTCGATGGGAGACAATAGAAGAGGGGAAGATGATTTATTGGTTTTTTAACTGATTTTACTCCTTCTCACTCATTCTCCTATAAGAAATCCCATAACTCCTTGCCTACTTTAGGAATTGTGCTCCTTGAAGTCGTTTGGGTCTCCATCCTGTCTCATTTCTGTGGATCATTGGAGGACAACACTGATTTCTCCCAGTTTTGTGTCTCCTTATCCTGGTTCCTTTATCTCCAATCCCATTTTTTAGCTTTCCCTTATTTTTTAGTTTTGTTAATCTGCTCTCGCTCTGGTCACTCCAAGGAAAACTGACTCCAAACATCCTCATGTTCTTTGGGATCTTGGTTCCTGTTCTGGGCCTGTCTTTGCTCCTCCTGGTCATTGGCCACTCACACCTGGAGCTTCATCCAGCATCTCGTAGAATGGGATCATAGAATCCTGGAATGGTTTGGATTGGAAGGGACTTTCAAGATCATCCAGTTGACCTCCGTGCCATGGGAAGGGACACCTTCCACTATCCCAGGTTGCTCCAAGCCCTATCCATCCTGACCTTGGACATTTCCAGGGATGGGGAGTCCACAGCCTTTCTGGGCAAATTGAAGTAATCAGGGCTCTTAGGAAGGACTTTTCTCCTGCTGGGAGCATCATGTCTGAATTTTGGGATACAAGCCTTGCTCTACCTACTAATGAGCAGCCAAATGTGATGGAAGTATAAAATCTCTCGGGAATCATCAGCTGCTCTTCTAACAAGAGGGATCTGAACTAATTTAGGGTCTGAAATGGGTTTTATGGACAAACTCGGCAGGAATTGTGTGGTTTTGTGTAAAACCATGCATTTTTTGACCCACCTCATGTCCAACCCTCTCCATCTGCTTTATCTCCAGGTTCCTCCGCGGCACGTGCAAGAAGACGGATGGGACCTGTCCATTTTCCCACAAGGTGTCCAAGGACAAGGTCTGTGTGACTTCCCAATGGGAATGTGGCTCTTCGTGCGAGGGGGTGGTTGTAGGAAGGTTCTTCCTCACTGAGCGCTTCCAACTGAGTTTGGAGTTTCCTTGCTGAGCTGCTCAGGCTCCTGAATCGTGACAGAACCATGGAATGGTTTGGGATGGATGAGACCTTCAAGATCATCTCATTCCAACCCCTCTGCCATGGGCAGGGATACCTCCCACTATCCCAGGTTGCTCCAAGCCCCGTCCAACCTGGCCTTGGACACTTCCAGGGATGGGGCAGCCACAACTTGTCTGTGCCAGGGCCTCACCACCATATGGTTGAGGTCTAGAAAAGACCTGTGAGGTCTTAGAGGTCTAAAAAAGACCTCCAAGATCATCAAATTCCAACCAGTTGCGTCTAATCCTTACCTACTTCCGTAAGATCACATTTCCCTGGAAATCTGTCTGTGCTGGCGTCAGAGGATGTTTTAAAAAACACAACTTGTAGGTATAAATCTATAAAAATGAATTTCTAAAAAGCCAAGCAGCAAAATCAGGTTGAAACCATGGCACAACCACTTCGGAGTTCATTTTTTTCCAACTTCCTGATGTATTTGAAGCTCTCTGGTTTTATTATAAAAGGTGGAAAAACAATCCAGGGTTTTTATGTTGGGTTTATCAGTGATGATTTAGCATCTCAGCCTCTGTTAAGTGGCTGGAATCTCCACTTGGATGTAGTTTTGGAGACTCCAGCACGGAAGGTGAGGTGCCTGAGGCATGTTCCTTGTCCGTGGGGAGCTCATAAGTTATCCGGGAAGTCGCTCCGAATGAGACACGGAGCACCAGATGTTTTTTACATGGATTTCTCTTCAGAGTCACTTAATCACGAGTACATAAAACAGGGACAGGGACAGCTGCATTCCCTGGCTCGTGGTGTGTCGGAGCGGGAATGGGGATGAGGATTGATAGACAGAAAAAAGGACAGTTTGGGGATTTTTTCATCCTGTAACAGCATCAGAATTCAGAAATAAAGAAGCCAAGAATGAAGGAATCTTTGCAGTGGGATTGGCTGTGGGTTTATCTAAAATTATTGTAATTAGTGAGGCCAACAACTTCTTGTCTTCCAAGTAAATGATGTGCAACCCTCTGCCTGCTCCTCTGAGCCGAAGGGTTGAAATCCATCCTCCATAAACTCCAAGTTAAATGGAATTTCAGAAGGTGGTGAAGCCTTTTTTGGTCCCAGGGCAAAAACCTGGATAAGACTTGGGAATTGGGCATGCCTAAGGAATGTTGCAGTTGGTGGTTTATCCACCAAAGGATGTGATGGCTGGATGTGGATGAATTTGTGGTCTCTGTACCCAGGAATCTTCCATGGCAATGTTTAAATTCCTTGTGGAGATGTGGCCTCGGTTTCCCCTCTAGGAACACTGGTGTGTCTTGGTCCCTCAAGGAAGACCTCAAAATTTGGCTTCTGGTCTCCGTTTTGGGTGGATAAATGGAGAATGATGGAAAACTGAACCTTTAGCAGCACCTCACCAATTAGGGAAGAATAATCATAATATCATGATAATAAAACTGAATTAAGAAGGAATGAGCACATCAAGGAGCTGTTTGCCAATAGCATTTTGGGGACAGAATCCCTGGGATGGGATCCCATGGGATGCAGTGACCTCAGCCCATCTCACCTTTATCCTGAGCTAACGAAGCATCACCTAAACTCAAGATGAATCATTAATTAACAAACCAGAATAAAAGCAGGCAGTGCCAGCTCGGAAAAGCTTTCGGAGCAGGTTTTTCCTGCCATGCTCCGATAGAAAGGGGGATTATTTTTCACAGGATTAACCACCCTGAGGGTGGTTCAAAGGTCTCCCTGTTTGCCACCTTGTCATCAGTGAGGGCTGGAAGAGAAACAACCTGCTCCATGGAGTTCAGGCTTGTTCCAGAGTGATTTATTGCCACGGGAATGCTGCTTCCCAAAGGGAGAGGCAACTTTGCTTTCCAAGTCCCGGAGCTCTCCGTTAACCTGCGTGATTCTTGGCAAAGGTGGCTTTTCCCTCATTTGTCAGGGCTGGGAAAAGCAGGTGAAGGCTCTGAGCAGAGGAGGGAAGCAGTTTTCCTCCTGCTCCTGGAGTTTTTGAAGCAAATCCCACCTTTTCCTCCGATGAAGGATTGTGCATGGTTGGTTTTTGGCTGTTTGAGTTGAGGTTTTAATGTGATCCATGATTTTTTTCCATGTGGGATGATGCGGTGGTTTGGGGACTCCTGATTTTGTGGTCCCCTCGACTTCACTTTGTGGTTATTGGAGACGGACACCCCAGAACCTCCTCTTTGGAAAAGGTTCAGGTTGTTGTGTATCTCACCTCAGTGGGATTTTACTGGGATGGGGTCTCCAATCCAGGAGGTGAAGGATCAAGGCCTCGCCGGGCTTGGCTCTTGGTTTCAGGACAAAACTGTTTCTCAACCTTGGTGCACTCCCATGCCTTGGTTTCCCCACTGAAAAATGGGAATAATCACTCTTTTCTGTGGGAAAAATGCCTGTTTTCTATGGGAAGAATGCCTGTTTTCTATGGGAAACCACGTGGATTCAGCTGTCTCAGCAGCAGGGAGCTTTTCCCCATCCTGGAGCAGCAAACCCCTTGCTCCAAGCCGGGAATGGTCTCCAGAATGGAGGACAGCTCCAGATGGTCACGGAGCTTTGCAGATCTAAACTCCAGTGGTTTCCGTCACCCTCTGGTGATGGAAAAAAGAGCCTGGAGAAGAGGGAAAGTTTTTCTTGTTCTGCCATGGGCAGGGACACCTCCCACTATCCCAGGTTGCTCCAAGCGCCATCCAGCCTGGCTTTGGACACTTCCAGGGATGGAGCAGCCCTAGCTTCCCTGGGAAACCTGTGCAAGACCCTCACCGCCTGAGGAATTTTGCTCCACAGGAGACTCAGGCAGAGCCTTTGATGAGAATCATCCACTGAAGTGACACACAGGGAGTTTTTCCACAATGGATCAGAGCCACTGACACATCCCAGCGATGGGGGCAAACCAGGAAATCTGAAGCAAGCGAAGGTTGCGAGAAGCCGGGACTCGAGCAGCCGCCCACTGCTGTTCCAACAGCTTTTCCCCTTGAGGAACTCGGAAAGAATCAGCATTTTTCTCCCTAATAGAGCTTCAAAACTCAGTTGTGAGCAATTTGGAGGCTCACGTGGAGTTTCGGGTTCATTTAGCTGCTGCCTCCAGAGCTTGTAGAGAGTCAAAGCTGTCGAAGGCGGCCGCAGCGCCCCAGTGCCTTGAATTAATGTTATTGTTATTTGTGTGGACGTGCTGGGGTGCAAACAAGGTTAATTGAAATGAGAGCGCTGCTTCCTCTTGATAATGGCTCGGGCTTGACAGCGAGGAGGAGTTTATTTTTGTCGGAGAGCTGCCTTTATTATCCCTTTTTATTAGAGCTAATTTGGGCTCTATATCAAAAACTACATTAAGGGAATCGTTTACGGTCACACCACCAGCACCGCCAAAGATCGCCCCAGAGCCCTGTCCTTTATGTTAATGTCTGCAGTTAAAAGACAATTAAAAATAAACTCTCCTCTTTTAAAGCACCCTTTGTTTTCTTTCCTCTCGGCCTCCAGCGAGGCAATTTAGTTCAACCCTTAATGTGCCCTTCAGGGATAAGGGATTTTTGCCTGTAGCCCCGGCCCGTGGTTATTGCAGGATTGTAAATATTAGCTGGGGCTGCTTGGACTGGTGGGACCAGGATGCTGCTGGTGAATGGAGGGATCAATACCACGCCGAGCAATGAGGAAATTTGGGATGTAGGAGCAGGAGGAGCCGGACCTTCGGGAAGCGCAGGTTCCCGGCAGCAGCTGCCTGGTCGGGGCGGGAAGCGGGAAGCTGCCGGAGGTAGCCGGTGAGTTAAGGATGCTGAAATACGGCAGCAGGCTGGTAATTTGTTTTTAATGATAACAGCTGGCAGAAGGTGAAGTTTGTGCTTTGAGGACGATGAGGAGAATCCTTGCTCCGTCGGTTTTCCCCGTCGGCTGTCGCGCTGCGGAAGCTCGGGAATGCGGGAGCGCGGGATCAGGGATCTGCTCGGTGTATCCCCCCATTCTCCTTCTCCAGTGCTCATGGCAGGAGCTGTCCTTCTCCTTTTCCTCCCTCCTGGCTCATCCCTGCCCCAGTGCACAGGGACAGAAATCACAGCCCTGGGCAATTCCAGGATAACGCCTTGGAATAATGCAGCCCCCCCCACAAATCCTTGCGGAGGTGCTTTTTCCCCCCATTCTAGGAACCATGTTTTGGAGCCTTTATCCAACCCCCTTCCAGCCAGCTCCATTTCTGTGGAAGAGCTAAATGGAGAGCACCCCCAGGATGCTGTTTTGGCCTTTGTGCTGGCCAGAATTCCCCATGGGATGTTGCAGCCAGGCTGGGTGTGATTCCTGCGCTGCTGTTCCCATCTCCATCATCCCTTGGGAAAGGTGTTCCCAGAGTTCAGACATTCCCCCATCCCTTCCCTGCGCTGTCCAGTGGGAATTTTCTTCCTGGTGGCAGTTTCCAGCTTTCCACCCTCTCTCCAGCATCCTGAAGGATGCTGAGGCGAGCGCCTTCACTCCCTGCGTATCCAAACACCGGGAACACGTAATACCAGGGAGCTGCCTTGCAGGAGACCAATGGAAGAGCTGAAAATAACTCTGGGATGGGTGGCTGGCAAAAGATTTCTATTTATTTTACACTTGTCACGCTTTCATTTCAGGTCTGGGGGTTGCAGCGATTCCAAGTGATGAGTTTAGGGAATGCTGATGGATTTCTCCCCCTCTTGCAGATGCCGGTGTGTTCTTACTACTTGAAGGGGATCTGCAGCAACAGCAACTGCCCCTACAGCCACGTCTACGTGTCCAGGAAGGCGGAAGTGTGCCAGGATTTCCTCAAAGGATATTGTCCCATGGGAGAAAAGGTAAAGAGGGATTTATTCCAGATCTCAGGGGCCAAAGCCAAAGCCGTGAGCAGCTTCCCGCATGAGCTACGGCACCACAGGGAAGAGCTGGAAGCTGCTCAGCACCTGGATGTGATGAACAGCAGTCCTGTGCTTTTCCAAAGGGTCTTGGCAAAGTGGTTTGTTTGGGAAAAAAGGGAAAGAAATCAAAGACTTCAGCTCATAAATGTGTTGGAGTTTCCCTGGATGTTTCTCCATGGGGTGTCCATGTTATTGGTGCCTGAGTTGGAAGCACCTGCTCTGAAAGCCCCTAACTTAAATAGATGAGAAACGAAGGAAAATATTTAGGATTCCCTGTTTTACCAAGAAAATCCATAAGTATTCATGCTTATTTTCCACACTGGCTCCGTGACGGGTTAAAACGTGACCCCTAAATCCTGTGGCTTAGTTTTGGGAGCAAGACCAGCCTTGCTCAGCCAGCTGAGCATCCAGCTCTGCCTGGGGGATTCACGGAGCCACCTCCGGGTCCTGGGGATGCTCTAGTTTGGATCTACACAGTGAAATCCTACATGGATTTCACGTGCACCTTGGTGAGAGTTGCAACATCATCCATGAGCTTTTGGCATCCAATGTAAAGTGGAGCTCGTGGGAGCAGCTTTCCTGGAGCAGGGCCTGGAGCCAGCTGCCATTTGCTGTTCCAAAGGAGTTTGGAAAACACAGGATGACACCTTTCTGTGTCATGGCTAAGGGAGAGGGTTGGCTGTGCTCGTGTTCCCTTGGGAATCGAAGTGACTGTCCTGACTCCTCGTTGCCGTTTTCCAAATGGGTTATGGGTTATAGTGTGGGATTTCTGCTCATCCTTGGACAATTGTGACCAGCAGAAAAGGAGGAATTCTGCCCCTCTGCCCCATTCAGCTGAGACCCCACCTGCAGAGCTGCCTCCAGCTCTGGGCTCCAACATCAGGAGGATGGGGAACTGCTGGAGTGAGTCCAGAGGAGGTCATGGAGATGCTCCAAGAGCTGGAGCACCTCAGCCATGGAGTGAGGCTGGCAGAGCTGGGAATGTCCAGTCTGGAAAAGGGAAGGCTCCAGGGAGACCTCGGAGCCCCTTCCAGTGCCTAAAGGGGCTCCAGGAGAGCTGGAGAGGGACTTGGGACAAGGGATGGAGTGACAGGACACAGGGAATGGCTTCCCGCTGCCAGAGGGCGGGGATAGATGGGATATTGGGAAGAAATTCTTCCCTGGGAGGGCGGGGAGGCCCTGGCACAGGTTTCCCAGAGAAACTATGGATTCCCCAGAGGGCTCTTCTCCTCCCTTTCTCCATCCCAGTAGCGCTCGTTGGCAGAGGTACAACCCGTCAGGAGAAGCTGTAGGTGCTCAGATCCCACCAGAGTGGCCACCAGCCTGTCCCAGAACCCAAACACAGCGTTGGATGGAATCCTAGGATCGTTTAGGCTGGAAAAGACCTCTAAGATCATTGAGCCTAGATTTTACCCCAGCGCTGTCAAGTCCCACTAAACCCCATCCGGTGTTTTCCCCATCCTTTCCCGAGGAGAAACCACCGCGGAACAAAAACCAGGCAAAAAAAACCCAAAAACCCAAAAAAACCAGAAGTGAGGGTTTTAAGGAAAGCAGGACATCAGCAGCAGTGATGGGAAGCACTAATAAATTAGTCTGGCCCTAATTACTTCTTGTGGCAGCGCGTGAAGGGGGACTTGATGCAGGATAAACATTCCCTCGGAAGGAAAACACAGGCATCCTGCCACCTCCCTCCAGCACAGCGCCAGCCACGCAGGCAGGGTCCCGACAATTATTTTTAAAATATTCCAATTTAAATGAAAATATAAAAGAGATATTTAGAATATTTATTCTATTAGGAAAAGTGCTTACGGCGTCACTTTCGGAATGTCGGGAAAGCATTCTCCTCCAGATGATGGATAGCAGCCTGTAATTATATATGGGGAGAAATTGCTGAGCGGGCCATATTTAACTGGGGAGGAGAAATTCCAGCTTGGGCCATTAAGGGTTAATTTTATTCTCTAAATAATATAAAAAGTGCTGAGTCCGTGCCTTTGCTCCAAGTAGAAAGTCCTCAAATGGACCCCGGAGAGTTTATAATATTCCACTGAATCAAGGAAAAATGTTAACCTTGCTTCATAAAACGATGGCTTGTTAAAGATGCGCAGTCCCTTTTCTTGTGAATTATTTAGGATGGGAGTAAATCTTCCCTCGTTCTGCCTTTCCCTGTCCGAGGAGCGTTGGTTTGAAGCGCAAAGAGCACGGAATGCGAAGGTGTGGGACTCCGGTGGAGCATCCTGGGTGGATAAACTCCAACAGGGATGATCCGTAATCAGGAATTTTGGTTGCTTTATGTTGATATTCGGCACGCTGGGCTCTTCTCCCAGTCGTGTTTTCCTCTTTGTGCTCTCCCAGAGAAACACAATTCCTGATTTTTAGCAGACCTCCATCAAAAATGTCCATTATTATCCATAATTTATGACGTGTCGTTGGCAGTGTTGTCTCTTAAGTATTTCCTAGATGTGTTGCAGGATTCTCAGGACAAGTAGATCCACCTTTGACCCATTCCATGGGCTGTCATTCCAACTGCTCTTCGTACAAATGATGCCAGGACCGACATGCTCTGGCTTATCAGGAACTTAGAATTAAGTGAGAAAACTTTAATTTTGCATTCCCAGGTCCTTTTTTATAGGAATTTGGACTGTAAAGGGTCTAAATCCACCCTTGGGGACAGGGGACAGCTCCTGTATGAGTGTGTCCTTCATTAAGTTACCCCCAGTATTAATTAATTGGTCAAAAGTTGGACTTGATGATTTTGGGGAGCTTTTCCAACCTAAATGATTCCGGGATTCTGTTCCCAGAAGGGAGCTGGTGGCAGGGCTAGGACCTTGATTTCCAGCATTCCTCCAGGTTCCTTGGTTGTGGTTTGGGAAGTTCCTCCACCATTTGTGCTTCCTAAATGGATCATCCCTAAACATTATGTCTTATGTGTCCCTTAAAGCCACGGAGAGATTCCCAGCTTGGAGAACTCTGTCCCAATTTTCCTGGAGCTCCCTGCCCTTCCCTGGCGCCCTGAGCTGGTCCTGCTGGGAGGGGCTGGTCCCTCTGGGTTGGCCACCTGTGCTGGAGGAACCCCCAAGAGGGAAGTGGGAAGAGATGGAGAAATGGGGCCTCTTGCAGGTTCTCCCCAGGATTTTCCAGAGATGTTTTAATGAGCTGCTCTACGGTCAAAGCTCCTCTGTGGTTCCTCATCCCTCCTCCCAAATGGGACCTCGTGGAGGGGCTTGGAGCAGGAATTCTCTAGGAGAGGATGGGATGAGGCTGGTGGGTGTGAGGGATGAGGCAGCACCAGTGAGCGAAGCGTCTCTGGTGACGTGATCCCAGAGCAAGGGACAAGCAGGAGGAGACACTGGATGGAGACATTGTGGCTGCCCCATCCCTGGAAGTGTTCCAGGCCAGATTGGACAGGGCCTGGAGCAACCAGGGATAGTGGAAGATTTCCCTGCCCACGGCAGGGATTTGGAACAGGATGGGCTTTAAGGACCTTTCCAACCCAAACCAAATTTGATGGCAAACCGTGGGCTGGGATCTCTGTGTGTTCGAGAGCCTGGCACTAGGAATTACGACAAGCACTTGCATCACATCCATAGATACTCCAAAGCTGCCTTGGGATTTGCTTTACCAGCACAAAACATGAAGTGGGATAGATTTAGATGGAATATTGGGAAGAAATTCCTCCCTGTGAGGGCAGGGAGGCTCTGGCACAGGTTGCCCGGAGAAGCTGTGCCTGCCTCATCCCTGGAAGTGTTCAAGGCCAGGTTGGACAAGGCTTGGAGCAACCTGGGATAGTGGGAGATGTCCCTGCCCACGGCAGAGGGGTGGAATAAGATTGTTAAGATCCCTTCCAACGCAAACCACTCAGTGATTCCATTGCTGCATGTGGAAAATTGTTTTGTATTAAATAATCTTCCCCCCTCCGTGTCCATTAGCGCCGGAGCCGCATTAAATCCGTCTCTCCGGATTGTTTCCATCGGCTGCCTCGGAGCCTGTGGGTAAATTGTTCCCTCGTGGGAACTGTTAAACAGTAAGACACAGTGAGATTAAACAACAAGACTTCCCTGGAAAGGCACGGGGAGATGTGCCGGAATAAATCATGGATAAGAGGGGAATCTGTTCCCATCCCTCTGGAATCCTGACTGGCACAACCAGCCTTGTGATGGTGAAGCTTGACCAGGGGACCTGCCATGGCAGGAGGGTTGAGTTGTGCTGGGACTGCTCATCCCAGTTCATCTTATTCCTAAAATCCTTCTTTTTATTGGATTTTATAGCTTTCACCAGAGCTCTGATTTCCACCTTATCCATGTAAAAAATATGGGACAGGGGCAGCACGCGCTGCCCGAGAAAGTGCTGCTTCCTTGGGAAGAATAATTTTTCTCCCCCAGGTGGAGCTTGGTGGTTTTTGCAGTGGCAGCTGCTTGATTTTGCTGTAAAAAATTCAAATGTGGGGATTTTTTCTGAGCTGAAACCTTGTTCTTGTGTGGTTTTTCGTGTGTTTGGTTGGTTTTTTTTTTCCTTTTCTGGTGGAAGTTCAACAGTTTCCCACCGGAACCTTATTTTGTGTGTCTGATCCATTCCATTTAACACATTTCTTTAGAAAAAAAACCACATGAGCTGAGTTGAAGCAGTGAATATTAAATGCCTGTGGAGTTTTCTCTTAATTGTCCAGTGATGAAGAGCAGCAGCCTGGGATCCTTGTTTTCCTTAAACTTTTATCATGGAAAGGTGGAGCTCAACCCTGTTCACGCTTTCTGTTCTCAGCTGCTTTTTCTGGTTCAACCAGCATTTTTCTTTCCTCACAGCCATCAGATCTTGGTGTTTCTGGGTCTTTTTCACCCCCTCCTTTGATCCTATGTTGACTCCCAACCAACTTGGCTTTTCCTTGAGGAATTCTTGAACAAAACGTTGTCGAGCCCTGGCACAGGCTGACCCGGGAAGTTGTGGAATATTCATTCCTGGAGGGATTTAACAGCCCTGTGGATGTGGCACTTGTGGACATGACTTAGTGGTGGCCTTGGCAGTGCTGAGGGAAGGGGATTTCCCAACCTAAACGATTCCCTGATTCTATAATAATTTGGAAATAGCTGATGGAGAGCTCTGCCTTTGATAGCTCTTTTATAGTCCACTGCAGCTGTATGAAAATCAACTACAAAAGCAACTTCATTTCGTTTATCCTTAATTTTGGCTCTGGTTGACAGATGTTTTCTGGGAGCTTGATTTGGGATCTTTTTTTCCCCCTAATGTTTCACAGAAATCTTCAGTCACCGAACTGATGAGTAAGTGAAATTTTATTTAAAATTAAAAGTGTGTAGGATTGGTAATGGGGCTGTTTTTAAGGTCAGCAGTAGTGTCCAGGATGGATTTGAGCTGGCTGAAATCTCTCCAGGTTCATCCCATTGGTTTGCTGGGAATGCTGAGTCCTTGTCTGTATCCTCTGGGCAACAATGCTGCTGGCAATAAATGATAAATCCCAATCGTGGGGATGGGATCTTCCCATTGGAAGCACTTTGTAGTCTTCAGAGGAGGTTTAAAACCAATCAGGATTCTTCCATGGCCAATCCTATCTCTGTATCTCTATGGAAATCTTGTGGATTTCCAGTTGTATCTTGTAGTTTGTAATGGGATAATGAGGGTTCTTATTGCTCCTTTAATTTAACTGTAGCATCTCCAACGGAATTCCAATCCTTACGTTAAAGATGGGGCTTATCAGGACGAACTGGAACTGCTTATTAGCCTGGGATTGTTGATAACAGCGCCAAGATAAATCCCAGGCTGTGAGTTTCTCTTTCTTACACTTTAATATCTTTGTAGAAGGAGGTGGGGCACAAAACGTGAAAATTGGGAAGTTTGGAAGAAAAGCAACCACAGAATCACAGCTCTAAAGTGAGAATGTAGTGATGAGGCAGAGAGTTCCTGATTTCAACCTGAACTTCTGTAGAGATGAACACAAAACCCAGCAGATTTGGCCTTTGCTTCCTGTCTGGAATCTCCCTTTGATCTGATCTGTTCTCTGTTGGAAAACCCCCACATCCTGTGAGCTGTGGGTGATTCCCACAGTCACAGAACGGGTCAGGTTGGAAGGGACCACAGTGGAATCATCTGGTCCAACCCCCCTGCTCAAGCAGGGCCATCCCAGAGAACACGGCACAGGATTGTGTCCAGGCGGTTCTGGAAAATTCCCAGTGAAGGAGACTCCACACCTTCTCTGGTGTCTGTTCAGGGCTTGGTCACTGCACAGGACAGAAGGTCTGCCTCATGTCCAGGTGGAACTTGCTGGGCATCAGTTCCTGCCCGTTCCTTGTGCCATTGCTGGGCCCCATGGAGCAGAGCCTGGTCCATGCTCTGAGCCCTCCCCGCACACAGGGACAGACAGGAATGGGGTCTCCTCTTGAGGCTGAACAGCCCCAGCTCTCTCAGCCTTTCCTTGGCAGAGATGCTCCAATCCCTTCATCACCCTCGTTGTCCTCCTCTGGACCTGCTCCAGGAGTTCCATGTCTCCAGCACTGGACGGAGCACTCCAGATGTGCCTCATCCATGCTGAGGAGAGGTGCAGGATCACCTCCCTCAACTTGCTCTTCCTAATGCACCCCAGGATCCCATTGGACTCCTTCCCTGAGACACCTGGAACCAGGCACGTGGTGGAGTCCCATCATCCCTGATGGCGATGACGCTGTTGGGAATGCCCAGTGGGTGTCTGCGTCACTCCACGCCCGGCAGTGATGATTTGGAGTTGGCAATTACCATGGATGAGTAGCCCATGTGAAAGTGGCTCCGTCATGGCTTTGGAGTGGGATGGATGGGATCGTGGAGGTCCCTGATGGAAACGGTGTTCCTCAAAGCAGTGCAGGGGATGGTTGAATTCCATAGGCATTGCCACAGAGGGATGAATGCCGGGTTCGGAATTCACCTTCCTGATGTCCAAAGAGTTACAGCCAATGACTCGATATCCAGTGGAAACCAGTGACAAGTGGTGTCCCTCAAGGGTCTGTACTGGAACCGGTGCTAATTAATGCCTTCATTAATGACATGATGGGATTGGGTGCCCAGTTGGCAGGTTTGCAGATGACACCAAGTGCGTGGTGCCGTAGAATCCTGAGATCACAGACTGGTTTGGGTTGGAAGAGGCCTTAAAGACCATCCAGTTCCATCCCCCTGCCAGGAGCAGGGGTTCCCTCCCAGCTGCTTTGCTGCCTCTTAAATATTTTCCCAATGATTGTCAAAACACCATCCCAGTCTTGCTCCTGCTCCAGAGGTGTTTTAGCTCAAATGTTGTTTTATGTCCTGGAAATAGCAAAGGAGAGTGTTTATGGATTTACGGTGGATCCTTGAGAGCTTTTAGATACCAAATCCTTCTGGTCACTTGGAGATGACCATCAGGAGTCATCCATTCCCTGCAGGCATTTTGCTGGGCAGAATGTTTTGAGGGCAAAAACTTGTTTTGGAGCAAATTCCTTCTGATAACCACATTGGTTAAATTTCTCCATCATTATTCCAGTCTGGATGATGGTCGGATGTATTGTCCTCCAGGTTTTAATGACAGGGAGCCGGGATTTTTTTTTTTTTTTAAGGCTGTTTCCATCTGCACCCAATTACGAAAAAACCATCGGAAGAAAGCCATTTACTGGCTGTCACTTCGGAGCGACGTCAAAACAGCTCCGGCACCTCCAGCCATCACTTCCCAGCAGCCACTTAGAAGGACATTAAAACAGCCTGACATCCATCCAGTCCTTTAATCCCGCTACTTGGCCACGGGGATACCTGGAATAGCTTCGGCAAAAGCTGTGTGGATGTTCAAGAAGGCTTTAAAAAGTACGAAACACGGTTTTGAGGCAGCTGAGTTTCGGGGATTTTAATGCTCCCCTTCCCCTGAGGGTCTGGTGGGTGGGATTTGTGTCCATCATGACGGATAGAGGGATGGATATGGATCCCAAGGAGATGAGAAGGTGCTCCAGCACTTTGTCGTCTCTTCACAGAACCACAGAATATTCTGAGTTGGAAGGGACACACAAGGATCATCCATGTCCAACCCTTGTGACCTGCTGTCCCCAGCGCTGGGAAAGGAGCAGGGAGGGTGATATTAAGCCTGGAGATACTTGAGAAGTTCAGCCTGGGCAAACTGCTGCCCAGGAGCCAGGAATGCCAGGCTGGATGGGATCTCTCCTCCCCACCCCGTACGGTCAGTGGGTGGTTGTTGGTTGGCCCAGTGACCCAGCTTCACCTTCCTCCCACCCTCCATCCCCTCCTGCCAAGCTCATTCATGGAAAATGTTAATTAACATCATTCCCAAATCTGAGCCAGGGCTTTCCACCAGTTGCTGCCTCCTCCTTTGCCAGCTCCGTGCTAAAGAAGGCTGGGCCCTGCAAACCTCCTCATCCCTGTCCCACTCCTGGAGTGGGTCGGGATCTGTTGGACCATTTAAGGCCTTGTGGATCCTTGGCAGCACCTGGAATTTCACCCAAAGCTGCCTTGGCAGCCAGGGAGGAGTCCTGGACAGGGGATCTGCCAGCTGAGCACCATCCCAACCCTGGGCTCCATTGCTGGACGGGCTTTGGGGGCAACCCCACAGCAGGGAGACCGGGACTGGGACATATCCATGGGATGTTGGCGTCCTCATCGGCACCTGGTGGAGCCGGAGTGGGGTGAGATTTCTCCCTGTGGCTTTTTAGGGATTCCGTGGGGTTTTCTCATCTCTCTGGTGGAAGGGACCAGACTTTTTTCCCTTGTTATGGCCCAACCTGTGGGCTGGCGGGGGTCCCGGGGGGGTATAATTAGCCACCCCGACAGGTGGCAGGGATCAGATGGCCCCCAGCACCACCCCACAGCCCCGCTCGGCTTCAGCCCGGCTGACGCGTGGCGGGCGGCAAAATTCCCTATGGAAGCCCAGCCCCAGCACGTTGGATCTGGCCAGGAGCAGGAGAGCTCCAGTAAATAAACAGAGGGGGCTTTTCCAGCCTCCAGAGGAGATTCCAGCCTCACCATCCTAGCCCTGGGACAACGGGGATGGACGGGGCGTTACGGAAGAAGGGCCGGAGCGCCGGGAACGGCGGGAATGGCGTGGAAAAGCCATTAGAAACCTGAGCTGGGGACACGGCCCCGGGATTAGTCGCACACGGTTTGTTTTCTTTATTAAGTATCTTTTTGCCATGGAGCCAATAAACATGGGCTGCTCCAAGGATTCACTTGGAGGCCGGTCCTGGAAGGAGCAGTGGGGGGTGGCACATCCCGATCCCGGTGCCCGTTCGGGATCATGGCGCTGTCCCATCCTGTAGGGATTTGTAATCGGTGCCCTGCTGGGAAGGAACAGCCACGTTTCTTGGCTTTTTCCCAAAATAGCGTAATTCCTCGATGGAACAGTGATGCATCCATGTGGTTTTTTGAGGTCAGGGCTCTTTTTTCCTGCTCTTCTCCTTTCCAAGTCAATTTTGTGCTGGAAATCCCTATACAGAGGCAGATCTCACATCCTTTTCAGGGATCGTCCTGAGCAGAGCCAGGATTTGGACTTGATGATCCTTGGGGGTCCTTTCGTACTCAGGATATTCTGTGATTCCAGGAGCTGAGGATGGTTGGACCAGGACCTGGTGCCAAGGGTTTGCCCATCCCTAAAATCCCTTGCCCCGTTAGGATTGTCCCATCAAAGTGTGCTTGGAAGCTCTGCCCATGCATTCATCACAGTCTTCAAACCCTAATGGGCTGATCCTTTATTTTTTTTCTCTTCCCTGATTTTGTTCCATTTATTTTAAAGGAAGTTATCAGGTTGAGGGATTTGCTTTTCTTCTCGCTAATATTTTGGGAGAAATTCCAGTGTTTGAAGTCCTGTCCAGTTGATGCCTTTTCCAAGCATTTCTCTTTGGTCCAGGATTTATCCTGTCTGCAGGTGAAATGAAGAAAATATCTTGTGGAGACAGGCTAGGAGAGCTGGGAATGTCCAGCCTGGGGAAAAGAAGGTTCCAGGGAGACCTTAGGGGCTGTTCCAGTGTCTAAAGGGGCACCAAGAGAGCTGGAGAAGGACTTTGGACAAGGGATGGAGGGACAGGACAAGGAGGAATGGCTTCCCACTGCCAGAGGGCTGGGTTAGATGGGATATTGGGTGGGAATTCTTCCCTGTAAGGATGGAGAGGCCCTGGGATGGAATTCCCAGAGAAGCCGTGGCTGCCCCATCCCTGGAAGTGTCCAAGACCAGGTGGGTTGGGGCTTGGAGCAACCTGGGATAGTGAAAGGTGTTCCTGCCCATGGCAGGAGGTTGGAACGAGATGATTTCTAAGTTTGTTCCAACCCAAAGCATTCCATGATTCCATGTTCCTGTGAAACACAGGATTCGGGAATAATGGCAAAGCCGGGCCCTGTTCAGACCTGACTCTACTTCCGGGTCGCCTGTTGGTTGTATAGTTACTTCCCATTCCAGCTCCTTGAAACGGAGGTGGAAGATCATAGGAATGAGGGTTTTAAATGGATTTTTTTTGTGGAAAAGCAGCACTAGCACTGTGCTGTCCCCCCCATGGAGCCGATATCCGTGTGTCCATGTGGATCCCAGCCCTCCTGCTGCTCCGCACCATCCCCAACCTCCAGCACACGAGCTCACTGCTCCGCTGCCGACTTCAGCGCTCGGCCCCAGGCGACGGAGCTGCCGAATCCTTCTGCTTTTCAAGGAGCGAGCTCGGCAGGGATTCTGCTTAATCCCAAAGGTCAGCATGGGGAGCTGTTCCCGTGTCCCCAAAGTCAAGTTGCGTTAAAGGGCAGGAACTGACCTCCATCCCATATTGTTGGGAAGATGGGTTTTTATAAACAGGCCAGAATGGTGGTGCTGAAACTCTCCGTGTGTTTCACTTCCCGTGGATTTGTCTTGTTTTCCCCAAAATTTGAGTGTCTGTAGCACGGAGAAATTGGATGCGTGGGCATCTGGGTGTGGAAGGAGCCAGATTTCTCGTGGAGAAGGTCAGTAAGGGAATGGATGTTGGTATTGGGAATTCTTGGTTGTGCCATGTGTGTTGGATTGAGGCTCTCCATGGATGTCATGGCGTGGTCCAAAAGCCAGACTGTCTGGGATGGGGCATCCTGGGTGGGAGTGGGTCCACATGGGACTAAGAGGGGTCCAGGACCTGCTCCCACCCTTCATCCCTTGGGATATGCTGGGATGAGCTCTCTGGATTGCTGGGAACAGAGATTAGAGAGAGGCTGTTCTTTTTCCTTCCTCCCACCAACATTTCCAGCCACTCAGAAATCCCAACTGAAGCCATCTCTTCCTGCCGTTCCCACTGCCAGAAAGTGCCATTTCCCAGCAGAAAGCCTTGTGGGGAAGCTCTGGGACTCTGAAGACACCTTGCTCCTACCGGCACCACCGGTGGCTGATGGGAGCTGCCAAAATCCAGAGCTGGGAGTGCAGGAGCATTTTTAGGGATGAACAACTCGATGCTGTTGTTGTGACAGCCCCATTCCATGGCTGCGCTGAGCTTCCTTGGATAGGAGAGCACCAACAAGGCCCTGGGAAGAGCAGGTTGAGCTCCAGCCCTCATCCATCTTTGTCAGAAGGGTGGCCCAGGCAGCAATCCCAAAATAAGTCCTAAAAGGATTTTGTTCCTGCTCTTTCCTGCTCTTTCCCAAATCCCAAGCATGTCTGGGTCAACAGAACACTGTGTCCTCCCCAAAACCAGATTCTCCAGCCCAATTAACCTCCTTGGAACCTCTCCAGGGGTAAATCATTGCTGTTCAAGTTTTGGTGATTTGGATCCATAAAACCAAGCACTTGGAAAACCATGGGCAAGTGTGGAATGTTCCAGGGTAGAATATTATTTTTAGTAGCATTTTTTCATGGAATTTTGTTTTGATGCAGAGAAGGAAACACCAAGACATCCCTCTCTCCCTTTAGCAAGGTGTTGGTGCCTCCTGAAGGAGCCCAGCTGTGGATTCCTGTGCTCCCACAGGGTTTTCCTTGCCTTTCCCAACTCCGCTCCCTCTTTCCCTGGCAGTGCAAGAAGAAGCACACGCTGGTTTGTCCCGACTTTGCCAAGAAAGGCGTCTGTCCCAAGGGTGTCCGGTGCAAACTCCTGCACCCCCAGAAGAGACGTCACCCACAGCAGGCTGGAGATGATGGAGACCACAACAACCCCCCTTCCAAGTGGAGACGGATCCAGGAGGAGTCGGGCAGGTAGGAAAGAGCTCATTTTGCTTCATTAAACAGTTTTCGTCCCAACCTGCTCCAGATTTTTCCTCTTCCAGGCGTATTCCGTCTTTGTCCTGGTTTATTTTAAGATGTTTTTGATGTGGGTCACTGTGGTGCTTCCTGATGGAGGCACCCTTGGGATGGGCAGTGTCCATGCTTGAGGAAGAGCTGATGGAGAGGAAAGAGTGGAATTCACCCTTAGGAATGTGCCATCCAGGGCTTTGGCACCTCCAGGTATCTCCGAGGCTTTTGTAGACCTTCCTCTTGGAGATGGAGGAGCCCTGATGGAGATTCCACTGATGAAAGTGGGTCCAGGTTATCCACAGTGATGTGGGAAACTGGAAAACGTCATCCCTCTTCCTTACGTCTATGTTGGAGAACAGAACTGACCCCTCTCCATAGCATGGAGGGTCTGGAGAACCAGAAATGAGGATGGACATGGAGATAAGAGGCTTTGGAAAAGTTTGGTGCTGGGCTGGGCCCTTGGTTAATCCTTGGAAGCTGTCTGAGCTCTCCCTGATGTTTTTGGGTGCCGGGATGGAGCTGCAGGCGGATGATGGATGTGTTGATCCTCATCCTCACAGGGAGATGGATTTTCCTGAGCGTGGCACATCCCCTGCCCTGACCCCTGAATCCTGCCTGCAAGACAACTACATCCCAATGGAATTAAAAAGAAAGTCAAGTGGAAATCTGGCTTTAAAAGCCGAAATCTCCAAGTCCTGCTCAGTGGGAGGAGAAGGGATCGTTTTGGGTGCTTGGCTTCTCCGTGGCTTTTTGCAGTGGGAGGTGGGAATGAAGGTGGGATGGAAAGGGAGGGATCTGGGAGCTTTGCCAGGCTGGTCCATGCTCCTGGAATCCTCCATGGTCTGGGCCTGGGCCTCATCCTGGCCCTGCCTTGTAAGGTAGCAGAGGGGGACGAGCAGTTCCGCGGCTTCTCCGAACTTATCCCTGGTGACAGAAGAGCCTTGGAATGACACCCAGCTCACGTTCCCGGTGTGAACGAGGTGTAAAATAGCTCCTTGCTCTTTTTAGGGAAGGAGGAATGAGCACAGGCCTGGCTGGCTGGGAGGCTCCCGGCGTCCTCCGCTGGCAAGGGAGCACGCCCCAGCTTGGAAGCTACTCCAGAGGGTTTTTTTTCCTTTATTGGCACCGTCATGGGAGATGTCAAAGGAGCTGGAGTGTCAAGTTAGCTTGGAAGAGAGTGGCAGGGCTGGGAATGAGCCAAGCCCAGCAGGACATCTCCAAGCCATCCCGACTCCCCACACCCTCCATCTCCCCTTCCTTCTGCTCGATCCCAAACAGAAGCCCAGCAGCTCCACAAGAATCTGAGGAGCTGGGAACCTTGCAGGGAAGTGCAGGACAGGGAATCTAGCTGGGGAGGGAGAAACCCTGGCTGAATCTGTGCTGGCTCCAGGGAAATCAGGGAATACAGCATGGCCTTGGATGGAGACCTGGGAGCTCCAAGCCTCTTCCATTGCATGTGATGCCATGCCCAGCATTGCCAAGTGGGATTGTTTTATTTTTCCTTACTATTTTTCCCATCTACTTCCTGCAGGAATGATCCAGCTCAGCTCCAGGATGATGGGGAAATTCCTGGACCCTCCGGTGCAGAGCAAGAGGTGAAGTTCTGGAAAGAGGAGGACTCCAAGCCAAGCAGCTGCCTGCAAAAACTGCCATCCTTCATCTCCCTCCGATCCCCGGAATCTCCTGGTTCCCAGGGCTGCAAAAGGGAGAGGGATGAGGATGAGCCAGAGGATGAGCCAGGTAGGAATCACATCCTCTGCTCGGAGCTGTTCCAGTTTTCCAAGAACAAAAGTTATTCTCTGCTGCTCTCCATGGGTTTTAGTGGGATCCATGTTCCTTGTGAGTCACCAAACCAGTTAAGACTGGGAGTCCAAACTGGGATGGCAGTCAGGATTCCCATCTGGGCACAAATCCTTGTGTCTGTTCCCAAAACTTTGTGTGAGGATTTTGTCCCCTTATTTTATCAACTCCTTCCTTATCCTGTAAATTATCAGATGATGAATCCGGTCTCATTCCCATTATGGAAGTGCAGCAGTGCCCTGTTGGGAAGGTGTTGAGTGGGATGCAGGGATGTTCTGCCTCTGGAGGACCTCTGGACCATCCATCACAGCTGTTTCCCAGCAGGAAACAGCTTGGAAGCTTTCCAATGAGAACATTCCAGTGGGAGGTGGGATGGAGTGTTTGCAGGTTGCAAATTCAAAGGAAGAGGTGTGTTAGTCTGGGATTATCTTCTTTGGAAGCCTGTAAAATTTTTGCAAAATGTAATTTAGGATGAGCAGAACTTTTTAGGAATTCTGACACGTGAGAGCAAGCAGCTTCTGCTTCTCCAGTGTTTTCCTTGGTTCGTCCTCTCCTAATTCAGCTCCTCCATGGGAAGATCCCTAAAGGAATGGGACTTTGGGGTGCTCCAGGGATGTACCCCCAGGAGCAGAGGTGATGGAGATGGCAAGGCTGAGCTTGTGCCTGGTCCTTGCCAATGCTGAGTGGGAGGTTTTTGCCTGGATCATGCTCCACATTTCCCTTTTCCTCTCCCATCCCTCTCCAGAGGGATGCGCAGCCTCCTCGTCTCCGGAACGCCATCCTGGAATGGGCTCAGAAATCACAATATTTTGTGGGAGTAATGATGAAATTCCCATTGTGAGCTCGTCTGGCACAAGATGTGGCTCAGTGTGAGCTGTTCCCATCTTTGATCCCTGCTTTCCATGCAGCTGGAGCAGAATCCCACTGGGATAAGGGATGAATTCACTTGCAAAAGCCAGACTGGAGCATTTGCAGGATCATCCATAAGGATCTGCAAGGCTGTGCCTGGCTTGGCTGCTTCAAGTCAGGAAGGGCTGAGATGCCTTAACACTGTCGGAAAGAGAATTCCCAGGATTAACAACATATTCCCGAAGTCACAGGCGAGCACGGGCGCTGTTGAACCACGGTGTGGTGGAAACAGCGAAGGGACCATTCTGGCTGGGAATGCTCCTCTCCACAACACGAGGTGAAACGCTTGGCTTCCCTTTCCAGGGATTTCATCTCCCCTCCTTCCTTTTCCTTGGCCCTGGTTCAACTCCCTTTTGATCTTGGAAAGTGTTCCCAAAGCAGCGACTTAATCGGGTTTTTATCTCCATGATGAAGTTGGAACAATTAATCCATGGACAAGAAGGCTGTTGAAATGTCTTGGAATACAGTCGACAGCCTGGAGTAACCTTTTCTTCTTAATTCCGGTGTGTGCATCCAGGGGAGGATGATTTCCAGGCGTTTTGGGTGGGAGGATGAGGAGGAGGAGCTGGTTCAGTTGGGAATGTTGGCAGGAAGGCTGGGGGAAGCTGGTGGGTACGAGGTCAGGGCACTCATCCCTCCGTGCTCCCTTGCCCAGGGAAGCACATGGGATTGGGAATCAGATGCTGGAGGATCCATAGGAAAGGAAAACCAGGCAGTAAAATCATCTGATGATGAAACAATTTCCCTGCTAAAGTGATTGCGTGCTGAGTCTGGACATGGGAATGGCTTTCCATGGGTTTGCCCATCCTTGGGTCTCATCTTAATCCTCACCAAGGGATCTGGGGGCACAGCAGCTCCCGGGAATCCCCAAATCCAGTGGGGTAAGAGAACCCCTCACTACCATCTGGAGAGGACACAGAATGAGGCTGTTGATGCTCCTAAAGGACCAAATGCTTCATGGTGCCCACATCACCTGGACTGGACTCCATGATCCTTGTGGATCCCTTCCAATATTCCTGTATCCCTTCAGAATATCCGGTGATTCTGAGACTGAGTTTGGAGCTGAGCAAGTGGTCGGGATGAATCTGTGTCGCTCTAGGAAGTAGCCGGAGTCTGGGGTGGGATTTGGGCGTGGGATTTGGGGATCTGTGCCAGCGATAACATTGGGTTTGTGCTTGTGAAGCCTGAAGTTGACACACAAATTGTGGGGATGGTAAATAAGGAGGAGGACAGGTTGTTATTAAGGAATGAGCTGAATTCCTTGGTTAAACGGTCACAATTGGAGAAAATGCCCTTTTAATCCTGGGAAATGCAGGAGGAACGAAGGAAAACACCGGCTGTCTGCATGGGAGGGGTGGGGAGGGAGTCTGGGGATGACCTTTAAGGACCAGCGTGGGCAACAGCATCAGCTTGCGGGGTCTCAGTGGGGGTCTGGGCTTGGGATGTAGGGAAGGGGAACTGGAAAGGAGGGATGTGGTCTGCGTGCATGGAGCAGAGCCGCTGTCATGTTCCCAGCCCTCCGGAGGAGCCTGGAAATTTGGGGTTGGAGGAGTAATTTGTTGACGGGGTGGTGATTGGGCAAAGGTGGAACTTGCAGGTCTTTTCCAACTTAAACAGTTCTGGTGTTCTGTGATTTGAGGGCGCTGGTGCTTTCCAAGCATCCTTCAAAAAGCCAATCCTTGCGGCACGGGGAGAGTCAGCCGCTCCCAGCTGAGCATCCGGAACGGGAAGGGCGGGTTGGTGGCATCCCATCCTTCACCTTGTGTTATCCACCCCGGAGCACAGAGCCGGAGGGAGAACAGGCTTCCCTACCCCTCCGACTCCTGTTTTCCAGGTAATGGGCTTTTCCATATTTCACCTTCCAGTTAAATCGCCTGTGCTGGAGCCTAACTGGCCTCGCCGCGCTAATTGCACCAATGCAAACCATTCCAATCGAGTGCTAATTTAATTAGAAAGCACCCATTTTAGTTAATTTGTTCGAGAAGATCACTGCAAACTCCTGGAGAGAACAGATGTTCCCCTCTCCCCCGATGAACATTCCGGGCTTTGTAAATGGCTCCACTCAGCCTTGTTTAGGAGAGAAAAGAGGATTTTATAGCCGCAAACGACCCTTTCTGTAAACATTTTACAGCTCTCTGCACGTTTGAGTGACGATAAACCCCGAGCAGCTCGGCGGGCTGCAAATTTGGGACCATACGGCCGTCATTTTATTGTCATATTTCACGGTCGTAACGTTAATGGAAGATGCTCGCTCCAGTCTTTTTTAACGGCTCCGCTGAGCACGCTCAACCGCCTCGGCTTCCGAGGAATTCGGGGAGGTGCGGCGGCGGCTTCTGGGTTTGTTTACGGCTTCCAGTTCTGGAGGGATAAGTTTGGGAATGTGGATTTTCGCTTCTTTTCTTGCCGCGGTTGAGAGATGACCCCAAAGGGGCAAGGGACTGCCACTGCCACCGCCCCCTTGGTGTCGGATCCTGATTCAACCATTCCCAGCTTCAGGAATCAGAGAATATCCCGAATTGGAAGGAACTCACAAGTCCAACTCCTGGTCCTGCATAGGACACCCCAATTTAATTTAGGAGAAACTTGGTGCTGCCACCCTCCATGTGGATGTGGCCAGTCCCTCTTGGGTCCTGTGAGATCTTCATTGCCTTCAGCATCTCCTTCAACTTCTGCCACCAGATCTTCTGCTCCAGAACTTTTTTTGGCAGCCAGGTGAGGCAGCCAAACCTTTGATCAGTGCAAGATGGCAGCAGAGGATGCCCTGGAGCTTTCCAGGAAGCATCTGTGTGGTTAGGGATGGAGGGCTTGGACTCAAGGGGGTTGTCCTGGGATAACAGGAGCCGGCATCACTGTCAGCTTTGAACACAGCACAACTTGGTGCAGTTTGTTCCTCTTGGGAGGAAGAAATGGGGATAAAATACAGGGAATTGGTTTCTCTGTGTGATCACAAACATCTCCAGGGTGGTGATGTCCTGGCAGAGGTTTTCCAGAGAAGTTGTGGCTGCTCCATCCCTGGAAGTGTTTGAGGCCAGGCTGGACAGGGCTTGGAGCAACCTGGGATAGTGGAAGGTGTCCCTGCCCATGGCAGGTGGTTGGAACTCCCTCATCTTGAAGGTTCCTTCCAACCCAAACCATTCTGTTATTCCATGATTCCATGATCCTGTGCTCCAACCCCATTCATCTTGGTGGCATCCACTGAACTCACTGCAATGTGTCCATGTCCTTCTGTCAGACCATCTCTTTCCAATCCCTGCCATGGGCAGGGACACCTTCCACTATCCCAGGTTGCTCCAAGCCCCGTCTAACCTGGCCTTGGACATTTCCAGGGACGGGACAGCCACAACTCTTCTGGGCAAGATTTTGGTGGATCTTGCCCATCCCTCTGCAGTGATGCCTCATAAGTTGCCTTCATCTCTCCATCAGTTTTAGCATGGAGGAAAGGAGGCTCCAGGGGGACCTTCTCACTCTCCTTAACTCCCTGACAGGAGGGTGGAACCAGGGGGGAGTCGAGCTCTGCTCCCAGGGAACAAGGGACAGGACAAGAGGAAATGGCTCTAAGTTGCACTGGGGGAAGTTCAAGTTGAACATCAGGAAAAATTTTTTCATGGAAAGGGTGGTCAGGCATTGGAAGGGACTGCCTAGGGAGGTGGTGGAGTTCCCATCCCTGGAGGTGTCCAAGGAACGACTGGACTTGCCACTCAGTGCTCTGGGCTGGTGACAAGGTGGGGATTGGTCACAGGTTAGGCTTGATGATCTTGGAGGTCTTTTCCAACCTTAAGGATTCTGTGATCCTTCCATCTCCATACCCTACATCCACCAGACGCCTTTAGGCTTGGGATACCATCAGCCTTTGGGGTGCCACAGATAACCCAGGTGTTGTTGGAGGTTGGGATTGGATCTTCTCATGTCTTGGTGGCTTTGAGAAGCTCCAAAAGTCAGAAACTTTAATTTCTTCATTCCATAGTGTCCAATTTAAGACCTGATTTAATTTCCTCATTCTGAAGTGTCCAATTTAGGACTCCTTTGCTAGGACTGAAATCTACTTCTTTCATATTAATTTTTTGCCTATTTTTCATGGGATCCTGGAATGGTTTGAGTTGGAAGGGACCTTAAGGACCATCTAATTCCCATGGGCAGGGACACCTTCCGCTAGACCAGGTTGTTCAGATATTTAGGCTCTGTTTTTAGGGTCTCATCCACTTGTGGCAGAAGGTTTGGGTGGAACAGCAGCAGGATGAGTTTTTGGTTCAGGCTGTCACCACATGGATTTAGTGCAGGATGGAGCCAAGGAGATCCAACCATCTCCCTCCTCAGATGCTTTTTCCATTTGTGGAAGATTCTGGGATGTAGCCCTTGCTATTGAGCTTTTCATCCCATCTTTTGTTGTCACTTTTTATTAAATAATAATAATAATAATAATCATAATTTATTTTAAAAAGGCATCTCCCATCCCAAGTTTCTCCGGGAATGCTTTCACTACAAACGGAAAAGACCTTTCCAAGGCAGACTCAGCCTCTGGACTCCCCTAAGGTGGGAAAGGGTTAAGGGATATTTTTCCTTTGGGAATGAGGGGAAAAAGTGTGTTTGGGGGGAATTTCTCCTCATGAGCATCCAGCAGGAAAATGCTGGGATGCATCTTGGTGCTCCGAGCCTTCCTGGAGGAAGACTCAGGAGAGGATGAAATCCTTTGGTGGCATCAGGAGAAAGATGGAGACCAAACATCCGATCAGGCTGGCGGTTGTTCAGGAAGGGAAACCAACCAGAATTCCAGCTCTTCTCCTGTGGGATGGTAAAATTTTGGAAAGCTGCAAGCGAGTTGTGTTTCCCTGCATCCCGCTGCTTTGGGGCTTGGAATTTTCCATCCATGATGTGGGGCATCTCCAGCTGCCTCTGCCTCCCCAGCTTGCGGAGAAACCAAATTTTTTAATCCCTCAGGAATCAGGAATGCTGAGCAGGGAGAGGATTTGGGGAGCAGGCCCAGACCCACCTCCTTTCACCCTTCATCCGAGAGGATTCCCCACCTTGAAATCCCTTTCAATCCCTCTCGGATCAGCATCTGGATGAAACAAATTTGGTTTTAACTTCCCTGTCAGATGCAGCTGGAGCCGCTCGACTCCGGCTGGGGGAAAACCAGGGTTTATTGAAAAATCTAATGGTGCCACCTGAAGTGTGATTTACTGCACTGTCCACTCCTCGGACTTGATAATATATTTCTATTAGATTTCCTTCTTTTCCCTCTTTTTTCCTGGAGAAGAGTGGCAAGTTTCTCCGTCTGCCTGACACCTTCTTAGGCTTAGTAAAAATAAATGTTGATTTCCATCAGGAGGAAGAGCGCTGGAAGTCCTAATTCTCCGACGAGCCTGGCAAGCTCAGCGAAAACCACCTGGTTTTCGATGGAAAACTCGTGATCCGGCCTCGGTTCTTCTCCTTTGGAAGCAGTTCAATCATCGGAATGAAAAAGGGGTTGCTTTCGCTAACTAGAAATTATATACCTGGTTCCTTGGAAGATGGATTGCGCCGCTCCCGGAATGCCGGGAAAGGCGGCGGGGGGAGAGAGTGAAGGAGCTGGAGATGCGACCCAAGATTGATCACGCCATTTGCAGGATCTCCCAAGCACAAAACTGGAAAAATATCTTTTCCTTTGCTGGGGTTGGGTGAAGTGACACCCCCGTTTGATCCAGGTTTTCCCTCCTGGGGGTTTTTTGGGATGCGGTGTTCACCTGTCGGCTGCATCATTCTTCCTCCATCTCTGTCCATCCGAGGGGAGAGACAGAAGCAGCTTAGCCCTCTAACAACCTGTTTTGGGTTTATTTCCTCATTCCCTCCTTGATTTTTTGAGGAATCTGTTGGAAATCAAGCATGGATGCTCTGGAAGTATCTTGGCTCCGTGCGCTCTGTACCAAAGTCAGGAAGTTAATTACGGTTGATTTAAAAAACACCTTTTTTTTTTTCCTCCCAGAAAAATGCATCAGTATTTCTACTTCTGTAACCGCGTTTGCTTTGAGCTGCCTCACAGATATCTGCTAAGGAAGCTTTCCCTGGCTCATCCAAAGGGAATTGAACCATTCCCACCATTCCTATTGAACTCACACCACGTTCTGGTGGGGCAGGAATGTGGAAATACTGAATTTCACCCCTTTGAGGTGACACCCAGCAGCTCTGGACCCTCATTCCAGCAACTGGGATGGGATTTGCAAATCCCAGGCTGGAAAAAGCACCTCTCTGGATGCCAAAGAGAAAAATTGGGAGGCTGGGGACACAAGAGTGTTTTGCTCCGTGTCACTGTTCCCAAAAGCCGGATTCGGCTGCGTTGCCGGTGAGGAATATCCGGATCCGCCGTGTCTGCCGTGCGTCCCGCTGATGTATGGGAGTTATATTAAGGGTGGAAAGGTGCTAAATGAGCCCTCTTTATTTTCCATAAATTAACTCCGGAGCGATGAATCACTGCCAGCGCGGCTTCGACTCCCAGCAAGTTTGTTTATCCAAGTTGGAAAGCAAAGGACAACTCTTGGAGACTCCCCTTTGTGGGGTCCTCACCTGTCCTGACTCCCCTGCCCCAAAAACTTTCTCCTTTGGGCCCTCAAGGCTGCTCGAAGGTGTCACCTTGGTCCCACCTCCACCTTGGGTTCATCGTTTGGGAAGAGCCATGTGGAATTTTGCGGGAGCACAGGCAACAGAACATCTGGAGTGTGTTTGGGCTGGATTCCCTCCATCTTCTCCATGACCTTCTCCACCTCCATTAATCCCAAGTGAAGGAGGACTTTTCCCACTAACCCTCATCATTCAACAAGCTGTGAGTCCTTTTTTTCCTAGGAAACCTCCACTTTTTACCGCCCTCATTCATCTTGGTGGCCAAGTGGCCACCACTTTCCTTCCCACGTGTCACTCTGGCAGGTGGAACCCCATAATCACCTCTCCAAACCCTCTGGAGAAGGAAAATAGGAGACCCTACAGAAAGGTACTTCCTATGTTGTGGTTGAAATAGAGAAGGACTTCACACCGTCCTCCTTAGTCCATGGGATGATCCTGGACTTGTTCTACCATGAGGTCACCTCACAGAGGCAGTTCATGGGATTTTGGCTCTACGTGAGCATCCAGGACCCTCTTTGGAGGAAGTGCCGTGTTCCAGCAAGCAGAAGACATCACCTGGATCATCCTAAAGGGATGCTGGGAATGCTTGGGGGGATGATTGCTGGTGCTCGGCTCTTTCCGGCTCCATCCCAGCACCAACGCAGGTCCTGGTGTTCACCTTCTGCTCCGGTGGGAAGGTTCAGATCCTTTTTAATTCTCTTTTTCACCCATAACTTGAGAATTTTACAGCAAATTTGCTGTTCTGTGGTGGGAAGTGACCTCTGAGTGCCACTTGCAGGGAGCTGAGGGTGCTCAGGGATTTGGGAAATGAGCCACCTCCATCCTTGACATGGCCAAGGGGATGTGAAGCAGAAGAGGAACTTAGGACACTCCTACACCTGCATTCCAAGGGATTTCCAAGGCAACCCAAGCCAACCTCAATGACTTTCTCCTCTTTTCCTTCCATTCCTTCCCAGGCAACACCAAGCAGAGGAGGATTTTGCCCAGGGCATCCCTGCAGGATTCTGAGAACCACCGTGTGGAGGGTGGCAGAGGTGAGTCCAGTGGGTGCTGCCAGGGCGGAGAACCACCCACATTCCCGATTTCCCAGTGCTTCAACCCCCTCCTGTGACCAGGCAAGGAGAAACCTGGGAATATCCAGCTGTGTCCCCCCCCCTTCCCACCATCACCATTCCCTTTCCTCCCTCCAGGCAAACGGCTGCAGATCAAGCCCCGGCTGTGAGTCCATCCCGATCCCGTGGCAGCCGACCAGCTCAGGAACCGGAGAGCCAGGGAATGACCTGGCAGCTACCTCAGGATGCCATGTCCAGACATGGCACCCCTCTCCTCCTCTTGCTTTTCCGGGACGTCATTCGGACACGGAGTCGAGTGGCAGCGTGGGAATACACCACTCATTCCTGCAGGGAAGCAGCTTTGTTTGGAATCTTTGAACTGACCAATAAATGACCTTTTCAGTTGGTTTGTTGAAGGCAAGTCCTGCCACCTCCTCGGATGTTTGTGGGACTGGGAAGAGCTTCCCATGCCCGTCCATCCTCCGGTGCTGTCCCGGCCATGAGGTGACAGGGGGACCTGAGGTGGTTTAATGCCATCAGGTGACATTCCCACATCCAGGTCAGGATGTGCTGGGGACAAGTCACCGTGCTGGGATGTAAAGGGTGTAAAGCCCCCACAGCCCTGATCCTGCCATTCCAGGAGCCCATCCCGCTTCATCCCCTTGCCTTTGGGAGGAGTTTTCTTGGAGCTGAGAGCATCCCTCATGGAAATGTGTTGGGAGCAGTGCTGAGCTCACCCTCTGCCTTTCGGGGTCTCCCGTGGCCTGGTTGCACCTGACCCCCACCTTTCCCTATCCCAGTGGGGGTTTGGGCTCCATTGGGAAACCCAAGCCAACTCTCCAGGGTTTGGGGTTCTTTGGGACTCTCCAAATCCAAGCCGGAGCAGAGATTATGCCACTGGAATTAAGGGGTTTTGTATCCATAGGTACAATTTCCAAGGGATTTTGGGGTGGCAGGGGCTGTTCCCCCACACAGATGGGATTTTGGGAACATCTCCCTTTGCCAAGAGCTGCCGAGAGCCCAGGCAGCCACATGGGGTGGTGGGATTTGCTCATCCACTGCCCCTCTGGCAAAATCCTGTGGGGAAAAGGCATCAGCAGGAATTTGGGAAGAGCTGGGGCTCCCTGGGGGTGCAGCATCCGGGTGTGATCAGAGATGGGGTGGGAAATGCCAATGGGAGGTGGCTTTGCCCCCCGAACAGGTCCCCATAGGGTTTTGCTTCCCCAGGTGACCCCCACGGAGGGGTTTTGTCACCATCCCAAATCCACAACACCCCCCAGGCACTGGAGGACCAGCGGGTCCCAACCCTGGGATGTCACTTGTGCCCCAGGGTGTGTCCAACGAGTTGATTTTTAATAAAAAAGTTGTGGTTTTCGTTGATATGAAAATGTCTTTTGTTAACTCCTGTGTTTTGATATGTAAATAAAGAATTTCCTCCCCTGGGATGGAGGAGCCTCCTCGTGGCTTTCCTTTTTTTTCAGCAGTGCGTGAACATCCCATCAAATATCCATCCAAATCCAGTGGAGGAGGAGTCACTCTGATCCCTAAATCCTTGGCTTTTTTAATTATTAAAACTTTTAACCCAGAAACGTGGCGGTTTCCTGAAAAAAAACCCAACAAAATTCCCTAAAAATCACCCTGGAGGAGACGGTGCTGCCGTGAATCCTCAGGGATGGCCAGTGGTGGCCGGGAGCTGTGGTTTTCCATGGATGCCTAACGAGGATAATCCTTGTGCTGCGCTAATTAAACGAGGCAATGAGCGGCTCCGCTCCGAGCCCGTGGCTCCGCCGCCCACCGGCACCGCTGCTCCTTTCCCGGGAAGGATTGGAATTTCCAGCCGGCTGTCATTAAAGCTCTGCTTGGGGGTGATTAATTTCCAAGCAGGGATAAACGCGGCCCCTGGAGAGGTGTCACTGAACTCCAGTGGGTTCTCCCTCTGTCTCCAACATCCTCAGTTCCTCGGCAGTGGGCTCCGATGGGATTTATCCATCCTCGCTGTGAAGCCGGGATGCACGCTTGGGCTCGGGGACCCGGCAAGGACATTCCCTGGGGGTGCCACGGCTGGAAGGTTGGCACGGGGTGGAGTTTCTGCAGGGCTCCATAAACATTTCCTGGAAAACCTTCCTGCGGCGGGTGCTGCTGGCACCGCTCTTGGTCCCCTGCCGGGGAAGCAGGTGCCGAGCGAACGTCACGCGCCGGGATCAGTTTTCTGCCTGTCGTCGGGGTGGCTGTTCCTTGCCCTCCTCCACCTTCTCCTCTTCATCCTCATCCTCCTCCCAGCCTCTCCATATGATTCCCCCCCCCCTCCCAAAATTCCTGACCCTGCAGTGACACCGGGTCATGGGGCAGATGCTGGTGGAGCATCACCAAGATGGTCCCACCCTTCCTCCGTGGGTTGCGTCGTGGTGGGCGCCACCCTCCTATGAGGTGAGGTCACTGTCCCCAAGCCACCAACACCCCAGCTGGGAGCCGTGTGCCACCCAGGGAAACTGAGGCAGCCCCAGGTGGGCACCCGGCCCCGCTCCAAGGGGTGATGGGGCGCACGAGCTCTAAAAGTGAAAGGTGACGCCATCCCGCCACCATCCCCAGGCCACCAACCTGGTTATGTCACTTGACCGCCTGTGAGTAAACTTAGCTGACGGGCCCGGCGCGGCGGGGAGGGTTGGGGACATGCCTTGGGCATTTCCTAAAAATACCCCCGGGGGTGTCACGGGGGAGCCGCGGCCCCGTTGGAGCCCGGCCCGGTCCTAATCCCTTGGTGGCTCCTGTCCCAGCGTGGGTGGCAGCTGCTGGTGGGGGCCGGGTGCCCCCAAGGTGGAGCAGCTCTGGGGAGGAGCGCGGTGCCAGGGGGAGGGAGGTGGCACCCCGTCTTTTCCCGGTGCATGATCCTGATATCCCACTGTGCAGGTGGGATGATGGTGGATTTAGGGTCACACAGTGAAGGGAAAAGGGTTAAAACCACCCCACGAAAAGGGATTTTTGTTGTCCCCTTCTTTGCCCCCTCCCTCAAGTCATTGGGGGGGACATAATTCCATGCCCAAGTTTGGGGTCTCCAAGGTGGGATAGCTGTGTCCAATACGGGATAATATCCAGGATCACTGGGGGATGGGGGTCATGCTTAGGGCTTTGCCTGCATCCATCGCCCTTCCCAGGGGGAATAAAGGCACCCCCCCTGCCCTGACTCAATTAGCAGGAGAAAGATGGACCCTCCCCAGAGGCCGAATCCAGCAAAAGCCATAATGTGGGATTTTAATTGCTGGGGTTACAGCAGGATAAATGTTTTTTCATCCTCAAAAAACACCTTTTTTGCATTAAATTGACCCTGCGTCCAAAGGGTCAATTAACAGTCGTGGAGGGCAGTGTCCCCTGTCCCCAAGTCCCCAAGCAGCCGTTGCCTGGATGAGAGGAATGTCACGCCCTACATCCTGAGAAGCTGCCTGTGGGATACAGTAGGGTGGGATGCAGCCAGGTTGGGATGCAGGGAGACCCAGGATTGCATCCTGCGGGTGACAGAGACAATCCTGGACCCCGAGGGGATGAGTGGGCAGGTGTTGCCAACCTCCATGGGATGAAGCTGCTCATCCCTTGGGATAAAGTGGGACAACTCCATGGTGACTACCCCGTGCCTCAGTTTCCCTGTCCTGTTCCTTCCAGGCTGCAGCAGCCATGAGGTGGCAGATGGAGCAGCACGGCCACATCCCAGCCAGGGCCTCCTCCAGGGCTGGCATGAGGATCCGCAGAACTCCCAGACCAGCTGCCACTCGGCTCCAGTGACACCTTTTCCAGGTGCTGGGATGGTGATCCCGGTCCTCCAGCTGGTGGCACTCCCGGCCATGTCCCAGGTGTGGATGTCACCTGTGCTTGGTGCGGATGTCACCTCCGAAAACAGAGGCAGCACTGAAGCACAGAGGTGCCCGTGGCTCCTCCCTGACCGCCAACAGCTTATGGGAAATCCCAAAAAATCCCGAAATTATATTTATTTGACTTTCTGAAAGGATGGAAGTGCTTTGGGAAGGATCCTCGGCTGTTCCCGAGGTGGGGAAGGGGCTGCATTCCGATGTCACCCAGCGGGTTGCTGTGGTCCCTCAGCGAGGTGGCACCAAGCCCGATTTAGGCTCAATAACCCCATTTTGGGTTTTTTTTTTGATATTTCCCATTTTTTGGGAGTAGCAATTAAGAATTTTGGGATGCTTTTCCTCACTGCACGCTCGGCTCAGGGCGGTGGCGGGGAGATGAAGCCGCGCTTCGGGATGCGGGAGCCGAGGGGGTCCAGGGGGTACCCGGAGCGTTTCCCCGCCTCCGGAGATTGACAGCTGCCCCGGGGGCGTTGCCATGGGGATATGCAAATCTAGCGGGCTGCCGGGGTACTGATAGGCTGGAGGAGCTTAGCCCCGCCTCGGTGGGCGGGGCCGTGCCTCGTTTCCCCCGTATAAAAGGCGGTGAACTCCATTGAGCGCCCGGCGGCGGCGGCGCCGGTCGCGGGCAGGGGCGGGCAGGGGAGCGGCCCCCGCCCCCAGGGCGCCGTGTCCCGGCGGGAGGAGGAGGCAGGAGAAGGCTCGGAGCCCGGGGAGGTGGGGCCGGGGCAGGTGCCAGGGGAGGCAGGAAGGGGCGGGCAGGGCGCTGCCCGCTCCTCGCCATTGGGAACCGGCCGCAGGCAGCGGCGGAGCCCGCCCGGCCCGAGCGCAGAGCCGTGGCGGCCGGAGCAGGGTCCCGGAGCCCAGCAGCGGAGCCCGGCTGCGGAGCGGAGCCGAGCCCCGACGGAGAGAGGCGGCTGTCCCGGAGCCCCGTTCCGGAGCCCGGCTGAGCCGCACCGCAAAGTCCCGTCGGAGGTGAGCACCGGAGCCCGGCTGAGCCCCGCAGCAGAGCCCCGGCGGAGGGTCCCGGAGCCCGGCTGAGCCCCGCAGCAGAGCCCCGGCGGAGGGTCCCGGAGCCCGGCTGAGCTCCGCAGCACAGCCCCATCCCGGACGCCGCTGAACCTCTCCGCAAAGTCCCGTCGGAGCGTCCTGGAGCCCGGCTGAGCCCCGCAGCGGATCCCGGTCGGAGCGTCCCGGAGCCCCGCTGAACGCCACCGCAGAGCTCCGCCAGAAGGTCCCGTAGCCCGGCTGAACCCCACCGCAAAGTCCCGTCGGGAGTTGCTGGAGCCCGGCTGAGCCCCGCAGCGGAGCCCCGGCGGAGGGTGCCGGAGCCCGGCTGCAGATCCCCATCCGAGGGTCCCGGAGCCCCGCTGAACCCCACCGCGAAGCCCCGGCGGAGGGTCCCGGAGCGCGGGCTGGGCAGCCGTTTGCACCGGCGCCCGCTCGGAGGAGACTCCCGGAGCCCGCGGGACCCTCGGTGAGCGGCGGTGCCCGGGGGCTCCCCCCCCGGTCCCTCCATGGACTGAGATGGCCTCGGAGCTGGCCATGAGCGCGGAGCTGCCCACGAGCCCCCTCGCCATCGAGTACGTGAACGATTTCGACCTGATGAAGTTCGAGGTGAAGAAGGAGCCGGCGGAGGCGGAGCGGCTGTGCCACCGTCTGCCCGCCGGGTCCCTGTCGTCCACGCCGCTCAGCACGCCCTGCTCCTCCGTGCCTTCCTCGCCCAGCTTCTGCGCTCCCAGCCCCGGTGGGCAACCGGCCCCCGGCCCCCCGGCTACCACCGCCGCTTCCCTGGGCTCCAAACAGCAGCTGGAGGAGCTGTACTGGATGTCGGGTTACCAGCATCACCTCAACCCCGAAGCGCTCAACCTGACGCCGGAGGACGCGGTGGAGGCGTTGATCGGTGCCCCTCACCATCATCATCATCACCACCAAGGGTACGAGCCCTTCCGACCTCAGCCCTTCGGGGGCGAGGAGCTGCCGCCGGCCGCCCATCACCATCCCGGCCATCACCATCATCATCACCACCACCTACGCCTGGAGGACCGGTTCTCCGACGATCAGCTGGTGAGTATGTCCGTGCGGGAGCTGAACCGGCAGCTGCGGGGCTTCAGCAAGGAGGAGGTGATCCGCCTCAAGCAGAAGAGGAGGACCTTGAAGAACCGGGGCTACGCTCAATCCTGCCGCTACAAGCGGGTCCAGCAGCGGCACATCTTGGAGAACGAGAAATGCCAACTGCAGAGCCAGGTGGAGCAGCTCAAGCAGGAGGTGACCCGCTTGGCCAAGGAAAGGGATCTGTACAAAGAAAAATACGAGAAGTTGGCCGGCCGGGGCTTCCCGCGGGAGCCCTCCCCATCCGCCGCCCCGAAAGCCGCCGCTGACTTCTTCATGTGAGCCGGGCTGGTGGGATGGGGTGGGATCCCCTCTTTGGTTTTTTCCTCATGCGGGCAGAGCAAACCCGCCGCTTACATTTAAAACAACATCAACAACAAATTAATATTACGGAGTCCCCACTGAAATTTTGGGGAGGGGAAGTTGAACTCGCTCTCTCTCTCTCTCTCTCTCTCTCTCTCTCCCTCCCACTGCGCACCCACCCATCGGGACTCGGGGTGGGGGGTCCCGGGGTGGGGAGTGGGGGGCAGCCCTGCATGCGGGACGTGTACGGCCACCCGCCCCCCTTCCCGGGAGCATCAGCGCCATCCAGGTGGCTTCTCCCCTCCTTTTCCTGCGGGTTTTCCCCTCCACCGGGATTTTTATTCTTCGAGGGGTCCCCACGGATCGGCCGGGGGGGTCCCCGGCAGCGCTGCGCCCTGCCCGGCCCCTCCGCCCACCCCCCATTCCCGGCCGGCAAACCTGAGCCACATTTAACTTATTCACCCTTGTAAATATGTAGAAAATTAGTTCGGTTTTGCCTTTTTTTTTTTTTT
>VZTJ01001264.1:65414-106153 GCA_013397795.1 Orthonyx spaldingii
TTTTTTTTTTTTTTTTTTTTAAACGAGTTGCTTATTTAAAAAAGGAGAAAAAAAAAACAAAACATTAAAAAAACAAATTTTGGGGGGAAACAAAAGGGTCCTGCGGACAAAGCGAGCTTGGGAGCCTGGTGCATTTTAGGGACTGATCGTGCGAAGCGTTTTTAACGACCTGTTGTTTCGATTTGTGACGGTTTTAATGATGTTGCATCAAGATAAAAACTTATATTCAACTAGAGCCTGGGTCGGGTTTTCTCTCAACTTTGGGGGGTCCCGCAGCATCGGGGTTTTGTTTGGGGGTTGTTTATTCTTCCCTTTGATTCCCGGTTCTGATGCAAAACCTCCCCCGAGCTCCCGCTGAGATAAGTCCGGTGTTGAGCGTCGCCTCTGCCCCATTGAACTCTGGCTTTTCACTTTTCCTGCCTTTTTTTTTTTGTTGTTGTTGTTGTTGTTTTGTTTTTTTGAGAGCCGGGTTCTGGGTGTTTTTGGTTTTCTTTCCCGGCTGGAGGGTCCTGCAGACCTTCGTCCCTGCAGCTGCTGGAAAGTCACCGGATCCAGTTTGGTCCCAGCTTGTCTGACACCGTCCCGATGAGCCGCTGGCTTGATTTGCAACGGTAATAAATGATTTTTCTTTCCTCTTTTGGCTTCTCCCTCTCGAATTTTTAATTAAAAAAGGATGAAAAAAACCCTTAACGAACCAAACCCACACCTTCCCTAACCCAAGCTTTTGGGTTGGTATTTTACTGAGGTTTTGGGCACTGTTTTGAAGGATATTTCTCCCTTTGCCGCAAACCCCGAGCGCGGCTGCAGCTTTTCCCGGACTCAGCGGGACAAATTCCAACACAACCCTTGGTCCAACATATTTTTGGGGCATTTAATGTAATTTTTTAAACATTTAGATGTATTTTGCATCCTGTATTTTTGCCCAGTCTCAGCCGTGGCAGGTCCCCAGGCTGTGGCGTGTTCCCTCCTGCCGCTTCCATAAATCTCCGCGGTGCTCATGTAACCCCCTGGCTTTTCCCGGGATTTGTGGGGTGCCTGTGACCCCACAACTCTCTACTCTTGCCTTTTCTGCACCCCCAAACCTCACTCCCCTTTTTCTTCATCCTTTTCCGGCTTTTTGGTGTCTTATTTTGTGGCCAGAGGGTTTTTGAGCAGCCTGAGCTCGGCTCAATATCGGACTTGGATTTTGGGATGGGAGCTGGGATGCCAAGAGGGACGTTTGTCCCAGGGCTGGACAAAAAAGGGTGTTTGGAAGGTGGGGGATTCACCCTTTATTCCTAAATTTATTTAGATCCAGGGAAACTCTGCAAACCTGGCTCTAAATAAAATAAACCCGCGCAGCCGCCCGCGGGGCGTCGCGTCCTCGAGTTTTTTGGAGGTGAATCACAGCTTCCTGGTGGGTTATTCCCTAATTTTCCTCCCAATATCCCCTTCTCTTGGCATGTTTTTTTGGGAGAACACATCCAACTGCCTGGTCACGATCAAATAAGGAGAATTTGGGGAGGAAAAGGTGTTTGGGGCTGGTGCCTTCCCCAAACCAGCCCCAGGATCTCAGTCCCCACCGTCTAAATCCTCACTCCTGGATCTTCCCATCATCCACATTCCTTGTGGGACACATCCTGGGGATCCACTACCCCTTTTCCCAGCTGCGCTGGGGCTGGTTGGAGAAGCAGAGCTGACGTTGGGGGCTGTGTGGGGTTTTGTGGGAGCGCTGTCCCACGGGGTGTCATCCCAGGGCCCAGCGCGGTGCCCGCGATCGCTTCCCGCTCCAGAATCCTTTCCCCACTTCCTCGGCAGAGTGAAGGCAGCAATTTAGGATTCCCACTTTGCCCTCTCCTTTTTGTTTTATATATTTCATTTTTGGGGTGCAACAACCTGGGAAAGATCCCAGATTATTTTGACGATCCAGGTATTATCCCTTCCTCTTTATCCCGAGGGGATCCCCAATTCCTTGCGCCACTGGGATTTATTTTTTTAGTTCCCCACTGATTTTTTTTTTTCCCCCAAACCCTCCTGGAAATCCCCAAAGTAAGGGAATAGCTGGAGCAGGACACAGGGTGTTGGTCCTCCATGGGGGACCCCATCCCACAGTTTTTTTGGGAGATTTGGGGGTGGAATTGCACTCTTCTGCTCTGTCATCCTGACTTTCTCCAGGCTCCTGAAGCTCCTGGTTTTCTGGGATTTGGCTTTGCTGAATAAATAATAAAAACTAAAGTATTTTAAGCCCAAATTTGGCTGGTTTATGACTCGTCTCCTTTTTTCAGGCTGAGCCCCCCCTGCACCCCAGGCTCTGGGGGGAGATCTGGGTGGTCTCTGCTGGGATTTGCAGCGTTTTTTGGGATGGCTGCAACATTTGCAGGATCGTGTGTGCATTCCAAGCGTGTTGGCGCATGTTTTGGGATGGGGAGGTGGCGGGACAGGGCCGTGTGTCCCCGTGTGCCGCAGGACTGCGGACGCTGGCGGGTGCCACCCCGTCTGCTGCAGGAGGACGTGTGGCATTTGGGGTCACTCTGACCTGGTTTCAAAGCTTTTCCCTCGTTTTTCCTGATCCCTGAGCGGGGCTGGAGCCTCCTTCTCCCTCTTCCTGCTGCTTTTTGGGGTCTGCGTGGGGCTGCAGGACCTCAGGACACCACACCCTCCCTTCTGTGAGGATCTGCAGCCCCTCCGCTCATCCTGGGCATCTCCTGCATCCTCAGCTCCATCCTCAGTCTTTTCCGGGGTGAAAACAGCATCCCAATCCAAAAGGATGCTCCAAGGGCTGGCTGGCACTTGGGATGGGGACAAGCCCTGGGGATCCCCTCCATGTCCCACTCCTGCAGAGCTCCTTAACCCCATTTCCAAGCTTGACTTGCCTGTCGAAGGCCCTGTGGGCATTGTTGGGCTGGAAAACAGCTGGAATACCTCCAGCTTCCCAGGGCATGGGTTTTCCATGGGCAGAGGGGTGGTTTTGGGGGGTGCTCAGTCCCAAACACCGCAGCACCCTGGAGCACCTTATCCATGGATGCTGAGGATAAGTCACAGCCCCTGGCAAAGCCCCCCTGAACTGGGGCCGGGCGCTCCGTGCCACCTCCAAGCAGGAATTACCGGGATCGCTGGAAACGGGCGGAAAACCACAAGGAGCTGATCAAGGCGGCATCTCCAATGTGTCCCTCACTCCTTCCTCCTCAATTATTGATGCTCCCACCTGACAGGTTTGTCCCAAATCCGCTCCGGTGTTCCGCACAAATCCCGACATCTCCACAAATCCAGACATCTCCGTAAGGTGAGAACTCCAGTCCTGGAGGTCAGTCCTGGGGTGGAAGCGGGTTGGGCTGCTGGGCATGGAGGAATGTGGGGTGATGTTCACTTAAAAAGCAGGAATTAATTCGAATTCCAGCCAAATTAATCCCAAACAAAAGAAAATCTTGGATTTGGCTCCAAGCTCAGGGCTGAGCTGCTGTGAGCAGTGCTTGGGCTCGGTTTGGAGCTGGAATTTTTTGGCTCAAGCAAATCTTTATGTTCTGGCTCGGCCAGAGTTGGATTTTTGCACATTCCCTCCTTTCCATGCTCTGTGCCTGGCTGCCTCCTAAATATTCCTGCATCCCGGGGAGCCAAACACTGCCCTGCCCATATTATATAAAAATATATTTATATAAAAGAAATCTGTCTCCATTTATCACCTTGGTAGAAGAGAGCTCTGCCATGGGATCACGGCTTTGGCACGGCACAGCTCATCCTGAAGGCTGGAATTTTTTCCGGCCCTCTGCCTTCCCCCAACCAGCCAGGACGTGGAAAACCCCCTTGCATAACATGAACAGGACCACAGCTGGGATTTTATCCCGAATTCCTTGGTTTTGGGTGGGTTTGCATCACCCAGGAGTGCTGCTGCTGCTGTAGGAATTGGGATGCAGGTAGCTGGATTCAGGATATGGGTGTGGGATGGAGGATGCACAGATACAGGATAGCAGATGTGGGATGAAGGTAGCAGGATGCAGGATATGGATGTGGGATGCAGGAGGAGGGATATGGGATGCAGGAGGTGGGATGGAGGATGCACAGATACAGGACAGCAGATGTGGGATGAAGGTAGCAGGATGCAGGATATGGATGTGGGATGCAGGAGGAGGGATATAGGATATGGGATGTCAGGTGCAAGGATGCAGGACATTGGATGTGGGATGCAGGTATTGGGATGAAGGATATGGGATGCAGGATGCATGGATAGAGAACATTTTATGTGGGATGCAGGATGTGGGATAAGGGACATGACAAAATAGGATATGAGAATTGGGATGCAGCCTGTGGGGCACAGGAAATGGGATATGGAATGTGGGATGTGGGATCTCCCTGCAGCAGGCTGTGTGCCGGTTGTCACTGCCCCTTGATCCAGGAGGAAATACAAGAGGTGGGATACAGGATACAAGAGGTGGGATATGGAATACAAGAGGTGGGATATGGGATACAAGAGGTGGGATATGGGATGCAGGAGGTGGGGTACGGGATGCAGGAGGTGGGGTACGGGATGCAGGAGGTGGGATATGGGATACAGGAGGTGGGGTACGGGATGCAGGACATGGGATATGGGATGCAAGCCGTGGGGTGCAGGATGCACATCCACGTGTGTGCAGGGAAAACAGCTCCACTGCCAAGTGGGAAACATTCCAGGACAGCGTCAGTCCTCAGATCCGGAGGTGATCAGATCCCACCAGCCAAGGCCTTGGCTATCCCAGCTGTCTGGGAAGTGCAGCTTTCCTTGGAGTCACCATCCCCAGTGCCTGGGAATCCCCTTGTTCCCCATGCCATCCCCACAACTCCGTATCCCTCCTGGCCAAGCTCCCAATTAAGTCATCAGCTCAGTGTTTAATTACCCACACCATAAACCCCAAAGGTTCCTTGGGTTTTCACCCCTCTCCAATCGTCCCTTTCCATGGATGAGAGTGGAGGGAAAGCAGAGGGAGCATCTTCCCGCCCCCACCAGGTTATTTATTCATGGAAAAGGCCGAGGCTGGAGCGTGGCTCCGGCACAGCCCTGGCAGCTGGCGGCTCCCTGGGAGCTGTAATTTGCACAAACAAAAATAAACTAATTGTTATTTTCCATTTACATAAAGGGAAGGGAAGAGAGGTTGGAAGAGAGGGGGAAGGAGGCCGGGAATGCGAAGGGAATGTGCTGCCAACCCCTTCTGGCAGGGTTTTGCCAAAGTACCGGCTCATTCCCTGCTCCTGTGGGGCTCATCCTGCCTGTCTGGTTGCTGGAGGAGTTGAAATTTATGGAAATGATGGTGCTGGACCATCATCTTCCTCACCATGGAGTCAGGGCCCACTTCCAGAGGTGTGAAGCCCATCCCGAGGAAGGTGCAACACAACAGGAGAGAGAGGACAACCACTTCCATCAACTGGATGGAAGGAAAAACCTGCTGGCATCAGGACAGATTTGAGGGATGGATGGGGATTTATTTGGAGTTTTCACTTTGGCCATGGTGTGTGGATCCAAAAAAAGGGTCTGGGCATACAACTGTGGAATGGTTTGGGTTGGGAGGGAACTTAAAGATCATTGAGTTCCAACCCCCTGCCATGGGCAGGAACAGCTCCCACTATCCCAGGTTGCTCCAGGCTCCATCCAACCTGGCCTTGAACACTTCCAGGGATCCAGGGGCAGCCACAGCTTCTCTGGGAAATCTGTTCCAGGGCCTCCCCACCCTCCCAGGGCAGAATTCCCTCCCAATATCCCATCTAACCCTGCCCTCTGGCAGTGGGAGATCTTTGAGACTTTAACTCTTTTCCAGACAGTTGCTGGATGTGTTTGTGGATCTGGGCTTGGGATGAAGGTGGGAGTGAGGATAAACAGCAGAGGGGGATGGGAACGCTCCGCTCTCATCAACTCTGGGCAGTCCAAGGATTCCTTGGACCAGGGAGGAAGAAGAGATTTCCCAGAGAGGTTGTGGATTCCCCATCCCTGGAAGTGTCCAAAGCCAGATTGGATGGGATTGGAGCAACCTGCTCCAGTGGAAGGTGTCCCTGCCCATGGCAGTGTTGTTGGAACCAGATGCTCTTTAAGGTCCATCCCAACTCAGACCATTCCATGATTTTATGGGGAACACATCCATGACCTCATGCATTGGATGGAGCGGAGACTGGAGATGCTGTCACCAGCACCAGCAGCAAGGGAGAGACCCCTTCCATGCCACCACATCCTGGGAACCTTTGTCACAACGCTTGGAACGAGATGTCGCGGGCGTTTAATTCCGATTTACGCCGACAGGTCCTGTCCGTTAATTAAATATCCATTGATTGTTCGGAGAACACTTCCTTGGGTTTATCGCGTTTCTCCGAGACAAATCAAATTGCCACGTCATTAACTTCCAGCTCTCCAATCCATACATAATTACTGCCTTATTAATACCTCCGAGTTACGAGGAAGTTTGAGGCAATTAATATTTGTGGGATAGTTTGTATCAAGTTAATTCCGTCAGGGTTATGTTAATAACGCGGACATCTAATAAGCTGGATAATTAACGCCTTTCTCGTTAGCATCTTCTCAGGTGCCAGTTAAATGTCAGGCCAGGCTTTGTGGCCGGGCTGTGTTTAATTAAACTCGTTATTACAGAGGGATTCATGGCTGTTACATGTGAACAGAGCCAGGTAGGAGCAGCATGAGATTCCTGCCCTGCCTGGACTTTGGATGCAAAATGGGTTTGAGGATGGATTGGAAATGGGATTTAGGGGCTGTTCCAAGGCTGGACACAGGTGGAGGGAGTTTTTTACCTCGCAAGAAGGTTGGGAGACGCTCCTGATCAGTGTTGGTCCACCTTGTTTGATTCAGAGCAGGGTTTGGATTTAAGGGATGGTCTTCCAAGAAAGTGAAAAACCCATGGGTTCCCTGACGTGGACATGGACAGTGGAGTGGGAAAAGTGCTGGGAGTATCTGTGACCACAGTCCCAGCAAGCCCAAAAATGGTCCAAAACCAATCCCCATGAAAATTCAGGCAAATTTTAGGCTCAGCTTTAGTCCAAATTTGAAGCTTTGAGTTGAGTTTCTCCCTGAGCTGACAGAACCTTCGCCAGTGCACCCCAGCCCTGGGATCTTCTCATTCCACGCTGCTTCCCTGGGGTTTTCCTGCTGCCTCATCCCTTGAGCCGGTGCCACGGAGTTCTTGGCCATAAGAACTTCTCCAGGAGACATCCGCGACCTGACTGAGCCTGGATCTCTCCGCCCACAGCCTTCCCTCCTCTGCTGCTCATGAATAAAAGATGGACCCGTCTACCTGGCCTGTTTGTCCTCGTGAAAAATTCATCGGCTGCTGATTAAGTTTTAAGGAAGGGCCGTGTTGCCCAGGTGGGTCGATGTTCTCCAGCTGCCCAGAGGGGTGGGAAGCCGTGGAGTTGGGATTTGCGCCCTCTGATTGCTCTGGGAAAGGGATGGGAAAAGTTTTGTTCCTTCCCTGCTCCTGGCTGGGATTCCTGCACGAAATCCTCATGGAATAGTGGAATAGAAAGGACCAGGCTGGGCTCGGCTCATATTTGGGGAGGTGATGATCCGCAGCAGCTCTGGAGCTCATCAGAAATTGTGGAATTCAGGAAAGGAGACACCAGCCATGACTACAGAGAGGAAAAAGGCCCCAGGTGACCTGAACAAGGTCCTCCACCCCTGGAGAGTGTGATGACTGCTGAGGTTCTGCCTCAACAGAGGGAAAATATTGCCATTTGGAAAATGAGGGAATTAACCAAAATTAAAATACTTTTCCTCTCTGGTTATCCATAGTCCCTAAAATAAAGGCTCTGCAGATTATTTCTTCCTTCCGCTCCTCTTGTCCCACTGCAAGGACGGAGAGGAGATGCTCAGGAGCTCATTTTTAACTGCATTTAGGAGCTCATTTAATGTTATCCCCAAAAATGTTCTTGCTGGAGGTGGCTCCTCACGTTCCCTCTTCTGGGACAGGCTGGGGAAGGATAGGCGGGAAGGATCCTCCACCATTCCATGTGCGGGGGCCGTGCTCATGCTGCCACCGCAAAGTTGCCTCCCTGGTCAGAGGTTCCTGCTCCATAAATATTTCAGGAAGCAGCGTGGGGGTCCCGAGGGTCTCCTGGGATGGGTTGTTAATGCAAGTTGAGGAAGCATCGGACAGACAGCAGAGGAGGAGGGAAAAAAACCGCGATGAAAACCAAGCGAAAGCTGCCAAAGCCACAAGGTCAGAGATTAAATATTCATGGAGACATCCGTGCTGGAAGGCAGGTGTGGACATCCTGGGGAGGCTACGGGAACCCGGCTCTGGCTTCCTTCTCTCTCGTCACCAGTGCACAGCCGGCAAAGTTTGGGGTGGTGGTTAAAGATGTATGAGCCCAGTTGTGCAACAGCTGGAAACATCTGGCTCTACATCCCCCTGGTGCTCCTCTCCTGTGCTCCATCAAAGGTGGGCGGTGGGATTGGGAGGGGACACTTGGTGGCCACTGTGTGGGCTTGGACCTTTGGGAATGACAGGGAGAAATGGGCTTTGGGATGGAAGTGGTTGGATGGAAAAGATGGGCTTTGGGATGGAGATGGTTGGATGGGAGGGATGGGGGGAATGGGCTTTGCGATGGAGATTGTTGGATACCATGGACGGGCAATGGGATGAAAAATTTACCAGGAATGATGGACAGTGGGAGGGATGGATGTGGCTGAGTTGGAAGAATGGTCAAAGGGCTGAGGTTGGTCGTTCTGGGATGGATGGATGGATGGATGGACAGATGGATGGAAGTGGTTGTGGTGCAGGAATAGGCAATGGAATTGAGGAGTTTGGGTTGGAAGGATGAGCAATGGGAGGCAGGTGGACTGCAGGAGGAACGGGCGATGGGATGGAGGTGGTTGGATGGGAAGGATGAGGCCTTCAGATGGAGGTTTTCCCCTGCATTTCCCTTTTTGGGGAAGTCGTGTGTCCTGTTTGGCCCCTCCACGCCCTGTCAGAGCAGCCCACGGGCTCTGCACCAGGCAGCCTTCCCAAATCCCTTCTCCATCTGGGAACTCAGACCCATGGCCATGGACCATCACCTTCCTTCCCGGTCATGGCATCTCCTGGCAGCTCCCGACCACCCTGACATTCCAGAGCCAGTGTTGAACCAACTCTTCCTAGAAATAACACCTCATTTTCTTACACAAATTATTTCCTTTTGCCTCCGTGGAAGCTCATTAGAATTCCTAAATGCGACCGCACGGATCGATGAGGTGCCAGGCCAGCGCACGGCAGTCGATTCCTGTTTTCCAGGAGACTTTTCCTCCCTATCTAATCAGGGAAGGCAACGTCTTTCTCCCTGATTTTTGCTCTGGTATTGGTCCCCCACTGATTAATTTCCAATGGGTCACCTCAGCAGGGAAGGAGGCTGTCCACTTTAATTAGGAATGGGTAATATGAGTGTGGATTATCCTGCAGCTGTCCAGCGGTTATTGTGGATGAGTGCCGGGAGTTTGAGCCTTTCCTAAAATAAAATTCAAAAAGAAAATACTTGGAATAAAAGGTTTTGTGCTTATCAGGACAGTGTCCAACTCGGGAGCTGATTAAGCTGCTCCACTGCCACCTGCCTGAGCCCACAGGGAGCTTATCCCAGGCCTTTCCACACGGAGCTGAGGTCGGGATGCTGTTCCCAAAACGGTGAGTGCCACCGGATAGTAGAGGATGGAACAACTCTTTGCCTTATGGGAATTTATGGGATGGGAGGGCAGCACCCCTGCCTTGCCCCTGTGCCGTGTTATCCCCCAGGAGCGTTGTGACACTCGGATCCGTGCGCACACACTCGCTCCCGTCGGTTTTCCCAACTCCAGGTCTCCTTGCCGGGAGCTGCCGAGTCAGCAGGCTGCACATCTGCAGCGCGGGATCCACCGGAGGACGATATTAATCAGGATTTTTTTTTTCTCCTGGACTTTGGCAGCTTCCCGGCGCTCGCAGCTGTGCCTGCGCCCTGGGAAATCAGCTCCGGTGACTCCCGCGCTGCCGGCTGGGAATGCACCTCGTTCCCAGGAGCTTTTGGGGCTGTGGGGACAGATGTGTCCCCTCTGATGAGCTGGGAGGAGGGGAGATGCTGTTAATTCCCTAATTCTGGGGGTGCTGTCCTGGCACCCCTTTCCATGCATTAATCAGCTTCATCCCTACCCTTTCTCCTTGGTGCTCTTGGAGCACCTTTGGATGTTGTTTCCACCAAGGAGAACATCCTGGACCAAGCAGCATTGTCACAGTCCCAAACTCTCCCCATGATGCTCGGAGGGGGGAACAAGGTGTCATGGGATATGGGGACCTCCCTTCCAAGTGTGGGATCCCGAGTGCTACTCCGGACATCCCACATTCCTCATCCGGAAACTGGATGAGGCCACACGGATAATTAGGATAATGAATTATCCTAAGGCAGTGTTTGGCCTCGGTGGGAATGTTGGAAAGGCTGGAGGAGAATCTTCTCCCACTAAGAACTTTGAATCCCATTCTTGGAGAATAAATTCTCCCAGTGCCTCAGTTTCCCCGGATGCAAATAGGGATGTGTGGGGTGGATCGGTGACACGGCCGATCCTAAGGGTCATTTAACGTTTTCCAAGGGACTTTTGGGGCAGGGACTGTCACGTGCCTGTTCTTTCACCCCTGTTTTCCATCACCTGGATCTCCAACCCCCTTTTCCTTACATCCTAACCGCGGTTGTGGTTAGGGGCGGATGGGAAAACGGGATGCGGGAGTTGGGGAGGGATTTTGCTCAACCCTTGCCGGGCCCGCTCCTTTTGTTTTTGCGCTGTGCTGCCTTCCCTATGGACACGGGTTCTCCACGGGGGTTGGAAGCAGGAAAGGTGCAAGGAAGGGGGGGAATTCTCTCTCTCTTGCGATCCCTTTGTGTCCCGGTGTACTCAGCTCTCATTTATTCTCTTTGATTATTTTTTTTTTTTTCCGCTCCTTTTTGTTGTTGTTATTTTTCATTTTTCCTCCATGTCGGCATTTTTTTTTCTCCAATCCCTCCCCGGCTCCCCCTTTCCCTGTGATTCACCAGAAACCTGAGACCGGGAATCATTCGGGATGCAAAGGGCTGTTAGTGGGTCACTGGTCTCCTGCAGTGGCATCTTCCAGCTTCCAAGCTGTTAACCCTTCCCAAGCCACGAGAGGAATCCTCTCCACATCCCACTTGCCCCCACACAGACTCCCATGGAAAAATCCCCAGCGATCCTGAAATCCTCCTGGAGAAGGGCCAGAAAGGAGGGGTTTGGGTGAATTTGGGTTGAAAAAAAAAAGGCTTTGTGGCCCTTGGAATGCTGGATGCTCTGCTGGGAGGTGGCCAGGGGAATTATCGCTCCTTTGGGAATTTGGAATACCAGCTGTGGGTGGAATGGGGTTGGGATGGTGATGGGACATTGGATGGAGGATGCTTGGATAGGTTTGCAGGCAGCACAGCCCTATGGGCAAAGCCGGAGCAACAGGAAATTTTGGGGCTTTGGGAAGAGTTTTAAGCACTGAAATATTGGGATAATGGGGGAATTGGTGCTGCCAGCAGCAAATCCTCCTGGGATGTTGGGAACAGACTCACAGGCACCAATATAGTGGGGAATACTGGATCAGGATTTGGGGCAGAAGCCTTTCCAGGGATGGAGATGTGAGGACCTGGGCACCACCGTGGGAAGGGAGGTGTTTGGGAATGCCAGGAATAGACCTGTTGGCTATAGAGGGACAGTGAGTGGGATTTAGGGCACCACAGCAATCCAGGATAAAAGGTGGGATGGGGGTGTGCTGCTATTATGGGATATTGGGGATGAAGGACTCTCCCACCTGCACAGAGCAGGCATTTGGAAGAGCCCACATTGGAATACATGCTCTGGCTCCTGGAAGTTGCTTTGGAGTGGCTGGTTCCCAAATACGGGACTGGAAAAGTGTGTCCAGCACAGAGAAGGGGAGCATCAGGATCCTACAGGAATTTTTTTTTGGGACTCTCAGGACAAGAAAGATGTTGAGGGGCTGGAGTGTGTCCAGAGAAGGGAATGGAGCTGGGGAAGGGTCTGGAGCACCAGGAGCAGCTGAGGGACCAGGGCAGGAGAAAAGAAGGCTCAGGAGGAACGTCCTCCATCTCCGCAAATCCTGGAAAGGAGGGTGGAGCCAGGTGGGGGTCAGGATCTGCTCCCGGGGAAAAAGAGACAGAAAAAGAGGAAACAGCCTCAAGTTGTGCCAGGGCACGTCTAGGTTGGATATCAGGGAAAATTTCTTCATGGAAAGCATTATCCAGCTGCCCAGCACAGTGGTGGTGTCACATTCCCAGAGGGATTTGACATCCATGTGGATGTGGCACTTGGGGACACGGTCAGTGGTGGCCTTGGCAGTGCTGGGGCAGAGGCTGGACTTGATCTTAGAGGGCTTTTCCAACCTAAATGATTCCATGACTCCACGGGGGATGGACAACAGGGCCACCACAAGCCTCCACCAAGCTCCCCTTGTCTCACAGTCCCCACAGCTCCTCCAGCCCACGGAGAAAACCCTGTCCCTACAGGTTTGTCACCACTCCCCAAAAGCGAGGAGGAATAAATCCATGAGGATATGGAGAAGCAGGAAAAAATCCATCACATTTAAAGACAGCCTGGCTGTTCTTCCAGTATTTGGGAGGTGTGTGCTTCTCTCCCGACTTGTTTGGCACCCGAGGCTATCGGGAACACTCAATCTCAACCTTTTTGATCTCCTCCCAAAAAATTCATCGGAGGATGCAGAAAAGTGGATCAGCTCCTAAGCGCTGCATCAAGAAAGTTGCGGTTTAAACAGGTTTTATATTATTTTATATCCACTGTTTTTTATTATTTATATTTATTTTTTTTCCCTCGCCAGAGTTTCTAGGAAATGAAAAAAAAAAAAATCCATGGAAGTGAAGAACAAGGCAGAATTCCTGATGTGATAAGCAAATAAAATGATATGAGAGAAACCCCCAAGACCTCTTTAGCCACCACAGCTAAAATACCCAATTTTTAGTCTTCCCCAGCCCAGATTGTGAGGAAAACAGAGATTGGGGGGAACTGGAATATTTGCTGATGGTTTTAAAAGCAGCCACTCTTTATACCGAAGACTCCTCTGCACCTCGTGGTGACACAAGTGGTGTGTGGCTAAAAAAGCCACCAGGGTTATCACTCTAATGGAGCTAAATTCGCTTGGAAAAAAAAAAACAAACCAAAAAGGAAATAAAAACAGCAATGAAAATATTTAAGCAACCCCAAAAAAAAAAAAAAAAGAAGAAGAAAAGCAAACCTGGCCAGGATCCATAAAGCAAAGAGCTGAACAAATTGGGGCAATTGTCAAGGGAGGTCAAAGCTGTCGCCTGTCAAGGTTGGCAGTTTCCTCTAGAAAGGACTTGATGTGAATCCTCCCCCCGGAACACGGGCGGTGTCCAGGGCCAGCTCTGCTTTCCTGATGTGCATCTTTGCAGCAGGGTGAGTTTTGCCTACGCAGCCGCGGCCGATTTCACATCACGGTGAGCGTTCAGCAGCTCCTCTCCCCCCGCTCTTCTTCCCGGTTTTGTTTGGATGCGGTTTGGGTGATCTGTGCCGGCGGAGCGGGAACAAGGAAAGGCTTCGCGGGATATGGGATCGGTGTCTGGTTCTGCTCCAATGTGCCAGAGAGAGGCAGCACAGGGATTAAAACCATCTCCACCCCAAAAAGGAGCCGTGTGGCTCCTCAGAGCACCTGAAACTTCCACAAAAAGGAATTTTTGAGGAGACCACGGAAATGCTCCAAGGGCTGGAGCCCCTCTGCTCTGGAGACAGGCTGGGAGCGTTGGGGGTGTCCAACCTGGGAAAGGGAAGGTTCTTAGAGCCCTTTCCAGTGCCTAAAGGAACTCCAAGAGAGCTGGAGATGAGGCTTGGAGTAGCAGGAAAATAGGGAATTGCTTCCCACTGCCAGAGGGCAGGGCTGGATGGGATATTGGGAAGAACAGCCCTTCTTGGTAATCTCAGCAGAGAGGTGGAGGGAGGAGGAGGAGGAGGAGGAAGGAAACAATTCCCCAAGCGCTGGACACGTTTCCTCCACGTGAACATCTCCAGGGCTCCAGGGATTTGTCCAGCACGTCATTGTCCCTGGCACTGGAGTGGCCTCAGCTCCCTCTTGGCTGGCGCTCCGAAGCCACTGCTGGCCTGCGAGGAAATAATAAAGAATTAATTAAGACCAAGCTCTCATCAGCGTTAATGCTTCAGAGCCCCTTTAGCCGCCGTTCCCGAGCATTCCAGGTGCTTTTGCCTTATGAAATAATCAGGATGGAGACGCAGCCAGAGCAGAGGCCTCGGCCCTGGGCACCGATCCCAAAAGAGGTCCAGAAAAAAATGGATTTCAAGGATTTCACTCCTTCATTTTCCTCGTCATGCTGCTCTTCTCCATTCCCTGCCAACATTTTCTCTTCCTCTTCCTCTCCCCCTTGGAATTCTGGTGTTTCCTTGCTGTTTAAGCTCCCACAGCCCAAATCTTCTCCAGCACAGACCTCAAGGCTGAGACTGCTCCGGTGACATCCTCTAGGAGACATTCCCAAGCTCTGATGTCCCTGCAGACCTCCTTCAGGAGGACACAGCATTCCCATGGCACCTCTATCCGCAGGGAAATCTCACTCCAAACAGATCCCACCCGTCACTGGGAGAAACACCAAACCTTTGGAGCTCTCTCTGGACCATCAGGACAACTCTGAAGTCATGGGTGGCCCTGACATCCGAGCCCTCGGAGCATCTTCGTGGCCCACTGCTTCCATGGGGTCACTGGAGACGGCCTGAGGGATTGGTTTAAGGGAATGTGAATTCCTGTTGGATAAAACTCCTACAACGTGTAGGAAACTGCTGGCTGTGGATCCAGTGTGAGTAACCACCAGGAACACGGGAAGGGGATTTTTACTCCTTGGTGGTTGTTGTCCAAGTTTTCCAGCTCTTCTCAGAGGAGGCCATGCTGCTCTGAAACGGAATAATTCCCTTTTTTTTTCCCCTCTTGGACATTTTAAGGGATCTCCTCCCTGATGAGAATTCCCACAAGCTCTTCCAGAGGGGATGTGGGTTTGGAACATGGATTTCTTTTCATCAGGGATAGCAAGAAAACGCTTGGATTAAAGAGTTGTCTGCACCTGAAGTGCCCAGGACTGAGAGGGAATGAGGACTGGGAATGACAAGGTCAGGAATTCAAAACTGTGGGGCAGAGCCGTAAGATCCAGTGCAGCCAGAGCTGGTTTCTCATCCCAGCAGAGCAAAAAGGGCTCCAGGACCTTGCTTATTCCCACAAGGGACTCCAAGAATGAAGACGGAATCAGGCTGTATCCCCAGAAACGGCTGTGTCCGCAAAATCTTTGGGAATATTTAGCGCAGGAACTGCTGGCGGCAACAGGCAGCACACAGAAACTCCATGGGGCATCGCAGAGCAAGCTGAGCTTGGGGAGATTTCTTAATCCCTCTCCTTGCTCAAAGGCTGGATTTTGCCTTCTCCATCACTCCAGAGAAAGGAGCCCCGAGTGCTGCTGGCTTGGGATGGGACTCGGAGCCAGAGCGTGGTCTCTGAACGCGAGCTCAGCTTTGAGGAGGAGAAACTGAGAGCTGGGAAATGCTAAAAGATCCATTAAATCATCTGCTGCCGCCCCGGGAGGGCCGGCGGGATTGTCCCCCCGAGGTGGCTGGCATGGAAATGCTGCTGTTGTGGGGTTTTCACGGAGATCCTCTGGGAACAGCTCCCTGCCGGTGGAGGAAACTCTGTGAAATCTCTACCCTTTGCTTCTCGTTAGTGCAGCCTAATCATCCCCCTTTTCCCAGGGGATTTCTGCCCTCCAGGCACAGGAGACCTTTTTTCCATCTGCCTTCCCAGCTGTCTGTCTACCCAGGTCCCTGCAGGTCGGTGCTTACCTGGAAGGGATTTTTCCCAGCCTTTGGGTCCTGGCAGCCCCCAGGGCAGGACAAGAGGAAGGAAGAGCAGCTGAGTGATTGGGCAGGATGCAAACAAAGGGAAACGGTGTCCAAGGAGGATCGTACTGCCTTGGGAATTCCCCTGGAACACATCAGGCAGTTTCACGTCTCGACGCCTGTGAGGCTGCGTCCTCCCAAGGCCGGCACCACCTTTCCCAAGCTGTGCAGGAGCTGGGAGCCAGGATTGTCTCGTTCCCTGTGGGACAGCAGAGGTGGTCATGGATTTGCTTCCCAACAGGCAGCTCGTGCCACTAAAGGGATCAGGATGTGTCAAAGCGGAGGACTGGGAATGGGGATTGGATCAGGATGGGGATGGTTTAACCCAGGTTGGGGCCTGGAGAAAATTGGGATGAGAAGGTTTGTGGCTGCTCTGGCCAAGCAGGAGAGATGAGTTCTCTGTCAGAGGGGAGGGAAAGGAATTGTGAAATCCCTGTTGAGACATTTTGGGTCTGCAGTGGGTTTGGAGCTGTGCAGAGCCAGAGGACAGGGAAAGGGATGTTGGTGCAACACCTCTGGCATCCCATTTTTCCCTTTATTGGAGATAATCCAGCAGCCAGCCCTTGTCTGGCTCTGCCCAGTCTGGGAGGGAATTTATTGATGACCAAGCCCAGAGCTTATCAGAGCTGGCAGAGGTGTCTCCTCTGATGGAAAAGCTGCTCCCATCACACCTCCTCCCACCTGGAAAACGACCCACATTCCCACGAGCAGTGCTTTGCTTGGGCATGGAAACTCTCCCCTGGTCCAACAGCTCCCACGCTGAATAAAACCGGGAGCTAAAGCTCCAGTTTTGGAGTCTGGCAATAAAAACACGATCCAGAAATAACCAAGGTGGATTTAGACTGTGAACGTGTTGCTGTGAATCCAATTTAAATTGTAAAATGTTTAGGCAGCTGCCTGCTGGTGACAAGGACCTGCCCTGCTCTGCCTGCGGTGCTGCACAGAGCATTCCAGGGCACGGCCGGGTGCCGCCACTCCACGTGTGACAAGGACAGCACTAACTGACCAAAGCTCTCATGAAAACATTGGAATGGCAGCTCTGAGGGCTCTGGAGGCTGCTCCTATCCCGGAGAATGTGAACCCAACACGGGGCAAAAGGAAGACGCAGATAACAACCGGCTGTGTCCCAAATCCCTGGAGCCACTTCCACCTGCCTGGTTTGGATCCTGCTCCATCACTTGCTGCCGTTGCATTCCCATATCCCACGGCAGGGCAGCTGGAACTGGAATATCTTTAAGGTCCCCTCCAACCCGAGGCACTCGACGATTCCGGGATCTTTGCAGCGGGGGTGAGGTGAGGCCAGGACGCCGCGGCTGCAATCCCAGAGGACTCCCCACGGCTCCCAATCCCTTGATCTCAGGATCAAGGAGCTCTGGGGGCCACTTCTGCCAGCCTCGTGCTCGTGGCATCACGCTGCTGCTGAAGCAGCAGGACGGGGCAGCCCGTGGGAGGGACAGCACTGATTTTCCACCCCGAAAAAACCATCCTGGGTTCAAACACGCTGCTCTTTCTCCCAATCCCATAGGGGTGAGGTCTCCGCGGCTTCCACCATCCCACGCCAGCATTTCCAGCCTTGCAGCCCCCCGGGTTAACCCGGGAGCATCCTCATCCCTCTCTCCCTCCCCTCCCCTCCCTTCCTCTCCCCGTCTCGGCGCTCGCCCCCGCCGGCAGCCACGAGCCTCTTCCAGGTACCTCGGAGCTTTAATTGAAAGCAGCCGCCGCTGCACACAAAACACGCCGAGACCCGGGAGCCACTCTGAAGCCTGACTCAGGATGGGGACCCTGCCGGCGCGACGCGGGGCGACAGATAATTAAAGTGACAATCGCGCACGCGGGGGATGCGGCGATGCCTCCCCCGAGGACGGCGCGGCAGCATCGGGCGAGCCGTGCCGGGCCGGTGGCTCCTTTTTGGCCACCTCCAGCCCGGCTACGCGGCCACCTCCGCCTCCCAAGCCGGGTTTGAAGTCCCCCGGGTGCCGTCGGTGCGGGGCAAACAGGCAGGGCTTGATCGCTGGAGGCTCGGGGCGTTTAAAAGCGGGAGCAGGAGCGAGAGCCGTGTGTGAGCGCGAAGACAGATGGGCTAAAATTTCTGAATGCTCATGAAAGATTCAGGGGCGTCACTTGTTAAATTTAATTGGGAGAAACCCGACTCGGTGCCTGACTGCACGGCTTGGTGGCTTTTGCTTAAGAAGTCAAGTGACAAGCTTGTCGTCTGTGTTTTCCCCTTCTTTCCTTCCCTCGCTTCCTCCCGCCTGCTTTTCCCAGCTCCTGCCGTCGTGAATAATTTGGGGAGGATTATCTCCTGTCTCCTGTTGGGGCGAGCATCACTCCGGGCAGGAGAGAGGTGGGATTTTGGTGATGCTGTCAGCTTGGAATGCAGGAGATGGGAGTTCAGGTGCTGCTGGATTTCGATCCAGATCCAGGCAGGGAGGTAGGAGCTTCAATAAATGTCATGTGCCAGCAAAAATCTGGGATGCAATCCCTCTGCCATGGGGCTGGGACACTTTTCTTCCTCACATCAGCACCTGGTGGGAGAGGGGGAGGTGACAAAAACCCTCTCCTGGGCAGGACCTCCTCTGGTGCTGAGTTTACCAGAGGCTGGAGGAAAGTTGTGTGCAAACAGAGGTGACAATGAAATGTAATGGCTTCTTCTGGGGGATTTTGAAAGCGATGGGTGTTTTCAGTGACTGATTCTTCTTTTTAAAAAAGGAGGTTCCAGGAGGGAATCATCCCTCCAAAAGCCGATTTCTGTGCTCATCGTTGCAGCCTCTGCTTCCAAAGAGAAAAGCAGTCCCTGCTGGAGGGTCAATTCATCTCCTGTGAACTTTGATGTCTGCAGGAAAGCAGATCAATCGCACTGGAAAATTCCTTCTTCTCCCCAGTGACTCCGAAAGAAGCTGGAGTGACTCCCCAAGGTGTTCTCCTGCTCCACAGACGTCCTTGGAGAGGTGATGTGGACCCTCCCCACTCCTGTTCAGGTGTGTGGTGTCCAGGCCTAACCTGAACTCAGGGATTAGGGACAGTGGCAGAGCTCCCCAGGGCTGGTGGGTGGGAATGGGAGCTCCTGGAGAAATTGTGGGAGCAGTTTGAGCCCTGCCAGGTCACCTGGTTGTCACTTCATGTGCACCAAGGACGTGGGACGTGACCCTTTTAAATGGGGTTTGCATTCTCTGGTGGGATCTGAAAGGGAACTTTTCCTGCATCGAGACTTTGTATAAAATCATCCATCCATCCATCCATCCATCCATCCATCCATCCATCCATCCATCCATCCATCCATCCATCCATCCATCCATCCACAGAATCATGGAATGGTTTGGGTTGGAAGGGACCTTCAAGATCATCCAGTTCCAACCCCTTGCCATGGGCAGGATCACCTTCCACTATCCCAGGTTGTTCCAAATCCTGTCCAACCTGGCCTTGGACACTTCCAGGAATGGGGCAGTCATTTCCCAGCTGCTCTGGGAAACCTGTGCCACGGCCTCCCCACCCTCCCAGGGAAGAATTCCTTCCCAATATCCCACCTATCTCTGCCCTCTGGCAGTGAGAAGTCATTCCTCCTTATCCTGGAATTCCAGGCTTGTGAAATGGGTTTGTGGAATGAAAATGGCCCCATTCCAGCTGCAAAGAGTCCATGATTTTCTCTTTAATGTGTCTCGGTCCACGACTCCAGGGCCAAAAGGTGGCTTTGGGTGAACATCTGGATGTGCTGGAGTATCCCTGCATGGAGAGACTGGGACACAGAGCCAGGAGTTTGGACACAGAATTGGATTTTTCCTCGGCTTTAGGTGCCAAACTCCCACGTGCTTTACCGGGAGAGAGACTTGTTGGTACCAGAATCTTTACTCCAGGTTTGTAGGACACCTCAAAAAAGTCACCCAAAACTTCATGTGAACGATGCTGATTTGGGTTTAGTGAAACCCCCCAGAGCTGTAGGGGAGAAGCTCAGGGGGTGGTGGGCACCTCCCTAAGCTGCTCTAAGTCTAAGCTGGGTCAGGGGAGGTTTAGGCTTGGTATTAGCAAAAGGTTCTTTGCCCAGGGGGTGGTTGGACACTGAAATGGCTCCTTAGGGAAGTGGTTACAGCCCTAAGCCTGACCGAGCTCAAGGAGGGTTTGGACAACATTCTCAGGCACAGGGTGGGATTTTTGGGATATCCTGGAGGGCCAGGAATCAGCCTGGATGATCTCTGTGAGTCGCTTCCACCTCAGGATATTCCATGATTCTATCAACTCAATTTTTTTGTTATTTTCCCTCTCCATGACCATTCCCTTGAACCCATTCCTGGCTCCACGGGACCATCCCATGAGCATCAACAACCTCAAAAGCTGAAAGGGCAGAAATGAAAGCGGAGCCTCCTTCTTGCTGCCGTTAATTACCCCCTTCATTAACGAGTTGCATTTGCAGTATCCACTGGTCAAGCTTTGCATTTGGCTCTTGGATCTTTCAGACTTGGCCTGCCCTGAGAGGAGTTTTATCAAACCCAGACGTCACCACAGTCCCAGATTCCCACAGCTCCGGGATGACTCAGGTGCGGTTTCACACGGATCCGAGCTCTGGCTTTGAATTTCTCAGGATAAGGATCCACATTTTTTAAAAAATGAAAGGGTGGAATTTTTGAATCACAGCTGCCCCAGTGAGGATGGGGAAGTTTATTTCCTGTAATTAAAAATTTTGTCTTTTTGTGCTCATCCTGCCACAGCTCTTCTCTCTCCACGGGACCGCCAGGAGAGCCTCTGCTAAGTCCTTGGAATTGTTCCTCAGAGGGGAATTTCCAAAAATGTGCAAAAACAGGGAGGGGATTCTGCCCTTCTGCCCCACTCAGGTGAGATCCCACCTGGAATGCTGCATCCAGCTCTGGATTCCCCAGCACAGGAAGGGCATGGAGCTGCTGGAGTGAGTCCAGAGGAGGCACCAAGGTGATCAGAGGGATGGAGCAGCTCTCCAAGGAAAGGATGGAAGAATTGGGATTGTTCAGCCTGGAGAAGAGAAGCTTCAGGGTGATTTAATTGTGGCCTTACAGGACCTGAATGGGCCAACAAAAAAGTTGGAGAGAGATTTTTTACAATGGTCTGGAATGCCAGGATAAGGGGGAAAGGCTTCAAACGGCCAGAGGGCACGGTTAGATGGGATATTGGAAGAAATTCTTCCCTGGAAGAGTGCTGAGGCCCTGGAATGGAATTCCCAGAGAAGCTGTGGCTGCCCCATCCCTGGAAGTGTCCAAGGCCAGGTTGGACAGGGCTTGGAGCAACCTGGGATAGTGGAAGGTGTCCCTGCCTGTGGCAGGAGTTTGGAACTTGATGATCTTTAAGATCTCTTCCAACCCAAACCATTCCACGATTCCATAAAAAATAAAGGGTCAGTGCAGTCCAGAGCACTCCAGGCAGCACCTGCCTTTGGCGTCATTCCCAGCAGTAGACAGGGATGCTCCCGGATTTGGGTTCTCCTGGGGAAAGGGAAGAATTTCTGTGCAGAATTCCAAACAAAAAAAGCAACTTTGTCTTATGAACACTGCCAGGGATTGTCTCTGTACCCGTCCTTTGTTTTCCTTTCTTTAATTCTCTGTCCCTCAGAAAAGGGAAAAACAACCTTCCTTCTTCTCTCCATCAGCAAAGGAGGAGGAAAGGGAGGAAAACAATTATGAAAGGAAGAAAAATGCTCCCCATAATTTTTTGTGTTGACAGTGAAATCTCCAAAAATCCCCTGCTTTGCTTTGATGCAGAATAAAAGAATTTTGAGTGACACAGAGACTTTCGTGTTGTTCTGTTCTCAATTTTTCATCTCAAAAATGCAGCAGTGAAGAGCCTTTTATTCGTGAGTCTCCACTGGGATTTATGGATGTGGCATTCAGGTTCATCTGGTCTGAAGTCAGGGAAACCTGGAATTATTTATGTTGGAAAAGATTGATTCCAACCATTTCCCCAGCACTGCCAAGGCCACCACTGACCATATCCCCAAGAGCCACATCCACATGGATTTCAAATTCCTTCAGGGATGAGAATTCCACGACCTCCCTGGGCAGCCCATTCCAATAGTTGATAACCCTTTCCATGAAGAAATTTGTCCTGAAATTTATTTAGGAGTTTCTTCCAACACGGTGGGTGCTTTTCAGGGATGTTTTTCTTTTTGTCTTGCAGGGCCAACTGCATCCTTTAATTCCAAGGGTATTTGGTGATGGAGCCAGGCTGTTGGAATGGGCTGGAGCCCACAGAGGGATGTTCCAGGGATCTCTCCAGGTTAGTGGAGTCCCAGTCCCCTCCCTGCAACACTCTGTTTCATGGAATCATGGAATGGTTTGGGTTGGAAGGGACCTTCAGGATCACCTCGTTCCAACCCCCTGCCATGGGCACCTTTCACTATCCCAGGTTGCTCCAAGCCCTGTCCAACCTGGCCTGGAACACTCACAGGGATGGGGAGTTTCCTACCAAGCTGCAGCACTCGGTGTGGGAGAGGCAGGAGTCCTTCTCCAGGATGTGACTGTCTTGGATTAATGTCCAGCTGAAATTGGTGTCCAGTGACAGGCGAGGATTCTGCCCCTCTGCCCCTCTCAGGTGAGATCCCGGCTGCAGAGACGTCTCCAGCTTTGGGATCCAACAGCAGGAGCATGTGGAGCTGCTGGAGTGAGTCCAGAGGAGGCCACGGAGATGCTCCAAGGGCTGGAGCCCCTCTGCTCTGGAGCCAGGCTGGGAGAGCTGGGAATGTCCAGCCTGGAGAAGGGAAGGCTCCAGGGAGACCTCAGAGCCCCTTCCAGTGCCTAAAGGGGCTCCAGGAGAGCTGGAGAGGGACTTGGGACAAGGACATGGAATGACAGCACAAGAGGGAATGGCTTCCCACTGCCAGAGGGCAGGCTTAGGTGGGATATTGGGAAGGAATTCTTCCTTGGGAGGCTGTTGAGGGGCTGGAATAGAATTCCCAGAGAAGCTGTGGCTGCCCCATCCCTCGGAATGTCTAAGGCCAGGTTGGGCAGGGCTTGGAGCAATCTGGGATAGTGGAAGGTGTCTCTGCCCATGGCAGGGCGCTGGAACGAGATGATTTTTAAGGTCCTTTCCAACCCAAAACATTCCATGGTTCTATGACCGTCAAGGCTGGGATTTGAACACTCTTCCTGGGAGCGCTCATTGAGCAGGATCTGTGGAAGGCCAGGAGAAGCCGGCAGGGAGCAGGGCCTGAGCCAGCCCGGGGTCCAGTTTTAGGTTACTGCTGCTTAGGGGCAGAAATAGCTCCTATTAAGTTGCATTTCGGGATTTGGAGCCAGAAGATTGAGGTCACATCCACGGAGCGGGACCTGGTGTTTTGTGTCCTCTGCAATTCCAAGATCTCTCCCCAGGAGCCAGCCTGGGAATGGCATTCCCCTCCTCCTGCTCTACTGGGACACAACCTCTTCCAGGGGGGATTTTGCTGCCTTGTCCATGTGGGAAATGGAAAATTCTCTCCTGCCTCAGTTTCTCTTTCTCTACATGGAGCAAGGGAAGCTTTTCCCAATCCCGTAAGGGCTGGTACATCCCACTGGGAGCTGGTGGCAATGTCACCAAACACCAGCATGGAACTGCCCTTTGAAATCACCCTGTTCTTCATGCAAGGAGAATTCCCCTCCATGGAGAGTGGCCAGGCATCCCTGGAAAGTTTAAAGGTCAGGGATATGGGTTGGATCCAGACCAAAATCCTTTTCCCTCAACCACCTGCTCTTGCTAGAAGGATAAAAAGTTTTGACCCTGCCTCCCAGGTTCTCATCCAACTTCATCCCAGAGCACAATTCCATGGACGCTCTGGGATATGTGAAACCTTTGGCCTGGATCTTCCTGTTCCTAAGTGCTGATTTTCAGTGGGATGAATCCCCCCAGAAAAGCCCCTCTGGAAGTGCTTATCCCACCTCCCCAGCTAGAAGAAATGATGGCAAAAATCTTCAGGGTTTAAAGGATTCAGGAAAGCCTGATGGGCTCAGACTCTGAGATTCACTTTCACATGGAATTGACCTCAGGCAGGGATGGAAAGATCTTTGTCGCTGGTCGATGTAGCAAAAGAGGACACCTTAAAATCATGGAATGGTTGGGGTTGGAAGGGACCTTCAGAACTATCCAGTTCCACTCCCTGAAATGGGCAGGCACACCTTCCACTATCCCAGGTTGCTCCAACCCCCACCCAACCTGGACTTGGACACTTCCAGGGATGGAGCAGCCACAGCTTCTTTCAGAAATGTGTGCCAGGAACTCACCACCCTCACAGACAGGAATTTCTTCCCAATATCCCATCTATCCCTGCCCTCTGGTAGTTTGAAGTCATTCCCCTTCTCCTGTCCCTCCATCCCTTGTCCCAGGTCCCTCTCCAGCTCTCCTGGAGCCCCTTTAGGCACTGGAAGGGGCTCTGAGGTCTCCCTGGAGCCTTCTGTTCTCCAGGCTGGACATTCCCAGCTCTCCCAGCCTGGCTCCAGAGCAGAGGGCTCCATGCCTTGCAGCATCTCCGTGGCCTCCTCTGGACTCACTCCAGCAGCTCCATGTCCTCCTGATCATTCTCTACTTTTCAGGATGAGGAACAATTTCCATGCAGTCACAACAATGGTTTCCTCATGCAGATATACCTGGGAACACTTCCTGTCTCTCACTGCTCCTGAAGGGATTCTGATTTTGGGGAATTGCGCTGCTCTCATTGCCCTGCCCAGATTTCTTCTCTTTGCTCCCCTCACGACACATGAAGAGAATTGCGGGTGTCCTCGGAATGGTGTCTGTGCATTTCCACGGCTGTGATGACAGGAAAGACGGATTATCCCTCTCCTAATCATCCTGAGGGGGATTCATGCCATCCATGGAGCTGTCTGTGCCCATTCCTTGGTTTTCCAAACCGCTGTTGCAGGGAAGGGGATATCCAGAGCTTTGGCCACAGTGGCTTCATCCCATCTCCCACGGTTTTGCGCTCCAGGCACCGACGACTTCCCTGGGCACCCTCAATCCTGCCCCTGGTGTTTTCCCTCTTCACCTCCCGACATCTTCCCAACCTTGCAGCTGCATTGGGATGCTCCAAAGGCAGCCATTCCCGTGGAAGCAGCCACTTGAATTTCCCCCCTTTCCCTCAAAGTGGTTTTTCTCCCACTTCCGCGCAGCGTGCGGAGGGAATTTTCGCACCCGTAAACACTTTGCGCCGCTGGCTCCCGGCTAATTGAGTCTGACAGTTCGTGTAGTCAGCAGCTGAATGGTGTCACTGGGAATTAGGCTGCGGGGATAGACTGCCAGGAGCAAATTACTTTGTCACTTCTCAGCTGACTCGAAAATATGGGGCCTTTTTTTCCCTTTTTTTTTAATTCTTCTTTTTATTTTTGTGGTTTTTTGTGGTTTTTTTTCCCTCAGGTTTCAGTTTGGTTTTGGAGGTTTTGTGTGCGAGCGTTTGAAGCCCCCCTTAAACCGAGCCCGGTTTGTTTAAGGAGCATTTTCTTGCTGGGAACAAACTCCTCGCCTCCTGAACCCCCCTCGGAATGTTTATGGAGCGGGTTCTGGAAATGATTTCTAAAGGGGATCCAGGGGGACTGAAGGGAAGTGACTCAGAGAGCAGGAAAGGGATTAAACACGTCCCTCCTCCCCTCTATGGTATCCAGCCAATGCCATGGATCCATCACTCATCCATCCACCTCCACCAGGCAGCTTCCATTCGTTTGCCCATCTCCCTGACACATTCCTGTTGCTGTACAATATTCCAGGATTGCGTCCAGCTGCCAGCTGGTGATCCATCACCTGGCTGTGGGGTCTCTCTGGTCCACCTTGGATCTGCCCAGGGCTTATCACTTTCGCCTTTCCCAAATTCCTCCCATGCTGCCATGATCCCATGTTGGGATGGTTGTCAAGCCCTCCATCCTTGATGCCCTTTTGAAGTCCTGTTGGAAAATTGGTTGCTGGAAAGTCATTGGATGTGAAAAGCTGCTGTTCGGATATTTTGCATCTCCTGGTGTCAATCCACATCCAGCCTCTCTGAAAGAAACGGGATGAGTGGGATTTTAACCAGGCAAAAGCAGGTAATTCCTGAGGTGCCAGAGCCAAGCCCTGTTTCAATGTCACGTTGATGCCAACCTGAGCTCTCCCAAACTCTGTCACCTCTGACAATCACGTCCAGTGGGTTGTTTCCCCGAAAACATTCCATGCCAAACCTTAGAACGTCACCCAGACCAGCTCAAGGCCAGAGGAGAAAGTCATGGAGCAACTTCCCAGCTCCATGTGACTTGGAAGTGAAGAAGAGCCCTGGAGCAGGTTCATCCAGCTGGAACACTTTCCTGGGGAAGATCCAGAGTTTTGGTTCCGTTGAATTAATCCTGCTCTGGAAGGGTTTTTCATCCAGGTGGGAATGAGGGAAGGGTTGGTGCACCTGAACATTGATTTTGGGGGATTTTTTGGTAAAGTTTGAATAAAAGACATTTCCACTCCCTGATGTTTCTGCATCCTTAGCCCAGCACCGCCCGTGCAGTGCTGCTCCGGGGACAATTTGCATTTTTCCAAGTGTGATCCCACCCCCTAAAAATCGTGACTTCACATTTATGGTGACAAAACCACACTTTTTTAATGATTATCACCTGTGCAACGTCTCCCCCCTGGCGCTGAGGACTGCGAATGTTCCTTTAGTTCCTCTCTTATATCCTTCAGTACTTTGGATTTGTGAGTCACTGTTGTAAATTTTTTAGGAATCTTTCATTCAATTCTTTAACTGAAGCTGTCAATTAAATTTAAATGCTGTTAAACCTTTAGGCTTAAGCTGTTGGTCAAGCCCAGGGCTCTGTTTAGCAACAAGGTCTGGTGTGAAGCTTGTGTCTCAACTGGATGGTTTTCCTTATTCCTTTTTATCCTTTCCCTTTTCCTTGCACTCCCCAACACCTCTCCCTGCTCTTCCAGGGGGTGATTTCCTAACCCTCAGTTTCTCCAAAGCCTAAAGCACCTGGACACCAGTATTCCCTACCAGAGAGGAATCCAGTGGCCAGGACCTTGCAGCCAGGTCCTGCTGCAAGGCCAGCAAAAAATGGGATAATCCCACCTGGAAGAGACTTCGCACAGCCAGGCTCACCCTGGACACACAGCAGAGATGCTGCAGCAGGTAAATGCTCCATGGAAACTCCCAACACTGGCTCTGCTTCCCACCAATAAATCCAAGTTTAATCCTCAGATTGCCTGGGCCTCCCTCCCGCCAGGCTCTGGCTCCTACACGAGTTTTCCATCAGCCCAAAGTAGCAATTTTTTGGCCACACATGAAAGGCACCGCAGCTTTTGGCCAGGTCCTTTCTTGTGGATGCCTGGGGAAAAGGTGATGCTCCACGCAGCCTGCCTCGATGAATCCTCCTGATCCCATTTAACTGGAGCTGGGAGTTCCCACTCCTGTTTTGGGGAAGAAACCGCAATTTCGGCCCGTTCCCAGTGGAATGTGGGCTCCTGGATGGTCGGCTGGGTGTTCCAAGGTCTGGAACACCTAAAACCCTGGAATGGTTTGAGTTGGAAAGAACCTTAAAGATCATCCAGTTCCAACCCCCTGCCGCGGGCAGGGACACCTCCCACTATCCCAGGCTGCTCCAAACTCCATTCAACCTGGCCTTGGACAGATCTGGATTTGTTTCCCAGACCAGACAGTTTTGTTGGAGTCTCTAAAGGAGCTGACTGTCTTCCAGGATGCTCCAAGCCTTCCCACTGCTCCTTCAGGCATGAAGAATATTGTCTGGATGGCCGGGAGAAGGCGAAAACCTGGAAAACCACCCCGTCCAAAGCAGGAATTTTGTCTTTGCCTTTGCCCACTGCCTGCTGAGGCAGGAAGATCACGGTGACTCGATCCCTGGGAATTTGACAAGGTTGAGGGTTTTGCCTCTCTGCTCTGGTGAGATCCCACCTGGAATGCTGCACCCAGCCTTGGATCTCCCAGCACAGGAAGGACATGGAGCTGTGGGAGCGAGTCCAGAAGAGGCACCAAGATGATCAGAGGGATGGAAAACCTCTGGAAAGGCTGGGAGAATTGGGAATGTTCAGCCTGGAAAAGAGAAGCTTTGGGGTGACCTAATTGTGGCCTTCCAGGACCTGAAGGAGTCCACAAAAAAATGGAGAGGGACTATTTACAAGGATTTGGAGTGACAGGACAAGGGGGAACGGCTTCAAAACGACAGAGAGTAGGTTTAGATTGGATATTGGGAAGAAAGGAAGTTTGATAAATAGGTGGAAGGAGGAGCCTGAGAGCTCCAAAAGGAGAAGGCATCCCTGCAAAGCAGCATCCCGAGGGATTTGTGGGCACTCACCTTGTTCATGGAACTGCTGTAGGCACATCCAACGTAACCATGAGTTTTGGTGGCGTTCTCTAATTCCTCTTGGAAGGGGTGGAAAACCGTGAGGAGAATGAAGGATATTTCACAAGTCTGACAAGGTTTGGGTGTTCCCCAGCTGCTCCTGCAGAGCAGAACCTTTCGTCTTTCCAAGATTCCTTCTTACTTTGGTGGCCACTTTTCCTTTTCCGATGCTCAGGGCTGGAGGCACCTCTGGCTCCAGGGAATGCTGATGTGAGTGGTGGGTGCTCAGAGCTTCCTGGGACCCATGGAATGGGTGGCTGGGAGGTGGGATGACCTTCGGAGGGGAAGGACAACTCCGGCCTGTCAAGAGGAAGGCTGTGTTTTTTGGGAAAGAGCCAAAGGAAAACTGATCAACGGAGCACGGGAGAGAAAATGAGACACCCAGAATAGCTCCGGCTCTGGTTCTGTGCCTCCCTGGGAAAGCCTGAACATCCACAGGATCTTCCCTCCTGCCTGGCTGCTCCACCATCCCAGTGAGGGGCTCTCCCAATGTGCCAAGGTCCTGGGATCCTGTGGCAGGGCCATGGCACCCCCAGCCGTGATCCCTGGCAGATGCAGAACCTGAGAGAAGAATCCCTCAGGAAGAACTGAGCTCAGGCTGAGTTTTTTAAATGGGATTTTGCTTATCAGGAGGATTAATCCTCATGAATTTGGGTGGAGGGTGGTGTGGAATCTGCATCTGGGATTTAAATGCGCCCATCCTTGTGGCTTCCTGCCCCACAGAGCACCCGACTTTCACTCTGCAGGGCAGCGACCTCTCCAAATGGAATTTTCTCATCCCTTTTTGCCCCACTTTCCCTATTTCTCCCAAAATCCTTGTAGCGCCCTGCACCAGTGCGCTCCGCAGGGAGTTTTGGGGTTCCATGTCCTGGCAAAGTCAGATTTTGCAACCAAACTTGTTCTTTCCATCAGGGACCCAAAATAATTCCCCGTGCACCAGGGAGCCAAATGAATTGGGGAGGGATGGGGGAAACAGGGACTTTCTGGAACAGAGCCAAAAATCAACTCCGGATAAAAAGCCCTGCCCAGAAAGAAACAGGAAGTGTTGAGGAACGTTTAGAGGAGAAAATGAAGACCAAACTCTCCCCAGAGCAGGAATGGGAAGCACCCAAGGGCTGGCCCGGCTCCTTGGCTTTGTTTATTCCCAGGACTCCCCCAGCTGGGGCCTCCAGGCGATGAGTTCCTCACTTCACAGTTTTGGGAGCACATGTCATGGTCGAGGTTCATTAATCTCGCCCTGCCAGCGTCCTCGATGAGTGATTTTAATTTTGCTGCCTCTCGGGTTACCCTGAGCCGTGAGGAGGTCTAAAAACATCCCTGGGTTGGGGCATTCTGATCTTCCCATTTAGGATCGAGGTGCAACAACTCCCAGGGTGGATCCTGCTCCTTCACTGTGCAGCTGTGGTGGCAACACGAGGAGATCCCAGATCCCTGAGAAGAAGTTTTGCACAGGAGCAGCCTTGGAGGTGACTGAAAGGTCACATCGGAGGGAATTCTGCCCTGTTGGCCACCACTGATGGCTCCGAACATCCTGTTCAGGGTAAGGAAAGGGCTCTGACACACGAGAAGCAGCAGCATCCTCTAAAAACACATCGGAGACAGCTCTGTCCCAAAAAACTTCATCCCTGTCCTGCATCCCCTTGAATTCCACGCACACGCGAATCCTGTGGGGCCGCAGCCACACACAAAAAACCAGGAGTTGTCTGTCCTCGCCTCTCTCTGCTCAAGCACGCTCGTGTTTTCCTGGGAAAATCCCTCTCTTTGGGATTCTTCAGCCTCGCAGCCTTTAGGGGTCACTCCTAGCAAGATTTCCATCATTTCCCTGCAGCCTCACAAGGTGGGAATGTCCTGGAAGAGCCGGCGGTGCCATCAGGACTCCTGGCGTCCCAGTGTGTCCTGTGCTGAGTATTCCCAGTTTCCTGTGGCTTTACTTGGGCATGATCCTTCCCTTTTCCTGCGGGAAGAGGCAGACGGAAAGCGCACCTTTCCCTGGCTGCAGAAGCTGAAAGATGAACAACCCAGGGCATTCAATGCCGATGTAATTTTGGGATGAAAAACCTTGCAGTGCCACTCTAAGGACACCCGAAATTCCATCTCCGCACTGTCCGGCTTGAGACAGGCTCAGTAAAGTGGGATGAACTGGTTGGGAATGGGAATAACAGCAGGGATCATGCACCTTGCCCAGCCTGACATGAGGGCAGGGATTCGCCCCCTTTGTCCCCTCGGTGGCTGCATCCAGAGTGACAATTTCAACAGCGGGAGAGAACGTTCCTGGGCGGTGGAATTCCATCACCTGCTCTTTTCCGTTGGGCCCAGGCCAGAACATTCTGTCTCCAGGAATTTGGGGTGGGGGTTCGGCTCTGAACAACCTGATCTGGTTGAAGAAATCCCTGCTCTTGCAGCGGGACCAAGTTGTTCCAAGCCCCATCCAACATGGCTGTGGACACTTGCAGGGATGGGGCAGCCTCAGCTTCTCTGGGAATTCCATTCCAGGGCCTCATCACTCTCACAAGGAAGAATTTCTTCCCAATATTCCATCTAACCCTGCCCTCTGGCAGTGGGAAGCCATTCGTTCTTGTGCTGTCATTCCATGTCCTTGTCCCAAGTCCCTCTCCAGCTCTCCTGGAGCCCCTTTAGGCACTGGAAGGGGCTCTGAGGTCTCCCTGGATCCTTCCCTTCTCCAGGCTGGACATTCCCAGCTCTCCCAGCCTGTCCCAGAGCATTCCCTATCCCTGCACATCTTCTCCCCTGAACCAGCTGCCCCCATATCCCTCAGGGAGTGGTTACCACCCTTGGAGAAGCAGTTCCCATCCTGGGAAGGCAACATTCCCACTGGCACAACACTCAAAACAGCCAGAGATCCCCTCCAGCTCCCAAATTTTTGGCTGCAGGGATGCCAGCGGGGCTGTCAAGCACAGAGGGATGGCAGGAGAGGAAGAGGATGCAAAGCCAGCGTTTGCCTTGGGATCCCAATTGACTGGATTTCCTGGAAAAGCCCAAAAGCCCAAATAAAGGGAATTGTTCAATAACGAGAATTGGATTCTACAAAGTGTCGGAGCCGCACACTTCCAGCAGCAGCCAGAGGCTGGCTCAGGATCCCTACTTGCTCCCAGAGGAGAAGTGGCTGCGGAACGGGGAATGGCCAGGAAAACTGGTGCTGGTACTTGCTTGCCAGGGACATTTTGGGCTGTCCCAGACCCTGGAAGTGAGGCAGTGGCTCCTGGCAGAGCTCCAGGACTGGCACAACAGCACCGGAGCGCGAAGGCTCCGGCAGGAGGGATATCCAAGGGCTGTCCATGCATCCTTGGTGTGGGATACAGGATGGTGCTGCCACACGTGTGTGGGGATGGTGAGGTGGGAGATCCAACAGCTTGGGAAAGGCACAGGCAGCATTTAAAGCCCCACTGCCACATCCCAGGAAGTGTCCAAGGTTGGACGGGGCTCAGAGCAACCTGGGATAGTGGAAGGTGTCCCTGCCCATGGCAGAGGGTTGGAACTTGGTGATCTTGAAGGTGCCTTCCATCCCAGATCATTCCATGATGATTATATGGAAAGCAGGGAGACAGAGGGATGTGGTGAGGTCTGATTTGCTCCCTCTCAGTGTTGCAGTGACCCTCAGTGTCACCCGACCGTCCCCTCTGGATGAGCGATTGTCCTGATCCCGCGGCCCTGCCTCTGCAGCCGAGTGGTCCAATCAGGTGGAATTCCACTGATCCCTGCCCCACCTGTCCCTCCAGGATGAAACCTTAGCTCGGTGTTGGGCCCTCTGGCTGCCCTCGTTGGGAGCCTGGATAGATTTTGTCCCCCTGCCTGAGGAGGGATCCTCCGCCGGAGCCTCGCGCTTCCCTGTGCCAGGTCCCGGCGGTGTAAGCGGATCCCTGCAGCTCACGGCTTATGTTTCCCAGCACAGTCTGTGCCGGTTAATTTGTACCTCCAGGAATTTGGAGATGCTCCTTCCAGCAGGGAGGCCCCTGGGTAAGACATGGCATCTTCTCTCCATGACGTAAGCCCTTCCCGAGCCAAATAGCTCCGCGCCCCAGCACGGATCATGGAGTCATTTAAGCTGGAAAACGCCTTTAATGCCATTGCATTTCCTGCTGTAAAACTGTACCTTGAAACCTTCATCCTTTTCCACCCTGGAGATGCACAACTTCCTTAGGGAGCTGCAGGAATGGTGGGAATAATGCGAGCGCCTCGTGGTTGGGGTGCTTCCTGTGGGATAATTCCACGCTTCGGTGAATCTCCGGCTGCAGGACCGCTGGTAACCCTGGGGGAAGCCCGTGGGTGAGGGCTGAGGTCCCAGCAGGAGGTGGGGATGCATCGGGTGTCAGCCCTGGGTGCCAGCCAAGGTGTCTTCTAACAGCACCCCGGGGCGAGGGAGCCGAGCAGCGCCTGTGTGAGGTGGCCTCAGGAGGGGAGGAGCAGCTGGGGGACAGGCAGGGGACATTTGAGAACCGGCTCCCTGCACCCCAGGGGGCCCTGGCCGAGATGGAGCTGCCAAGCAGGTCAGGAAAATGGGCATCTCCCCTCTCCAGCACCGGGAAAGGACCAAAAGGGTTTTTGTACAGCTTGGCTCCATGACCAGGATGGGCCTGGAAGATGGTTTGGAGCAGCTTTCTCCCTCAGGCCAGCCCCATGTTGGATTTGAAGCCTGGGTTTCCCTGCAAAATCCCAGAAATTTCCCCACAAATCCTGTCTAGGGTCCCACCCTGTTCTTTACAATTCCCTGGAAATAAGACCAGAAGTTTTCTCCCTTCACTCTGTTTTCTCCTCAGCATCCATGACTTGCCTGTGTTCAACAGGATCCACCTGAGATGCTGATGTTTCTCTGCCAAGGCCTTTCTTGTCTCTCAGGTTTTTTTCCTCATCCCGTTTTCTGTTTTTTCTCCCTGTCTGTGTTCCTGAAGAGGTCCCTCCTCCACGAGGTAGATCCAAGATTTCTGTAGAATCATAACCATGGAATAGTTTGGGTTGGAAGGGACCTTTAAAGGTCATCTAATTCCAAACTCCAAACCATCTAGGCTTCAATTAAATTATTCAAAAAATCATGGAATCATGGGATTATTTGGGTTGGAAGGGACCTTAAAGATCATCTTCTTCCACCCCTCTGGGGTGTCCCCCTGCAGGGCCACCTTCCACTATCCCAGGTTGCTCCAAGCCCTGTCCAACCTGGCCTTGAACACTTCCAGGGATGGGGCAGCCACAACTTCTCTGGGGAATCTGCTCCAGTGCCTCACCACCCTCACAGAGAGGAACTTTTCCCTCATATCCAATCTAAACTTATTGTCTGTCAGTTTGAAGCCATTTCCCTTTTCCCTGTCACTCCATTCTCTTGTAAATCATTCCTTTCCGTCTTTTTTGTAGATCCTTTCAGGTACTGGAAAGTTGCAATTAGGTCGCCCCAAAACCTTCCCTTTTCCATATTTTAGGATCATCCGGACCCTCCCATTCAAGGTTTCCCCAGGGTTACACCAAGCACCAGAGGAAACACTCTTGGCTCCTTCTGCAGGAGTGTCCCCATCATCCCATCCTCAGACTGGAATTCACCGTGGAGACTGTTAATTAAAACTGCAATTCCCTCCGGAATAGTGACTTCTCCCTGTCCCCTCACCAGCCCTTTGTGTTCCCACATCACCCTCCCCCTCCCCCCCCAGCAGCCTCTGTCTCCAGCAGGGAAATCTAAAATCCAGGTCTCCTGAAGGAAGTGGAGTCGCAAGGGTCATTTTCGCCTCTGCAGATGCTAAATCGTGCTCTGCTGACTGCTGGAAAACCTTTCCCTCCCCCTCCCAATCCATGCAGAAGTTTTGCAACAGCAGCAAATCCCTTGATAACCCTCCTGTGCTGGAAGCAAAGCCCTCCCCAACTGAGCGCACCAAGAAGTGCAGAACATCAGCTTCCGTGATATCCCTCTGTTTCCCTCTTTTTCTCGGGAGCTCCAGGCAAGGGACAGACTTCTGAGCCAGGCTCTTTCTTCAGGTCCTAATTCAGGGCCCTTTGCAAAAGGATTAGTTTCTGTTTGAAGGGTTTTTTCCCTGCTCCGGGGTAGTATCCAGGCAGGAGAAGCTGGTAGAGGGAGAGAAGAGCCTCACAGAGTCCATTCCCGCTCCCTTTTCCCAGTCAAACTGGCAGCCTGGGATGGGATCAGTGGGAGCAGTGTGTTGGACCCAAGGTCTTCTCTCTGCTCTTCTCTGGGAGTTGAACTGGAGCAGGTGAGAAGAAAAATGGGGACTCGACATCTCTGTACCTCACTCACTTCCAGGTGACTTCCAGGTCTCTCTTGTCTCCTCCCATCTTTTCCCTGGATGGGAATTATCCATCCCCACTGTTGCTTTTCTACTCCCAGCCCTCATCAACAGTTCCCTGCCCCTGGTGCCAAGTGGATGGTCCAGCCCATTTCGGTGCTGCCAAACTTCCTCGCATCCCAAATCCCAGTGGCTCCATCCATGTGGCCTCTTGGGACAGCTCCAAACTGTTTTTTGGGAACAGCCCCATCCAGCAGTTGTGCCGGAGATTTTACCCATAGTCCCAGCTGCCTGAGCATCTTCCATGCTTTGCAAGCCAAGCTTCTCACTTTTTCCAGCAGAGACAGATCCATGTTCCTGGGGACAGCACATGGCCTCATGCTGGATCTTCACCGACCTCCATGCACGAGATTAAATCCAGTAGTGAATCCATAAGTTGATCCATAGCTCGTTTTTCCTCATTGTTGGCTTCTGGTGGAAATTCCTGGCTCGAAGCCTTGCATCCAGACCTTGTGCTAGTTTAGGATAAATGATTGCAATTCCAAGGATAGCCTGTGGACATTAAGTTGGGCGTGAGAAGGTCCAATTCCATATTTTCCAGAGACGTCTTCATCTGGGCTCTGATGTTTAGTGCACTGACCATTCTTATCCAAAGGAAAGTCCTGCAGAAGGGTTTGATGGAGACTGGGATCATCATCCCAAGGCTGAGCTTGAAGGAGTAGGAGAGAGACACAGCTCCTCTCACAACATTTCCATGGATTCCACAGTGGAGTCCCGCTTGTGTGGGTGCTTTCCTGCTGTTTTCTCCCAACTCCTCTGTCCCTCCACATTGTCCCAATGATCCCAAGCATTCCCAATCCCAAGGAGTCCTCCCAAGCAGGGACACTTGGGCTGGGCTGTCTGGCTGCTATTCTGGCCTTGCCACTTATGGATTCGTGGTTGGACTCAGTGATCTTAGAGGTCTTTTCCAGCCTAAAAGAATTCCATGGTGATTCCTATTCCATTTCCACCTGATTTCCATGGTGATTCCTATTTCTTCTCCCTCATTATTCCCAGGTTTTTGCACTGGTGGGAAGCAATTGTTACAATCCCGAAGCTTCTCCAGGACCACCACCAGCCACTTCTCCGTCCTCCCACATTCACATCCTGAATTCGTAGCAAAAAATCATGGAATCTCCTGAGCTGGGAGGGTCCCACAAGGATCATTGAGTCCAACTCCTGGCCTTGCACAGGATAATCCCAACAATCCCACCACATCCAACTCCATTGTTATCCAAATTGCTGGAAGTTTCTGAACTGACTAAAAAGTGCTGCCCTTGGCCAAAACTGCCTTAAACCCTCAGCTCAAATCCCCGTGGTCACGCAACAACTGAGTGGCTCCATCAGGTGAGCGTTTTCCCATTTCCATCCTGCCCAAAGGGAAGAGACCTCCGGCTTTTATCTTTGAATAAACCTCCCAACACCCTGTGGAATTTCCTTCCCCCTCTCCACAGCTTGTGCCTGGCTCTTCCTGCTCTCCAGCTGAGGCGAGAGCAGCCCTGGGTCAAGTGCAATCATTTTTATAGAGCTGGGGATCAATAACTGCTGGAGAGAAATGCTGCGTGTCAGAGTCCCCTTGGATCCTGGAAAACCAAAGGAACACTACATGGAAGAGCACTTACTGTATTACTGCTGCGGGTGGATGGAGCTCCGTGCCAGAGGCTTGGCAGAGCTTTGGAAGTGCTGGAAGGATTCATTCCCAGGCTCTCTGGGAAGAGGGAGAACATCCCTAACCTGCACAACACTTCCTTCTTCCCATCTTTCCCACATTACCTCCCTGTTTTACAAACATCAGCTGCAAGAACACCTGGGAATCAGTGGCTCCATCCCAAGCTGATGGATAAAGCAAGGAAAACATGGATACACATAGATTTAACACCATTCTGACTAAAAACTTCTTTTTGGGAAGTTTTTTTTTTTGGTTTACGGCTTTTATTGCCTGTTTGGCTCTGCTGCGTTGCTGTAGGCTGCTGGAAAAGCTGGAATTTCCAGGGATAGACACCGAGAACCAACCCCTGCAAAGCACTTTGGGACAAGGTGTTGGCCAAGTGTCAACAGAAAAACTCTGGGAATAACCTAAGCTGGCTAAAAATTCTCCTGGGATGGAACCAAACTTCATTTGGGTAATTGGTGGCTTGAAGAGGAAGAAGTGGGAATGAGATGGAGGTGGCTGGATGGGCACATCAGGTGACAAAAGTCCTTTTCCTCTCACGTGACACTTCCTGTGGTGCACCTTGGGTGATCTGTGCCTTGTTACGGATGCGTGGGATTTGTCCAAGCATTCCCAGAGCCTTGTCATCCGTGCCCTTTGCCTCTCCTTTTCCCATCTCTGTCCCCTGTGCAGTTATTCCAATGGAGTTGGGCTCAAGAGCTCAGTGAGGGCGATTTCCAAGAGATTCCTGCTCCGCACGGAGAGGAAGAGCTCGTATCCCCTTCCCCACCACATTCGTGGATGTGCTGTCCAGACTATCCTGAGGATGAATCCAGCTTTAGCCCTCCATAGCCTGGTCCAGCTTAATTTGGGAAATGGAAATTGATGCTTGGCCTGGTGAGATGCAGCATCATCGACTTCGTGTAGGAATCCAAGGAATGAGCACTTAGTCATTGATGGGACTGCCACCCATCCCTGGGCATCTTCCTCTCTCTTCCTGGTTTTCCGTGGTGGTGGTTTTGTGTCCCTGCAGTGGGAGTGGAGGAACTGGAGAAGCAGAGATCATTTCCAGGGATATTGAGTCTCTTTGGGTTAGAATTAGGGTTTGCACAAGAGCAATTTTATGGGACCATCCTTTGGAAAGGGAAATTCTTCATTCCAAGAGAGATCAGTTCCTGAGCTTTGTCTGCACCTCTCCTGTTGCTCCACACATCAGGATGGGGATAGAATCCTAAAATCCTGGAATAATTTTGTTTGCAAGGGATCTTTAAAGGCCATCTGGTCCAACCACCCTGCAAGGAGCGAGGGGATTTCAACGAGATTGGGTTGCTCAGAGCCCCATCCAACCTGACTCTGGATTTTTCCAGGCATGGGGCATCCACCCCTCTGGGAGCATGCCAGTGTTTTTCCACCCTTTCCAAGCAGGAAAGCTTCAGGGAGCCTAAATGTTTTAGGTCTGTGTGAGAACTGAAATGCTCTGACAGGAGTCGGGGTGCATTGGGAACCCATCGATCCCGTCTCCATCCATTTCTGGAGAGGTTTTCCATTCATCCATCCATACATCCGTCAAACCATCTCCAATCCATCCTCTCGTTGCTGCACAGGAAGGTTTGACAGGCGGAGACGGGAAAGTGCCGGGTCATCACTTCTGTTATTGTTGCAAATGAATTTTATGGATGGATATTTACATCCGACTTTATGACCCACTGCTTTTTACTAAGGAAAGACATTTAAATCCATAGGAAAGATCTCCAGGGCCATGGTTTTATCAGACAGAAGAAGTCTGAACAGAATAGATCTTCAAGCCCAGAATTCCACTGGTTCTGTTTCCTTGCAACACCACCATGCAGTGATTTTGGAGGAATTTCCATGCAGATTCCTTGTAGCAGAGATTTAACGCCATCAACATGCTTGGATCACAACTGGGAATGTGCCTCCTCTCCCTCTTTTCCCCCGCGAGACCCTTTTAGGACACCTAAACCTTGTGCTTGCTCTGACCAAGGCTGGTGTCAGCCATGGATTCATTCCAATGGGATATTTTGCCAGTGAAATCTCCCCCCCCACTCTTCCCTCTCCTGCTGGATTGGCAGCTCGAGGTTGGATCTGTTCCTCCACCCGTCTCCCCAAGCCCCCCTTTCCACTTGGATGGTGCTTTCTGAGTCTGAATCCATCTCCTAAGCACAGGGTGGGTTTCTCCTCCTCGTTCCTCATTTGGTCCTGATTCCCTCATCCCTGGTGCCGATGAACTCCATATTCCATCTCGTCCTTACCTGAGAGAGTTTGGTTCTTCCATGATGGACAAAAAGGACTAAATTTCACCACTTTCCCTTCTCCTCTGCCTTGCTGGAGCTGAGCTGATGAACATCCAAGTCCTAGCCCCAATCCTGATGGATTCTGGTTGTCCTGAGGAGACCCAGGCTGTGTCCAGGGCACAAACCACACTCCAGAGTGGGAGATGTTGTCCCAGGGCATCCTGCCCTGCTCACACAGCTGTCCCCTCACCTGATGTCCCCAAACCGGAGTGGCACTGAGCAGCTCACACCATCCAGCTGTGCTCCCTCAGCATCTCCTCAGCCCTGGTGAGGCACATCTGGGTGCTGTGTCCAGTTCTGGGCTCCTCAGGACAGGAGGGACACGGAACTCCTGGAGCTGGTCCAGAGGAGGACAATGAAGATGATGAAGGGATTGGAGCATCTCCCTTTCGGGGAAAGGCTGAGGGAGCTGGGACTGTTCAGCCTCGAGAGGAGACACAGCTGAGAGGGGACCCCATTCCCATCTGTCCCTGTGTGCAGGGAGGGCTCGGAGCATGGACCAGGCTCTGCTCCGTGGGGCCCAGCAATGGCACCAGAGGAACAGGTAGGAACTGATGCCCAGGAAGTTCCACCGGGACTGAGGCAGAACTTCTTCCCTGTGCAGTGATCAGAGAGGGTGGGAATCCTTCTCACTGGGAATATTCCAGAACCATCTGGACACGATCCTGTGCCATGTTCTCTGGGATGGCCCTGCTTGAGAGGGAGGTGGGACCAGATAATCTCACTGTGGTCCCTTCCAACCTGACCCATTCCATGATTCTGTGATCGGACATCACTCCAACACCTGGCATCAGCCAGCAGTGACCACGGCCACACCACGGGTGGCTTTGGAGCTGCTGGGGGAGATCCTGACCAAGCTGGGACAGGAATATCCAAATCCATAGCCTGCTCCGCAGGCGTTGGAAGCAGCAGGAAGCTGGGCACGGCCTCTCCCCCTCGGAGCCTGCAGCTAAATATTGACAAGGGAGGGCTGTTTTAAGGGATGACTGATTTTATGAGCAATCATCAAGGAACGTGGGGATGCTACGAGCTCATCCAATATCCTGTCTCTGAGAGCATCCCCTCCCAGCTGCCTGGGAGGAAGGAGTCAGCCCCTGTAATGGACACTTATCCAATAATTTGCCAAAGGGGGCAGTTTCTTGCTAACCTCAAGTGGTTTGTGTTTGGCGTGTGGCCTGAAACACAACCCTGACATCCCTCATAAATATTTATCCCAGCTGCCGGAGCAGCGGAGGAGATGTTTGACCACGGCCAGCCTCTGTGGGAGTTTTCCAAGCACTTGTTTCCGAGAGCCCCCGTGTGCTCAGGGCAAAGGGCAGCTCCTGAGTCAGCTCCAATCTGCTGCCAGGGAAATCTCCCGGGAGGAAACGCACCCGGGAACACATTGGGGTGCAATGACTCCTCTGGATTTGAATACTAAGCAGCATCACGGCCTGGAATGTTCAGTCACTGTCCCTAAATGTCAGCACATGGTTTGACACCTTTTCCAGCTGGCTGCTCTAGACCCTGGTGGATCGAGGACACAGCGGCTGGTGGAGGCCAGGGTGATCTCCAGCAGCGGATGATGCCACCATGCCACCAAATGTCACCCTCCAGGGCTCCACCTGTGTGTCTCCAGGGTTCGGGATGGGGATTGCCCATCAGGGCTGGGAGGTCAAGGGGCAGGGATGAAGCTGGGGCTCCAAAGACCCCATTTTTCCTACGTTAGAGGTTCTTTTGGAGTAGAGTGGGAACACCCTGGGCTCCATGGCGATGCTCTGTCCTGTCCCGGGGGGACTCTGCTGTGTTGCAACACCCAGGGTGAGGGACCTGGGACAATCCTCCCGTTCCCATCTGCTGACCCTTTGTGGGAGTATTGCTTTGATTTCTGCTCCCTGTTTTCCTCCCTGGGGTGCTCTGAGCCCACCCCTCAAGGGACACACAGTGGAGCCTCAGGGGACACTGGGCAGATGCCAGCCTTGCCCATGTCCCAAAGCTGGAGCCTCTCCCCTCCTGTTTTTGGAACCTTGGACCAGCATTTGAGGTGTGGGGGTGCAAGGGTTAAGCCCTTGTCCTTTAGGAGCGATGGATTTGTCTCATTACTCAGTCCAAGTCCTCCGCCCCCAGAGCAGCATCCAAGGAAAGCCTCCCTCCCCCAGTTCCTGGGGACAGCCAAGCCTGAAGCCCCTCTCGCTTCCCACCAGCGGGAACAATGTTATTCCGCACCGAGGCAATTACCGCCATCTAATTAAAACCGAGGCGTGTTCCATCCCTCAATGACAGGGGGGTGGAGGTGGCAGGGAACAGGGAAGGCGGAGAACAGGGAAAGCAGCTGCTCTGCCTTATCCCCCCCCCCCC
>VZTJ01001264.1:106191-143591 GCA_013397795.1 Orthonyx spaldingii
CTCCCTCCCTACGTCCCTGTGGGACTGTGCTGTGGGGCGCAGGAAGGTGGGCAGGAGGGAGGGGGAATGGGAGGAGGGACAGGAGAGTGATGGGTGCCGGTGATTTTGCGGGAGGTGCCTCTGGAGCGTGAGCGTGTGAGCTCTGGGGGGCTTTGTCCCATCCTTTCCTCCCACCCCTCCCCTCCAACCTTTTAACAGCCACTCAGCTCCGGAGGCTCTTGATTGACTTTAAATGTAATTAAATCGCAGGCACGCCGAGGATAATTCAGGGAGGTTTCATTGCCCGTCGGAGAGAGCGAGGCAGCAGAGACAGAGGGGTGTTAATAATGCACTTTTTATTGCCGAGCGCTTGGAAGAGGTTCAGGGAATTTGTGGAGAGGGAGGAACCTTGGACCAGGCAGGGGGAGCCTGGGATTTTTAGCTTCAATCCCGAAAGTCCTCAGAGGGATGAGGGGTGTCCTATGGGAGAGCTGAGTCTTTGGATCAGTCCCCAAGGGATGCAAAGGTTCTCCCAGGCAATTAGTGCCAGGAAAAGAGGAAACCAGCTCCAGTTCTGCCAGGGGAGCTTCAGATTGGACATCAGGAAGAATTTCTTCATGGAAAGGGTGGTCAGGCATTGGAATGGGCTGCCTGGGGAGCTGGTGGAGTCACCATTCCTGGAGGTGTTCAAGGAATGACTGGACATGGCAGAGGATCAGTCACAGGTTGGACTCGAAGTTCTTGGAGGTCTTTTCCAAGATTCTGTGAGAATTCCCTGAGAAAGGAGGGAATTCACGTTGCCCAGTCAGGAATGCCCAATGAGAACTCCTGTTTCTTTCATGGCACCTTGTTGTGGATCCTTGCTGTGTCCCATCACGTGGGGGGACAACTCTGCTTTAGGTCCTCTGGGTGAACCCAGTTTTCCTGAACACCAAACTGGGCGGTTTTTCCTGAACTTGTCTTTCAGTTGATGCTGATTTCCCCCCACTTTTTTATTTTATCTCTCTTTTTTTCCTTTATTCCACCAGAAATCACTTCTGCTGCTTCCTCTAGGAGATAAACTGGGCAAATATCTCCCTTGGGAAGAAGTTCTTCCATGAGTTTTGTTGGACTTCAGGCTGCCCCAAATCCAGGTCTGACAGCTCCATGCTTGGGTTGATCCAGGGAAGATCTGGAGAGCTCCTGCATAGCAAGGAAAGAACCAGGGATTCACTTGGGAACCGAGTTTGGCACATCTAAACTTTTTGCTGGAGAAACAAGAAGTAAAATTTAGGTTTCATCGATATGGGAAAATTCCCAACAGAACTTGAATAGGTTGAAGGTGACCTTGAGATCCATAAATGTTGGCGGCTTTGCTGTCACTGCCTCATTTGAAGATGATGGTGGTTGCAAAGAAGGATCCAGTGGTGCCGTGGCACCCTCCTGTCCCTAACTGGTTTTACTCAGAGTTTTACTAAGCTGCACTTAAGTCTGGGTCCGGTGAGACCTGAGGAACATGGTGTTGTCCACACTGGCAGAGTCTGACAATTATGTGAGACAGAACCTTCTCTTCCACCTCATTTTTTGTCATTTGTCACATCAGGCCACGCCGCCTCAGTTTGAGGTTCACAGGTGGAAACATGGGATGGGGCCGTGGATGAGTATTTCCTTGGAAAGAGGGCATGGCTGAAAGGTTTGGGAGTAGAGGAGGTCTGGCTTTCAGCAAGGAGGCATCTCAAGTAGCGTTTCTTGCGGTGGAAGACGGTTCAGGGGCTGTTTCCAGAGGAGGGAGTGTCTCACAATTTGTTGCACAAGAAGCAGAAGTTGCCTGGAAGGGGAGCTCTGACCCCCTGCAGAATTAGAGTTGTCCTTCAGAGGGAACTCAGAGGACAATGAGACCCAACCAGTCCATCTCCTGTCACCTGCTGCTTTGTCCTCTTCCTAAATTTCCGGGTTTGGAGGCCTGGCTGAACGAGTGTGGCATCTTGAGTGGTGCTTTGCTGTTTTATACACTAAAATCACCTCTCCACTGGTGTCTTAACTTGGGAGAAGATCCTTAGACCCAAAGCAAAGAGCTGAACCCCCTCAAGATTAATTTCCCCTTGATGCTCTTGGTGTTTTGTTCCTGTGGCCTCCACAGGACCACCGACAGCTCATGGAGCAGAAGGTGGGAACTGCAGCTCCCATCTTCTCCCAGGTCTCAAAGGGTCCAGGAGAAGCAATTCCAGGTGTGGAGCAGGTCCCCACGCCTGCTTAGGCCAGGCAGAGCCCACTGGAGCATCTGATGGGGCGGGGAGGGGGTGGGGAGCGGATTAAAATTCTCGTTTCTTCACGCTGGGTGAGAATGCTACAGTGGATTAGGCCGGGAGCTGCTCCTGGCTGCGGTGCTGTGCTGAATTAGCAACATGTTTGAATGAGATAAAAGGGGCAGCTTTACCCCAGCGCCCTCGTTCCGCTAATCCCACTACAGCTGTGAAATGAAGAGCAGCAGATCCGCTTTACTCCCTTCCCTGACTATTTCCTACCCTTGAGACTGAGGCAGCTCCGTGCGGCTTTACCAAACCTGGCCCCACAGGCGGATTCCTGCTCCGGCCGGATGCTCCCGTTGCTGTGCCGGGCTCTATCCCAGGAGTTCTTGGGATGGGGGACTTCTGAAGAATTGGAGAGTGGGATTGGTTGCCCTGGGAAGGGTTTGTCCACCTTGCCAAGCCTTACAAGATTCCATGTCGCCGTGTGTGGCCACCGATGTGCTGGAGAAGGGAAGACTCATCCCTGTTCCAGCGGGTGACCTCAGCAGCATGGAAAGGGTGGGGTTTTTTCCTGCTTTTCCTGGGAATCTGTCGGGCAACTAAACGGAAGGTGCTCCTTGGTTCTGCAGCTGGGGTTGCTCCCACCCAACCTCCACTTCACTGAGGACACTTTACTTTGTGGTGGCGCCTCTTGCTTGTTCATGGATGTCCCAGTCTGGGGCTGGTCACAGCTCCACGGATGTGGATAACATCTTCTGGGGCTGGAGATGATCCCACCAGTGCAACTTCATCTCTCAAGTGGGTCCCAATGTGGTTCCGACCCCTTTTTCACACAAGGATGTTGCAGTGTTGGGATAACTTGGGACCACAAGTCCCATCTCCTCTCACGCAAAGTTTGTAGAGGGAGCTGAGAGAAGGAGACTGTAAATAGCCACGTAAAGATCTGAGAGGTCTTTAAAAATAATCTTAACAATCTTTAAAAAGGATCTTGGAGGTCTTTTCCAACCTCAGTGATTTGGAGGTGATAGCACTTGGAGGAAGGGGCTGCAGCCAATCTTTGGGTCTGTAGACCTGCTCCTGAAATGGGTTGTCTCCTCCTTATCAGTGAGCCAGGAGTGACAGCAGCTGGATGTCACTCCCCTGGAGCTGGGGAGCTCAGATGTGTCCTTCTCCCAGTCACTTAAGTGCTGGAATTCATCCCTTCTGTTTTGGGAGCTGTCACACAGGTGTAGCCATTGGAATGGTGCTTTTATGCTCCTGCACATCCAGGAGTTCAAATCTGTGCCATCCACGAAGCTGAGGGAGTAAATTGTCCACTTGAATGGAGTTTTCTGCCTATGGAAGAGTTGAAAAATTCCCTCAGCTCTGCTAACTGGGTCAGCTTGTTGTGCATCCATGGGAAAGAGGTATCTCCACCCCGTTTAATCCCATCAAAATGCCTTTTATCCACATCTCCATGACATGAGTAGAAAAACAAACCTGCTGTAGGATTGGAGCCACCTGTTTGCACAGGAATCACAAAGATTTTGAAACTGGATGAAGGTTGGTGCGTTTTTCCTCAAAAATCTGGTAGTGTGGATCCAGAACTAGTTCCGCTGGAAATTGTTCTTCCAGAGAAGCGTTCAAGAGACCCCACAAGGAATCTTATGGAGCTTCATCCTTACTCCTGCCAAATGAGAGATTTGACCTTTCTTGAATTATTCCTCTGCTGCAGTGACTTCAAAATCCAAAGTTTTTTGCTGTATGTCCCAGGTTTTCCACTCTGGAAGGATCCCACTGTCTTTCCCTTCATGGCTCTGTGTCTTTTGATCACTGTTTAGAAGGTCAACCACAACACTGAGGGTTCCATCCCCATCCCTGTTTAAATCCTGGCATTTCCCAACAAGATAATTGGGCAGAGAGAATTAATTTAGGTGATCTGAACATCCAGGACGTCTCTTGGTGACTCATTTTTCTCCTTCTGTGGGACACTTGAGCTTCTCAACCTCTAAACCAGCAAGTCCAACCTGTGAAGTGAAAGTTGAACTTCTCAGCCTCCAAAACCACAATTCCCACCTGTGAAGTGAAAGTTGAACTTCTCAGCCTCCAAAACTGCAATTCCCACCTGTGAAGGTGGAGATTGAGCATCCCAGAGTCCAAAAGTGCACCAACCCATCACCTTTTCTGACCCAGAGCTGGAATTAGTTGATGTTTTTCTGTAGTTGTGGCCTAATTTCAGCATGGTGAGCACCAAAATGTTTCCACGATGAGGAACTCTGATCCCATCTTCTCCAGGTGTAGCTGGTCCCAGATGCAGCCATTGAAAAGCCTCCTCACAACAAGGTGAGGATGATGAGGGTGGTCTGGCCCTGACCTGGGTTTGCATTTTTGGATTCATAGAATCATGGAATCGTTGAGGCTGGAAAAGCTCTCCAATATCATCAAATCCAACCTTTCACCGAACACCACCACATCAAATGAATTTCAGCTGCCTTAAAATTATTTTGGTGCTGAGTTTAAAGCTGAAGGTGACACAGGATCCCATGGGAAGAAGGGATGGTGCTGTGAGGGAGTCCTGAGCAGAGACGACACCTTGTGCAAGAGTTCCAGATCCTCCTGGTTATCCTTGGATAATCAGATGAAGACACACCTCTGAATTTCCATATCCACCCCAAAAGATGGATCCTGTTTTTGTGTGTGATCACCCGCAGTTCCCCTCTGCATCTCACACTCCTGGGAGAGGTGGAATCCTTCACATCCTCCATTTCAAAGACGTCTCTATTAACAGGACAATGGGAAAATAAGCACTTTCCTTTATTCATTTCCCCGCTGTCTGATAAAATCATATTGATGATAATTTTCCTTTAATGGACCATTTGCAGTAATTATGATGCAGAGGGTGAGTAATTGGAGCTGACGCCCGATGCCTCCTACAGAACTCGGCAAACTTAATTCACTCCATTGTCTGGGAGGAAGGGAGAGGAGGGAGACTGGGAAAGGCCACAGGCCCCTCTCCCCTCCCAAATGGTCAGCAGAGCAAATTATTGCTGCTTCTGCCTCTGTAGGATTTGCTTCAGTGCATCAATTGGTGCGTTTCCCTTTCCTTCCCTTTCCTACCAGTTCTCAAATTTGCATTCTCAGTCCTGTCGTCTCCATGTTCCCAGTTTCCATGCTCCAGAACAATTTCTGCATTGTCTGTTAAGTGCTTTTCCCCATCACTTACCAGCACGTTCTTCTCGTGGAGGTGTCATGGAATTACAGAATTATTTAGGTTGGAAAAGCCCTCCAAGATCATTGAGTCCAACCACTAACCCAGCGCTGCCAAGGCCACCACTAAACCATGTCCCCAAGTGCCACATCCAGGTGGCTTTTAAATCCATCCAGGGATGGTGCCCAGCCTGTGCCAGGGCTGGAGAGCCTTTCAGTGAGGAATTTTTTCCCTAATATCCAACCTAAACCTACAATGGCACAACGTGAGGCCATTTCCTTGTATTCTGTCCCTTGTTCCCTGCGAGCAGATCCCAACCCCCACCTGGCTCCACCTTCTTTTCAGGGAATTGCAGAGAGTGAGAAGGTCCTTCCTGAGCCTCCTTTTCTCCAGGCTTTTTCCCCAGCTCCCTCAGTTGCTCCTCATAATTTTTCAGATTTGTCCTCCAGACTTTTCTCATCTTTTAAAAAACCAAATATCCTTGGGATAGGTCCATACACAGACTTCCTGCATCATTATCTCATCCTGAAGGTCCTTCCCTCTGGGTCCTTCTCTGCAGGCAAGAGGAATGAGCCTCTGAAAGGCACCTTGGTGGAAAACCATGATTCACTGCTGTGGTCCAGCCCTGAATTCCATGGGAAACCTCTGGCTGTGGCCAGAACCAGGAGTTGTGCTCCAGGGAAAAATAAGGCATGGAATGATCTGATTATCTGTGAGTAGAAAGCATTCTTGACCCGGAGAAGGGAACTGGGAAGCATTCCATCCTGGATTTGAAGATGTTGGCCTAAATCTCTTTGGAAATGTTGTGGTTTAACCCATCAATGCCACACAGGCGCTTCCTCAATCCCCCTCAATTCAGTGGGATAGGGAGAGAATTAGAAAAAAAGGTAAAATTGGGGAATTGAGATAAAAACAGTTTAATAGGACAGAAAAAGAAGGGGAAACAATGATAATTATTCTAGAACTCCAGAATAATTTGGGCTGGAAGGGACCCTAAATCTCATCCAGTTCCAACCCTCCATGTACAGGGACACGTTGATCACCTGAAGCTGGAGATGGGATGAAGTTGTGGAGGGATGAACCTGGATGCTCTTGGTAGTGATACCTGCCCAAATCCATGGGATCATCCAGTGGGAGATGGGGCTGCAGGGAGGGAAGTAGGGAAATTTGGCAGAGAATCCGTGTATCTCCTTAGAACAGATATAAAAACATCAGGTTCATCAGTATTCTTGGAATTGGATTGGGATGGAAATGAACATTTCTTTATGTATTCCAGCAGATTGACTCCTTGGAAAAAAAATGATGGAGGTCAGTTGGGCAATTGACTCCCAACAATTGGTTGCAATATTTTGTTTCAGTCAGGAATGTTCCAAGTTGGCTCCAAGTTTGGTTGTTTTTTTTTTAAATTTGAGATGAATTTCAAGAGTTGTTCCCAGCTGCAAAATGAAAATGTCTCTTTTAATGAATTTCCTTCTATTTTTAATTTCTTGGAATTAGGAAGGCAATTTAAGCACCAAAAATTCAATGGGATTGAAATGTGGCTGAGAAATGCTTTGATATTGTTAAAACTCCTTTTTTTTTCTTTTTTTTTTTGGCTCTAAGAGATTTTTCGAGAGAAAACTTTTCCCCAAGCTCTGCTCTCTGGGAAATTTGGAGTGATAAATTTTGTAGTTACAAAAGACTACAATGTCTTTGTGGAGAAATCTGGGAGAAGAGCAACCCTCCTCCCATCTCCTGATTTCTACCTCATGCTCACTGAGGAATTGCCTCCGAGTTCAGCTTTTTCTCCCAGGTTTCATTTTTGGAAATTAGCTGTTAAGAGGAATGAAACTCTTGAATTTTCTCCTGTGTGTGGATCCAACTCTCTGCCCATTCATCTCTCTCCATTTCACAGAGCTAAAGCAGCTCTTTGGTCCAACTTTCCTTATCCATCGGAAATAAATAATGGGAAAATGAAACGTGGTGCTCTTGGAGCCGCGTGGTTGAGTTTTGCCATTGTTTTTTGGGGATGGAATCCTGAAACAAGGAGTTCTGGGATTTGGAGTGGAGTCTTCATGGTTCAGAGAATTTCTGGAAAGACTGGGCACAGATTACACCTGACAAGTGTCCTCTCCTGAGACCTGGGACAAACATCTGCCAAACGTGGATGGCTTGAGGTGGCCAGACTCAACTCTTCATCCCTGGAAGTGTTCACAGAAAGGTTGGATGGGGTTTGGAGCAGCCTGGGATAGTGGACAGTGTTCAAGACCAGGTTGCTCCAAACCCCATCCAATTTGGCCTTGAACACTTCCAGGGATGGAGCATGACCAGTGCATCCACTCCTCATGGGACAGGCAGCAGCTGATGTTTGCTTTGGAAACACACCTGGCTTTCCCATCCCATGCATGGAGTATGACCAGTCCTTCCCAAATCCCAGTCCTTGCTCTGTGGGAGTCACCAATATTTACAAGAATTAATAGGAAACCTGTTCATTAGCCCAGGAATTGAATAGGAATTCAGAATGGTGTTGGATGCCAATTATTTCCATCTTTGCCCCTGGTGATGTTAATGGGAAAAGGTGGATCTGGACCCTGTGTATGGCTGAAATTCCATTCAAAACTGCTCATGTGTTGTGTTGGAATAGGATTTATTTAGGATTAATGGTTATTCCTCCTCTTCTCCATTACTCTTTGTAACTGGAAGATTCTCTTACAGGGAAGGCTGAAGGATATGGCCTTTTCCAAGGCTCCTTTGTTGTTTCTGACAGGAGTAAATCCAGCACTGCCTTTAGTCCAGAGTAATTTTGAAAAAAATTATGGATGCCCTTTATTTTTCTGAATGGGACCAAGACATTCACAACAGAAGGGATCACCACCTTCTCCCACGGAACTGTGGCAGCAGTCCTAGAATCCTGTGGAAGTTGGCAGTGGATATCAGTAATTATGGGAAAATAAATTATAGGGATGGTACAATTATCCCAGAGCCAAAAGCAATAAACCCAGACACGCAGAGTTAATGTGAAACTTCAAAGAAATCCAATATTTCAAGGTGGCATTTCCCAGGATCCAAAGAGCCCTTGGCCAGCCCCTCTGGACTTCCAATCACATTTCAAATCATTGGAAATTGGGATAGAATCTATATTTGCTTTTGAGGGATGAATAGGAATATTCTCCCTCTCTACTTTTGCACATGGAAAAGCCTTTTAAAAATAATTAAGTTCCTTTTCTTCCCAGATTTTTAGGTTCCTGATGAGGGCAAATTAAGTTTCTATTTTTTTATGTCAAATAATGGCAAAAAAATAACCAAGAACCTTAAAAAATAAAAAAAATTCATCAAATCAAATAGAATATATTAATTTTTTTCCCCCATAATCTGGGAGAAAGGACAAATTGGGGGAAAGTGCAGCAGTTTTTTCTGGAAACTCTCCTTGAATAAGTCTGATTCATTGTCCTATGGAAATCTTCCACCTCACATATCCCAGGTCGAGACATCTGGATGGTGAACATCTCCTGGGAAGGAAGCGGGAATAGGTGGGAAAGGATTAAGTGTGGCTGGGAACAGGCTGGAAGCGCAGTGAGATATTTTTGGATATGGTCTGGGATGGATTAAATCCCTGATGGTGAATAAACAGGGCTGGGTCCTGAGGGAAATCCGTTTCTGTGTGGCTAAATCCCGGAGCGGGACGATCCCATCCGATCTGCCGGGAAAGTGGCATTTTGGGGTGTCTTCTTCAGCCTGGAAGGCCCATCTGGGGCTCATCTGATTAAAGTGAAAACTCCAGTCTCTGGAGTTTTGAAGGAGATGCACAAATGTAAGATCCTTCCACCTCTTTGGCCACCACAGCCAGGAGAAACTGGGAAAACAAACTTGCACTGGAAATGCCAAATTTCCCAGTGAATCCCTTCTTTTCCTTTCCCCACACCAAGGAACCTCTTTTTTCCATGTTTTTGTTTGTGTTTTTGGGTTTGTTTTGTTTGGGGGGTATTGTTTATTTGTTCTTTTGGGTTTTTTGTTGTATTTTTTGGGTTGCTTTTGGTTTTTTTCTTTCCCATGGCTGTTATCCCTGGACATGTTGACTATGGAATATCACCCGGTTTAGGTTCCACCTCTCCCAGCTTTGGTCATTTCATTGATTTTTTTCCACAGAAGAGCGGAAAATCAGGAAACTGACTCTGGGCTAATCCCAGGGTAGCAAATCCATCCTGTGAATTCAAAAGAAGGAGCCTTATTCACTTCATTTCTTGATTCTGAGGAAAATTATCATGGAATCGTGGAATAATTTAGGTTGGAAAAGCCCTCTAAGGTCATTGAGTCCAGCACAGCCAAGGCCACCACTAAACTATGTCCCCAGGTGTCACCTCCACATGGATTTTAAATCCCTCCAGGAATGGTGACTCCACCTCTACCCTGGGCAGCCTCTGCCAGGGCTGGGCCACCTTTTCCATGAAGAATTTTTTCCCAATATCCAACCTAAACCTCCCCTGGGGCAACTTGAGGCTGTCTCCTCTCATCCTGTCCCTTGTTCCCTGGGAGCAGATCCTGATCCCGTCTGTCTCCACCCTCTTTTCAGGGAGTTGTGGAGAGCCAGAAGGTCCCCCCTGAGCCTCCTTTTCTCCAGGCTGAGCCCCTTTCCCAACTCCTTCAGCCACTCCTGGTGCTCCAGCACCTTTCCCAGCTCCGTTCCCTTCTTGGAACATGCTCCAGCATGTTTCTCCAGTGGGAATATTGTGGGAAATGCAGCAAAAGCTTTCCTAAAATCCAGGTAGATTCCACAGCTTTTCCTTATCCATTAAAAGTCGCCTTGTCAGAGAGGAAGCATCACATGAGACCCTTTTTGGGATGTTGGTATTTGAGACAGAATTTTTTTTGGGGAAAAGGAGCTACCTTCCCAAGGGATGCCTGTACATGGTGAAGCCTTTTCCCACTCTGGGCTTTTCCATTGGAAAGGGCAGGATTCTGACTGAGAGAAAACCCAAACCCTCCATGTCACACCTTATTTGGGACCCTCTCAAAGCTCCGCCGCCTCTCCCTTCCCGAAATCTTCCCGTTCCTGCCGTGGCTCTTAATGAGGATGGAGCGACTCATTTGGGATCCTGGATGTCTTTATAACCCGAGCCCACGGCTTGGAGCTGCTTCTCCTGATGATTTTAATCTCCTCATCCGTCTTTTCTGGTCAATAAACTCCCTCTTGAATCAAATTGTTACTGAACATATCCCGACGCTGATGTCCATCGGACTCCGGGCTCCAGCGGGTAATGGAGTTTGTCATAATTAAGTGTCCTGCCTAATTAATTGAGTGGTCAGGATGCTAATTAGCCAGGTTTATTGAGACTGGAGGAGTATGAAGGGCAATACCGCAGCTCATCAAAAGCACTGGGACTAGGAATAAAGTGCAGCTCCCTTCCCTCTCCAGACAAATCCGTGGCTCTGGAGATTTATGGATTGGGAGATGGGGATGAGCAGGGTTGTGCTGGGCTTTGTTTCAGCGTGGCCAAGGTTTCCCAGCCTTTGCTCCCGTTTTCCACACATTCCTGGAGCTCATCCGTCTCTAGAGCCCTGACTCAGGTGTTGCCTCATTCCTCATCTGGCGCTCATTGCTGCATTCCCTGCTCAGACAAAGGAGGACTTCCAATAGAAATTTGGGACACCTGAGGGCTCATATTTACATAGGAAATTCCCTGAGTGGAAGTTCCTTGACTTTTCCTGTGCTGTCTGGTTCCCATCCTCTAATTCCCAAGGCTCAAATCCTCAAATCTTTTTTTTTTTTTTTTTTTGAAAGGCATTAACCTGACCTGAATTCTTGAACTTCCTGGTCTGTCCCCATGATCCGTGAAAAAAAGATTTGTCTCTTTATATCCAAAAGCAGGACAGGGATTTTCATAAGGAACCAAGGAAAGAATTGAGATCATGCTGCTGAAGGAGGATCTTCTTCTGGGATCTGGAATAAAGTCCTGGCTCTGCCACTGGCTCCCTGGATTGTTTTAGAGGAATTGGCCTTAGGGAATTTGAGTGTTGCATCCGTGTTCCTCAGCCAACCAATGCCCAAGAAATCCTTCTGGATCTCTCGAGTTTGTTTACGTGAGTGGCAGGATTGGGAAGAGGGAGAGTGCACTCAGGAAATGAAGGAGCATTTAATTCAGATTTGCAATTCTCTTTTTTTGCAACGTGAGGATTGGAGCATTCCCAGAGGGATTGAAGCGTGAATCCCCTTGGAGACACCCAAGGAGAACCAGGCCAAGCTCAGTACGTGGGTAGGGAGTGAGGAGTTTTTGTTCCAACTTTGCTTTTCTTTGGGAATGCTTACACCTAAAGAAGTGGGATCTGTGGAGGCCAAAAATGAATGTTGGAAGTGCAGCTGGAAATCTGGGAGTAATCCTGGAGCTGAGGATTCAAGAAGGCCTCAGGGTTACAGCCTCCCACATGATAGAGGTAGACTTTGGCATTCCCATAGGAGATCTTTTTACATAATTCCCTACATTTCTGGGCTCGAGGAACATGGAGTAAAAAGCCTCTCATCACTTATCCCATCTTCCATCCCTTGTATCCTTAAAAACATGGAATGTGCCCCATCAAAAAAAATTGTTTTACATCCCATGTCTACTCCAAGCGATGAGATTTTGGCCCTATTTTGGCAGGAATAATTGTGTTCCCAGGAAAAATCCACCCATCCTGCCCTGATTTTGGGGCAGCATCCATACAAGTCCATAACTCCTGCTCTCCATTATTTATTTTGGTGGCTTTGGCATTGGAGTTTGGCTGCTCCACGGGGAGAGCAGGCAGGGATGAAACCTCTGGAAGGAAACTTCCCATGCCTGGCTTATTTTTGGTGTTTCTTTTGAGAAATTCCAGGTGGAGATGGCTGTGCAAGGCCAAGACTTTCAAGGAATAAGAACAAAAGGAGGATGTGGAGCTGCTGGAATGAGTCGGGAGGAGGCCATGGAGATACTCCAAGGGCTGAAGCCCCTCTGCTCTGGAGCCAGGCTGGGAGAGCTGGGAATGTCCAGCCTGGAAAAGAGAAAGTCCCAAGGAGAACTTGGAGCCCCTTCCAGTGCCTAAAGGGGCTCCAGAAGAGCTGGAGAGGAACTTTGGACAAGGGATGGAGTGACGGGACAAGGGGGATTGGCTTCCTGCTGCCAGAGGGCAGGGTTAGATGGGATATTGGGAAGGAATTCTTCCTTGTGAGGATGGTGAGGGACTGGAATGGAATTCCCAGAGAAGCTGTGGCTGCCCCATCCCTGGAAGTGTTCCAGGGCAGTTTGGATGGAGCTTGGAGCAATCTGGGATAGTGGAAGGTGTCCCTGCCCATGGAACTGGATTATCTTTAAGGTCCATCCCAATCCAAACCATTTTGTGGTTCCATGATTATTCCTAACTTGCAGAATATTCCTTGAAAAAAGCAATAATCAAAATCCTCGTAGTAAAAATCCTCACTTTTCAATAGAACAGCAGGAATGTGGCTCCATGGCCCTGACAGCTGAAGGGATCAAAGCGATCCAGTGACCCATAACCCACTCACTGAATGGATCTGGAATGATCCATCTGGACAAGGATTGCTCTGACCTTCCCCCGTTCCATATATTCTTTCCCAAAATATCCACCACCAAAACTTTTGGGGATGAGAGGGAAGATTTGTGTATTCTCCATGGCCTAAAAATTATTAGTGTAAATTAGGAGTTCAGAGGTTTTCCTGCTAATTTTCCTTCTTCCTGACAGGATAGGCAAAATGAGTGTGGAAATCCTGGTCTTGGACATATTAATGATATTTCTATTTATTTATAAATATTTATAGATTTTTTTTTTAATCTGTTTGGGTCTAATAATGTCAAAATTTGGCCGGATGATTCTGATTTAAGGATTTGCCTTAAAATCCACCTGGATGTTTCCCGTTCCACTTTTCCCTTGTGGAAAACCAATCTTAAACAGATTAAAAAACCCCCAACATTAATAAATTACATTAAATAAATAAGAAACAATAAATATAATTTGCATTAATTGAACAGAGCTTGTAGAGCATATTCCAGTGGGAGATTTCCTTTGGGATAGAGCAGCTTGATAGAAATTAGGGAAAACTCAGCTTTTTTCCGGACACTTCCCTGTATTTTTATGGTTTTTTGATGAGTCAGGAAGGTTCATTTTGATTTTATGATTTTCAGGACATTTCAATGGACAGAAACATCAAAGCAGAGATGGCTTGGGGGGGTATTTTTTAGGAATGTGATTTCCATAAAAATTTCATGTTATTCTATATATACACACCTAAAAATATAATTGTATCTCTATTTCTCCGTGTCTTTTTAATAAAAATAAATATAAATGTCTTTAGTTGGAATGAAGCAGGAGAGGAAATTTGAAAGTGTGACCCAGCCTAATTCCAAAATATCCCTTCCTTGATATATTTTCAGTCCTAGATTTAGTAAACCAGCTTATTCCCGGTCAAATTCCTGAGGTGGTACATTTTGGGATTTTCTTTTCTTTGCTCTGCAATTCAGCTCCCGACAAATAGGTTATACCTGGATGCAAGAAGCTGTTGGAAGTGCAATTCTGGGAGTGTTTTAAAGAGGAATTATCCCATTCCTGAGATCCTTTGCTTTGTTTTAATTGCCCAAAATCAAATTCCAGTTTTATCGGGATATTATTGTGTATTCAGGAATGAAAAATTTCTTTTCCCTCTTCCCAAATTCGTGATTTTTGGGGTAAAAAATAAAACTGGATCTAGTAGTGGATTCCTAGCAGTTGCCAGGTGGTGGGATGAGACCCTGGTACCAAATCCCTGATCCATTTTGAGGGATAATTTTCCCACCTGATGGATGCTTTTTTTTCCTGGAAAAACAGCTGAAGGCAACACCTTTCCCCACTCCAGGAATCTCCTTGAGGTGGCTGGTTTTAAAAATAAATCCGAGGATGTTTGGAGGATCCCAGGATGGAGAGAGGGTGGAATTAAGTCCTCAAGAGACGGATTGAGGAAGGAATTTCCACCACCTCACACTTCCCTGGTGAGGTGAGAGCTGCCCTCATGGGAGGCATCTTTTTGGGAATACAGTTGTCATTCCGGGGAGGAATGTCCCTAAGTCTTCTCCATCATCCCAAGGGGATCCTGTCCTGTCTCTCCACAGGGATGGGGACATTTTTCCAGTGGTGCTTCCTCACCGCTGTCACCCCCAGCCAAAAGACGTTAAATGGCTCCGCAGGAGCTCCCATCTCCCTCGGATCCATCTTCCCTTGGATCCATCTTCCCTGGAATCGCTGCATTGCAACCAAACAGGATTTGTTCCACTCCAATTTGTCAAGACTGGACAAGGCCTCAAAGTTGGTGGAGACATTTATTAAAGGTTTCCCAGGGACTGGAGCGGGAGAGGCAATTTCCTTCCCGGACTTTCCTTCCCGGGCTCGGAGCGTGGCTCCCGTCCCTGTTCCATGGCACGGGAGGGATGAGGGGGTTTCTCTTCCTTCTCTGCCATTAAAAATTGGATAAAGTCCCTCTTTTCCATCCCCAAATCACCACCCAAGAGGGATCAATGTTTGTTATCCTCCTTTTCCAGCTGCAGGAAAAGGGGAAAGGTGATGGAGTGGGCACATGGGGATGCGTCAGGGAGGGATGAACCACGTGTGCCACCCTGGGACATCTGGATGCAACCATCCCGAAGCTTTTCATTTCAGGGAAGAGGAAGATGCCTGCATGGGCCCCCTCAGGAGGCAGATTTGGGAATCAGGCAGGGTAGTTCTGGGAAGGTGGCGGGAATGGCATCACGGCTCTGGAGGGATGCCAGCCCCCTCGGGATTGGGAGGTGGCATTTCGTGCCAGCCAAACCACCCTGCTTCAGTGCGACATCCTTGGGGGAATTCTGTTCCTTAGAGCTCCCCTCCTTCCTCATTTTTTCCCCCCGAAATTAATTTCCAGAATTTTCCCACCCTGGGAAGAGTGGGAAACAGGGGAAGGTTACTCCGGAAAAGAGGTTGTGTCTGAAGGAAGGTGACTGAAAATATCTCCTCCTCATCTAGGTGAGTGTTCCTGGGGCTAGCTCATTTTAGATAACTTGGAATAACTCCAGGGAAGTCACCAGGGATGGCAGAGGAGCAAACCCAGCAGGAGCTGAAGCAGAAATTAACCCTTGGCACATGCCCATGGATTTATCTGAGGGCAAAGGATTTTATTACATTGGCTTAAGTGGGCTTTGGATGGAGCCTCTGGAAAAAAGCAGGGAAAGATTGATAGAATCCTTCCTGAGCTAATTAATCAAATATATAATAAATAAATCACCTGCAGTCACAGTCAGGTGTCTGGAATGGAGGTGGCACAGCTTTAAGCAGAATTCCAGCCTTCGTGTCTCCGGGATTATCGTTATTTAATTATATCGGAGCTGCCTTTGGAAGCTGGTGGGCAGCAGGTACCAGGTGAGAGCTCCCTGCTTTATTCTGAGGCAAGATTTGATCTCTCTGTTCCAGTGATGAATTTCCCCTGATGAAACTAAACTTATTTCAAATTAAGGGGGGGTGAAAAAAAAAATTGTTTTCTATTTTGAGCTGCAAGAGAAGCTAAGAAATAACTCCCTACTGAGATTAATTCTTATCATTTTAAGATACGATGACAGATAAAAAAGAACTTCAGAGCTGATAAAAAATGAGATTCCGAGCTTTGCAGGGGGAAAAGGGCCAATATTTGGGGGGAATTTTCATGGAAATACCTTCCTGTATTTTTGTTGACAAAACATGGATTTGAAAGGCTTTGATTGCCCCGTTCACATCTGACAATTGTACAACTCCCAGGGTTAATTTTTAGGGATTGTCAAGGAGAACTGAAAGCCAAACCCATCACCAGGACAAGAGGGAGAAGGATGGGCTTAACTTCCCCTTTTATTTTGTTTATTAACACACAACGTTTCCCTCCTTTGGATTCTGGCTGGAGATTGCAATTCCTTTCTTTCTGAGCGCTGAACTCCTGCTGACTTCCAGGCTGAACCTCTTTTCCAGCCTCATTTCAGCACCGTTGGATGCAGGAGAGGGAGGATTAGAGCACCAGAACTGTGAGGATTTTGCTTTTTTGGGTCATTGGAGGCTCTGCTTTTCCTGCTGGTGGTGTGGCCTCCATCCCTGAGCATCCTCATCCTCATGGGAGTGATTTATGGAGACCCTCTTCCCAGGCAAAATTCCTTAACACTTGGTAAAATTGAAATTATATCCAGGACAGGATTCACTCCCTGGCAAGGCAAAGTCAACCCCATTTCCTGATTTTCCACAGTTTAATTTCACTTCCCAGGTGCTGCTGGGTTTCCTGGTAAAGGAGGAGGGCTTGTCCCATGATTGTGGAATCAGTGGGGGCTCAGGAGATTGGATGTGACACCCGGAGCACTTGGAAAAGTCACCTAATCCCCTTGTGACAGCGGAAAAGGGAGTTGGGGCAGCATTTCCAGCAGCTCTGCTGATCGGAACTTCCCAGGTGCCTGAAGTTGTCTCTTACCTGTGCAAGCAAATGAGGGCAAGAATCCTTCTCTCTTTACAACAACTGCAATTAACAGTTCAGATTAATTACCTGCACCAAAGGTGTGACTTTGCGCATGATACGTTGTGATCTCAAGGCTCACAGAAAATTCCAAATGGTGTCTAAACCTCTCCATCGCCCTCCACCACTGGAATGAGGACGGGTATCCCATTAAGTCTCCTCTCCCTGGCTCTAGTCCAGCCTCCAGAGGGAATGAGGGTGGGATATTTTAGGGTGGAATCACAACTAGTGGGGAAGTTTGACATCCCCAGGTGAAAATTTGGCTGGATCCAGGCTGGGAGGGCTGGAGGTGTCCATCCTGGAGAAGAGAAGGTTCCAAGGGAGAACTTAGAGCCCCTTGCAGTGCCTAAAGGGGCTCCAGAAGAGCTGGAGAGGGACTTAGGACGAGGGATGAAGTGCCAGGACACAGAGAATGGCTTCCCACTGCCAGAGGGCTGGATTAGATGGGATACTGGGAAGCAATGCCTGGCTGTGAGGGTGGTGAGGCCCTGGAATGGAATTCCCAGACAAGCCGTGGCTGCCCCTGGATCCTTGGAAGTGTCCAAGGCTGGGTTGGATGGGGCTTGGAGCAACCTGGGATAGTGGAAGGTGTCCCTGCCCATGGCAGGGGGTTGGAACGAGATGATCTTTGAGATCCCTTCTGACCCAACTATTCCATGGTTCTTTGATTCTGTCGTGCTTGGGCCCCGGAGGAGACAGGAGCAGGATGTACAAGCAACAGCCCCTCCATTCCCATTCCCATTCCCATTCCCATTCCCATTCCCATTCCCATTCGGCAATTCCCAGAACAATAACCAGGAAGGGGAATATTGGACAAACCTCCTGTGAGTTTGGGTCTCTTTTTCTGCCTCTGCTCTCCTCTTTGGCGCACAGAATTTTGGGATGAAGGCAGAAGTGATGGAGCTGGAACACGGGAATGACTGAGGCTGAGACATGATCCCAGGGAAGATCCCACAAACTGCCTGACTTTCCTGCCTCCTCCAGCTCTTTATCACTGCTGTTTTCCCTCTCTCCCTTCCTCGAGCTCCTGGCAGCATTCCTGGCTGCCTTTCCCTGCTGGTGCCCAGCCCTGGCTGGATGAGGTCAGGGACAACAAGAAGGAAAACAGGAGGAAACCAGGCCAATTTGTCCCGCTCGTCCCTGTCTCCCTATCTGTCATCCCCAGTCCAGATCCGCTTGCCCTCCTTAAACAAGATCTCAACTGACCGTAAGGCTTCTGTCACTCCACCAAAATCAAACCCCTTCCCTCATCAAATCCCTAATCAGCCGGAACGGCTCCGTTATCCGTGCGAAATTGACTCCTCTCCGCTCCTTCTGCTGACCGCTGCCCTTCAATGAGCCGGCCCTGGCTCTGACTCCGAGGGCAACATCTCGTCTAATTATATTTCCCCTGCCTTTTCCAAATCCTCTCAGGCACCCGGACGAGCCCAGGTATTGAGGAGAGTGGGAGGATTAATGGAGAAGCCAGGCGTGGATTGCAGCGGGAAAATTTGCGGCCGTGCGCTCACGGCTGGTTTAGGAGGGGTGATTTTGGGGCAGGAATGGGAATGTTCCTGCTCCAAGGTGGAGCTGGTGGCATGGTGGGACCTTGAGGGTGAACATGGCAGCCATGTTCCTGTTCCCAGGAAGAATTCCTTCATTTCTGGCTACCCAAAAGAGAGGAGAAAGGGGTGGAGGGAGGACAGGGAAAGTTTTGCACTCTGGTGGCACCACACATCCTCCATTATCTAATTTTCCAAGAGAAAAGAAATATCCCCATGTTCACAACGAGCCTTGAAAATGGCTTTGTGTTAGTTGCCTTCAGATTCCCAAAAAATACTAAGGAGGGACGCAGATTAAAACTGGGATATACAAAAGAAACAACCACAAGCAGGGGTTTAGGAATGCTGCAGGGATCTGCTTTCCCTGGAGAACAAGCTTGGGGAAGGATCCTTTGCTGCTGGGCCAGGCACCAGGAATTCTGGGACCATAGGAAGACCTTCCATGAGGAGCAGAGGATGAGGCAGATGTACAAATCTGGGATGATATTCCCATCTGTATGGATACCCTCAAATCAGGGCAAGAAGCTCCACGGAGGTGGTGGGAATGTGAGGGGGCAACACTCATCTAATCCAGCAGGAAAAACGCATCCCTGAGTGAGTCAGGATGTAGGGAATGCCGGGATTTATTCCATTCACCCCAGTCCACAGGATTTTCCCCGCGATGCCACGTTCCTGCCAGGAACATCTCATTGTGAAATCTTGGGGGTGCGTTTTTCAGCTGGGAGATGGGAAAGGATTAGCAAGGGAGGGGATTTGATTCTGTGGAAATAAACTCGGCCTTTGGAAACAGAATTAGCACGCGATGTTTAATCAAAGGAAAAGATGGATTGGCAGTGGGATAATGCCAAGCCCTGGCCACAATAACCACAATTTATGGCTTGTGTTGCCACAAAGTCAATTTGGGTTTAATTTCCCTGCTTTGCTCCAGCTCTGTTTTCCGGCGGCTCTGTCCGATGGAAGGTGGGTGATGGGAAACGCTTGTATTTTGGAATTTAGAAGTTGGAGGTTGTTCTTGCATGGGATATTCAGGATTTTAGTCCTTTTCCTGCTGCCTTTGGGGTGACCTTTCACGGTGCCAGAGGTGAACGTCTTCCCTGGCTCTGGGAGAATTTACTGGGATCAGGGAGTTGCTCCTTCAGGTGATTTAAGATCAAAGCCTGGCCCAGCAGATCCCACAGTGATGGAGGCTTTATTCCCTCTGTTCAACCCCTTTGGAGAAGAGGAGTGGAGAAGGAATGGAGGTGTCACCATGAATATGAACTCAATGGGAACAGTGCATCCAGTTCCGATGGGAATTCTGGTCCCTGCTTGGGGATTGTGCACCACCCAAGTGTGTTTTTACTGGTCCTCCCAGTTCCAAGAGAAGCGTGTGCTGGGGACAGGCAGCCACTGTAAACCAGGGAAGGTGTTTCTGTATCCAGTCCTCGTCTTCTGCCCAGCTTTCTTTTCCGAAATCCTAGGATAAGTGAGGTTGGAAAAGAGCAAGAGGCCTCTGGACAGCCTGTTCCAACTTGCGACCACCCTCCTCATCCAATCACTTTTCCTTGTGTCAAGCTGGATCCTCTTCCATTTCAGCTTGGATTTTCTCCCTTGAGGATGGTGACAGTGGAACTCGGCATTTGGAATGAGGCAGTGGGACCAGAACCCGTCCCAGTTTCTGCTGTGGGGACCAGCTGGTCATGGATATCAGCCCTGGTGTCGGCATCTTTCCCTGGATAACTCCAGAAGCTATGGCCTCTTCTTGAGCCACGAAATTAAATTTGGTCCCACGTCTTTGGGACTTTGCCATAACTCACTTGCAGAATTCCAAGGGAAGAGGATTCCTTCATTCCTTTCCCTTCTGGCTTTTCCTGCCCTGGTGCCAAGCTCCCTGCAGAGGAGGGGAATCAGCTTCGTGCCTTTAGGAGATTTTCCATTAGTGCAGGCTTGAAAAAATAACAGGAAAATAAAGAAACCACTTCCTTTAATTCCACGGAACTAACCCAGCGAGTTCCAATCCATAAAATTTTATGGACAACAGTAAACCAAAAATGTTGGCCCCTCTATTGAGTTGTTTAAGAGGCTGTTGTGGGATTTTTCTGCCTTGTCATTCCCGTGCTCCACAGTGGGAATATAAATCACCTGGAACAAGTGTAAGACTCGAGCTTAAACGCATCCCAGGTAGGAAGGAAAGGGAGAAGGAACAGGATAATCCATGGGCTGAACAACTCATGGCTCTGGATACATTTCTTTGGAAGTGAATAAAGGATATTTGCCAAACATTGAACCAGTTTGGTTGTTCCCTGTCCTTCCCCTATGGGAATTTACCCTGATGCTGATCCTACAGGCATTGAAATCCTTGATCCGATCAAGGATTTACAGGAGCAGGAGGGAATGTTCTAAACAGCGGGAGATCAGGTGTAAGGATTGCCTTCAATAACGGAAATTTTCTGGCAAAAAAAATAATTTAATTTAAAAAACCCAAAACAACAAAACCCCCTAAACCCCACCCACAAAAACCCAAAACAAACCAAAAAACCCTAAAAACTATTCTTGACCAACCCTGCATATCATTTCCTAATATTTTTCACTTTTTAAGCTGAAATTCCTGACTCTGCTCTTATCCCAACAAAAATACTGCAGAACCACTTAAAAAGTACAAATATTTTCAACACAGTAACAAAATTCAGTGGTTTTTTCTCCATTTCTCAAATTCACGTGAAAAATGGGATTTTTTTCCCTCTGAGAAGCTGCAGAGTAACACTGGATATTGGAAGCTGTTGTTCTGGGACATCAAAACATGGCATGGGATGAGCCTTCCAGGGGAAGACTTAAATCAATAAGCTTTGAGCCTGGGAAAATAGGACATTCATTGGAGACGTTTACAGCCAGCACAGGTTTTTTTTCCCCTTTTCCGATGTTTTGCATGTGAGGAGGGATTCTTTCATCTGGATTGTTCCCTCATTAAAACCAAGGGCTGTCAGATTTGCTGCCAGGATCAGGGCTCGGCTTCCTAAAGTGCTCCCGTGGGAGGCTGTTCCTTTGTGAGGGTTTTAAGGAGGGCTGCGCTGAGATTCCTGACATTAAGGGGACAATCCCCATTTTCCATCTGGATTTGAAGGGTTTTTAGGAAGTTCTACCTCCCAATCTGCCAGAGATAAATTGCACCAGAGCCTCCGTCCTTGGAAGTGTTCAAGGAAAGCCTGGACATGGTATTTTAATGCTTTGGTTGGTGTTGGCCAAAGTTGGACTCAATGATCTTGGAGGTGTTTTCCAAACTTAATGATTCTGGGATTCTTGGATCACCCTCATAGCTTCGTGCTGGAAAAGCAGAAGGAGAAAACTCTGCTTCATCTCCACCTCTTGGATTTGAGACAGAACAACGAAACCACCCTGGAGATGTTGTTGCTCAAAGGATCATTCCCATGAATGCATCTGGAAATTCTTCCACTGCCTGAGTCTCATTATTTCCCAAACTTTTTAGTGCATGAGGGAAAGACTGTGGATGCGTCTGCCTAGATTTTAGTAAAGCCTTTGACGCTGTTTCCCACATCATTCTCCTGGAAAAACTGGCTGTTCATGGCTTGGATGGATGCACTGTTCACTGGGACAAAACCTGGCTGTGCCCAAAGAGAGGCAGGGAATGGAGTTAAATCCAGTTGGGGCCAGACTCCAGTGGTGTTCCAGAGGGTTCAGTGCTGGGAAAAATCTTGTTTAATAGCTTTATCAATGATCTGGATGAAGGGATCAAGGGAACCCTAAAGTTTGGAGATGACACCAAGCTGGAGCGTTGATCTTCTGGAGAGCAGGAAGGCCCTGCAGAGGGATTGGGACAGGGTGGATCCATGGGCTAAGGCCAACGGAATGAGGTTCTACAAGGCCAAGTGATGGGTCATGCCCTGCATCACAACAATCCCATGGAATGCTCCGGACTTGGGAAATAGTGGCTGGAAAGCTTCCCGTTGGAAAACTGGGAATGCTGCTTGACAGCAGTTGAACGTGAGCCCAGGTGTGCCCAGGTGGCCAGGAAGACCAAGGGCACCTGGCTTGTCCCCGCTGTGCTGTGGCCACAGGACCAGGGCAGGGATTGTCCCCTGTGCTGGCACTGCTGGGGCACCTCCAATCCTGGGGACAATTTTGGGTCCCTCACGACAACAAAGACATGGAGGGGCTGGAGCATGTCCAGAGAAAGGAACGGAAATGGGGAAGAGTCTGGAGCACCAGGAGTGGCTGAGGGAGCTGGAGAAAAGGAGGCTCAGGGGGGACTTCCTGGCTCTTCACATCTCCCTGACAGGAGGTGGCAGCCAGGTGGGCGTCAGGCTCTGCTTCCAGGGAACAAGGGACAGGACAAGAGCAAATGGCTTCAAGTTGTGCCAGGGGAGGTTTACATTGGATATTAGGAAAAATTCCGTCATGGAAATGGTTGTACAGCCCCGGCACAGCTGCTCAGAGCAGTGGTGGAGTCACCATCCCTGAAGGGATTTAAAAGCCATTGGATGTGGCACCGGGGGACAGGGTTTAGTGGTGGCCTTGGCAGTGCTGGGTTAATGGTTGAACTCAATGATCTTAAAGGTCTTATCCAACCTAAATGATTCCATGATTCTTTCCTGTGACCACCAGTGAAAGGGTCAGAACGAGACCCCTTGAGAGGTTATGTGGAGAAAGAACATCGCTGATGGATTTGTGGTGGAAACCTGGGATGCTTCTCCCACATCCCACCCTCTTGTCCATACTGCTCATCCCTGCATGGTGCCTGGGCATTTACCTTCCAAGATAATTCCTAAATCCCAAATCCCCCAAGAACAGAGAGTAGGTCCCAGGAATCCCAAGTCACTCAACCCTGCTTCCAATGCCCATTTTAAAAATTTGCTCCTTTTCCCAAGATCTGCAAAAGGGACCTCCAGATTTTTCTTCCCTCTGGGACCACCATGGTAGGGAGAAAACCCAGGAATGTTGTCCCCCCGTCCCCATATCTGCTGTAATTCCCTGTGTTAAACTTTTTCCCAACTAATTTGAGCATTTGGCAGATTTTGTGTCTAATGGGCTGCGGAGGGCACGGGCAGTTAAGCATTCCCAAAGTGCCTGGAGAAACCCATCCCATCATCAAAACAACGGGAGATTAAGGCTCCAATTAAAAGGAGACAGGGCAGTGACCAACCATGAGCTGCCTGGATTCCTGAAGAGCTGATTTAGGAAATGATTTAAGCAGGAATGGGATGGGAGCAAGACAGGAACTGAGGGAGGGAGAGAATCCCATAATTAGGGGGTGGTGCTGGGTCTGTCCCTGTTTAGGGAAGGATTTTCAAAGCTGGACAAATGGGAGGGAAAAAACTGCTGCAAAGTGTTTGCTTTGGCGACACCAGATCCCTGTGGAAGGGATAAACTGTGTTTGGCATCGGCTGCAATTCCAGGATGTCCCCTCTTTCCTGAAAATCCACCTCTCTCCTTCCCCGAACATCAGCACCAGTTTTCCCTCTGTTTTCAATCCCTTTTTCCCTCCCTTTCCTTTTCTTCCCAGCCTGATCCTGTGCACTGCCAGGCAGGAAAATGCAATGCCCTGCATTGTGAGAAAGCCTTGAACTGCTTTTTATAAGGATAAGACAGTGAGAGAGGAACTCCTGGCTGAGCCTTCCCTGGAAAAACCCAATTTATCTGATGGAGAAGTTGGGAAGAAGGAACTCTGTGTTTGTAGAGATGTTGGAACAAAGAGCCCTGGAAAACTCCAGGGGAAATGAATAATTCTGTTTTCAGACCAGGGAGGGTCATAAACACACGGAAAATAATGGATGGGAGAAATCAGACCTGGGAATATTTGTTTCTCCAGTGGTTGCAGTCCAGGCTCTGCCATCAGGGAAGGAGCAGGTCTGCTCTGAAACCCGGCAAAGGCAGGGATTGAAGGTGTCCAGGAAACCTGGAAAGCCTCATCTCACATACCTGTGCTGTTGGATTGTGGAAAACTCATGGTTCCTTCATGTTCACCCAAACCTTCACAACCTCCCCTGATGTTCTTCTTGCTCCATATGGAATCCTGGAATGCTTTGGGTGGGAAGGGACCGCAAAGATCATCTTGCCCCACCCCTGCCATGGGCAGGGACACCTTCCACTATCCCAGGTTGCTCCAAACCCCGTCCAACCCAGCCTTGAACACTTCCAGGGATGGGGCAGCCACAGCTTTTCTGGGAATTCCATCCCAGGGCCTCCCCCACCCCACAGGGCAGAATTCCTTCCCAATATCCCATCTATCCCTGCCCTCTGGCAGTGGGAAGCCATTCCCTGTGTCCTGTCCCTCCACCCCTTGTCCAAAATCTCTTTCCAGCTCTCTTGGAGCCCCTTGAAGCACTGAAAGGGGCTCTCCCTTGGAACCTTCTCTTCTCCAGGCTGGACACCCCCAGCTCTCCCAGCCTGACTCCATAGGAGAGATGCTCCAACCCTGTGATCAAATTAGTGGCCTCCTCTGGAATTGCTCCAACGGGAACATCTCTACCTGCCTCAGGTTCCTTCTGCTGCTCCATGAGACCAGAAGCGGAGGAAAAGGACAGACAATTCCTTCTTGGAGTGGACAGATAATAGGAATAATTCTAGGTTGTAACAATTTTAAAGGAAGTTTGTGAGGGAGGGAGGAAAGGTGGGAAAGGCTCAAAAACCAAATCATTCTTGAGAAATGTGATGATGATGATGAGTGGAAATCTCCCCAGCTCTTCAGCCACAGCCATGCCTGGACTTTTGGAGCAGAAATCTGCCTGGAAAATAGGTATCAACTGAAATGTCAGCAGCCATGTGGTTTTCCAGGGATTTAGTTCAAAGTTAATCCCATGGAACTTTGAAATACTCACAATTCACTTACCCAGCATTGTACATATTTAACATCGCGACATCACCTGCTCACGGAAAATCCGGGAGCAGCTCCTAAGATGGGACTGAATTCCCTTCTCAGGCCACCTGAATGGCCCATTTGCTGTGTGAACAGGGAGGTGAGTCTGGATATTTCTGTCCCAAAACTCAGGAATTTCTCTCCTGGCTGAGCTCCGTCCAACCCGACCTTGAATGTTTCCAGGGATGTGGCATCGTCCATCCTCCAATCCCTCATTTTACAGGCTCTTGTAAAAGGAATTTACAACCAAAATTCCCAGCACTGGTGACCCTGCAGGAGAGGAATGTGAAGCATCTTCAGGGGCAGAACTGGAGATGCTGGAAGTTTTCCCATGGGATGCCATGGGACGCCATGGGACAGACAGCTTATCCACATAGTCCTGACGTTCTGGTGGTGAATTGTCCCATCCTGCCTTAGGGATAGATCTGAGGACTTCCCACCCTGTCAGACCCCAAGAGTTTGGATTTCTGTCTTCACCACCATCACTGGAAGGAAAGCAGGGCATTTCCCATCATCAGGAATAGCAACCATTCCTTATCCTCTAGGGATTCCATGCCCAGTAAATGATGGAAAACTGAGGCCACCATTGAGATGGGTGAGTATCTCTCTGGAAATGCAACTTTTTTGGAAATTCCAGCCCTCAACACAAGCCAGAAGGAGGAGAAAACCAATTTGGGACTACCAGAGACCCAACTGAAGACCTTGGTGTAAGATTTGCACCTCTGGGCCAGTCCCTTTCCCTGGATTCACTCCAACCACAGACACCTCTGCTGTCTCCCTCTGGAATCAAAGCTCCTCAGCTGCTGAATCCATGAGTGATGGAAAGCAGCAGCCTGGCTGTCGTGAGCCTCCCACCCCTGCCCGTAAATCAGGGAAGAGGGGCGGATAAATCAATCCCAGGAATCGACAGGCTGGCACTGGAATGTATTGTTGGTTTATCAGTCAATAGTTATTGACCAGGATCATGTTCCCAGGGTGATAATCCTGCCCTCGGAAGGGAGCCCACACCCCCGTGGAAATGTCGGCTGTGGAAGTTCTCAGCACACTGAGAGGAAATTTGGGAAGAGAGGTTGGAAAAAGGGTACAATGGGAAGAAGATCAAGCACCTGGAAAGGGTCTACGGGAATGTTACGGACAAGGAATGATGGTGGAGGGGAAGAAGAGGAGACAAGCATGCGACTGTTTGTACTTGTGACATAAAGACAAGGAGAAGAGTCCACACAAGCTCCACACACCCTTCTCCAAATCAACAAGGAATCCAGGAGTCCCAGTTCTCCCAGTTCCCTCCGGGCAGATCGCAAGGACAAACCCCAAAAGCTGGGGTTTAAGGGTTGTGTCTCTACAAGAGGGTCTACACTGGAATTGGTCCCATGCCCTTAAATCTACTCTGACAAACTGCCCAATCCCTGCCAAAATTCTCCAAAAAGGCCAGGTCAGTACAAACTGGTTGAAGTCTTGCTGAGGTGGGAGCTCTCAGGCCTAAACCTCTCCTGTCTGTTGTTTTAAAAGTCCTCTTTCCAGGCAAGAGTAGACATGTCTTTCCAAGAGGAAATGACCTCTGGGACTGGTGGCATTTCCAGGGCTATAAGATCATTTTAATCTCACAGAAAGTTGGTGGCATTGCCAGGTACAAGACACTTCCCTGTCCTATTTTCTGTCCTGGTTGGGAATGGAAGAGAATCCAGTTTTAAATGAACTTCCTGCTCTCATACCCAGAGAATCCCAGAATCATTATGGTTGGAAAGGATCTCTAAGATCATTGAGTCCAGCCTTTGTCTCGTCACTCAGCCCAGAGCATTGAGTGCCACATCCAGTCTTTTCTTGGACACCTCCATGGATGGGGACTCCATCACCTCCTTGGGCAGCCCATTCCAATTCCTGAAAACCCTTTCCATGAAGAAATTCCTCCTGATGTCCATCCCAAACCTCCCCTGGCACAGATAGAGGCCACGTGCCCATGTCCTGTTGCTGGTTGACCTCCACCTGGCTTCACCCTCCTGGCAGGGAGTTGTGGAGAGTAATGAGGTCCCCTATGAGCCTCCTTTTCTCCAGATAAAGAGCAGCAGTGATGGATGAAGTATCTGAACTAATGCAGAATCGTTTCCTCCCTCCCTTCTCTTTCTTCAAAAGGAAATAAAAGGGAAAAAAACTGGAAAAAAAAGGAAGGAAAAAAGGGAGGGGGATAAGAGGCTCTCAAGTTGTTGGATGTGACACCCCCAGCCCACGTTCACCTTGGCAGATGGCAGGAGATCATTGCTTAGCGCTGCATGTTTGACATCCCGCGGAAACAGTGAGGATGAGGTGGTGGATCCGCATCCATCGCCAGCTGCTCCAGTACCTGCACCAGGAGAGGAAGGTGCGGATTCCTTTCACACCTCCCCATGCACAAACACGTTTTTGGGAAGCAACTCGTGGCACATCTGTTTGTCCCCACCACCCCCTTTGTCTCCCGCGGTGACTCATGGTGGTGGCTGGCAGGTTGGGGGGTGTTGCTTGTCTTGTCACCAGCTCGTGTGACAGGTGAGGAAACGCAGAGTTGCAGAGGTGCCAAGGAGGTGCTCCGGGGCTTTCCCGCTTCAGCAAGGGGGGATTGGAGGAGGGAAAACAGAAAAACATCTGTTCCCGTCTCCACTTGGCAAATAACGGGGAGATGAACAGGGAGGAGACAGTGGGAGATGGGAGTTTTTCTGCCCAGCAAACCAGGGAGGTTTCCCCTTTCCAAGTTTCCAAGGGTTAAGGTTCACCTAAGTCTAGAGTGACCTCTCCGTGTCCTCTAAATATGTGGAATAAGGAATGACCCAAGGACTTCTTTGCTCAGGAAGTCTGGGCATTCAAGTGCTGCAATTGGATGTGCAAGAGTTGAGATTCCAGGTGACCACTCTGGATGTGTGTCCTATCTTTTCTCAGAGCTGGAATTCCATGGGCCAAATCTGCTGGACATTCTGGTGGTGAGGCTCCTGCTAACTCTCCTGCTAATTCCTTGTTTAATTCGGTATTGTGAGGGGTGGATTGCTGGGAATGCTGGGAAGCCCATGAGCAAGGAAGCCAGAAAATCCCGGAGGAAAATGACGAAATCTCGAGTCCATGGGCAGCACTTCCCACCACACAAAACTGGAAGGACGTCTCTCACATTGCCTGTTGCTGCAAGAACATCTCAGGGATAAATCCTGCTGCTGGATTATAGGGAGCATATCTGGTATCACCATGTTCTCTCCTGACCACTGCATCCATGAATTTTCCATCTTCTTAAAGGCCACAGCCACAATAGTCATGAAACATCAACAGTCTCGGATCAAGGATTATGGAAAAATCTTAGATCAAAAACCTCCATGAGAATTCCCTATCTCCAAACCACGTCAGTCCCAAGATGAAGACTTTTAACTTCGTTCCTCACCTGGAAATAAGCACACAGGGATCTGGAGATGGTTTGTTCAACTCAGTGCCCAAATTTTTACATTTTTGTGGGTTAAAACAATCCTTGGAAATGAATCAAGGAGACTGGGAACTTACAGGAGGGGAAGAAAGAAAAGGAAGCAAGAAATGATCCTGGAAGTGTTCAAGGCCACATTGGGAGTGACTTGGAGCAACCTGGTCTAATGGAAGGTTCCCTGCTCATGGTAGGGGGTTGGAACGGGATGATCTTTAAGTTCCCTTCTCACACCCAAACTATTCCATGATTCCATAAAACAGCTCTGAGACATTGATGGTCACGGTCTTCAAACAGCTGGAAAATCAAAGTAGGTCTTCAAATGTCAATTTTTCCTCTGGAATTATCCAGTTCAGGGGCTGGATCTGACTGGATAAGGATGATTCCTGCTGATATCTGAGCTATCCAACATCACACAAGTCATCAGGAGATTTCCCAAGGATCCACTGAAGACCTGAGTCCTTTGGGATTGGCAAGTCAACAAGGATAACTTGAGATATTTCCAAAGACACCTGTGTAGCCAACTGGTTTGAGTTGCTGGAAATAAAAGGCATGGAAGCCCAGCAGATCCAATGGGAATGGTGGGAACATCTTCTCTTGTCACTCCAGAGTAGGATCAGAACGGTACAAGAGCTTTGGTAGATTTGAACCAATCCAGTGTGGTTGAAACTGTTCCCAGTCCAGGATGACGGGATGGAAACTGGTCCCCCAGGATGGCACTCCTTAAATGTCCCAACCTCTGTGCCACGAGTCCATCCCAGCTCGTTTTGAGATGGGAACAAGGCACAGGACAGGATTTCATGGCTGATATTCCAGCCACTCTCAATAGCCCAGCAGTTGAGGAAGAGAACAAGAGAGGGACTTGAGAAGTGCATTGAGTTTCTTCTTTGTCTCTGTGCAGCATCAGGGAAATTTCCTTTTGGCATCAGGAAAATTCCCTTTTGCCATCAGGAAAATTCCCTCTTTCTGCCCAAAATCCCAATATTTCAGAGCCCTTTGCTGCATCCTGCCTTTAAACAGTTGGCACTTCCAAGGGCCTTTGCTTTAGCGAAAGTCCCTGGGACACAAAGGCCTCCTGAAGTCGTCCTGAAGTGCCGCTTCCTGGGAGAACATGGTGGAGAGGGCAGGAGGATACGGACAGTGCTGGAAAGAGGGAATGTGTTTCACAGCTGGTGGCCTGCACATTCTGCCTCTTCAGCTGTGGCTCTGGCTGCCACCACTGGTTGTTCTGGTGCTTGGTGGCACTGCTGGCCAGGATCTGCTGGGAGGTCACCGTGCGAAGGAGCCGAGGTCATCGAGCCGTGCTCGACTCCTGGAGCAGCTGTCGGTGTTATTTGGTTTGGCAGCCTCTTCTTCTCCCAGCTGGAAAAACTGAAACCTAACCCCTCAATGCATGCTTTGTTTTGGAATCAGCTGCTGGAAGTGGTGGTTCCTGGGGCTGGTGCGGGATATAAGCTGCTGTCCATCAAGATGATGGGGCTGGATGACAGGTCGTCTCTCTCACTGGCACAGGTTGGAAAGGGCTGGAATGTTGGTTTCCAAGCACTTTGCTGTGTGGGAGAGGAAGGATGGTCCTAGGCGTGGTCTCCAGAGGTCTGGAGGAGATGCGGGATGATGCAGGCTCTGTGCAATGGCCCTGGCTTTCCTTTTGGACTGTTTATTCCGCAGGCTTTTTCAGGGATGAATTGGGATTGGGCAGAGCTGGCACAGCAGGATGTGGCCATCTGCAATCCATGATCTGATGGGGCTGGATGGGGCTTGGAGCAACCTGGTCTAGTGGAAGGCGTCCCTGTCCATGGCAGGGATTGGAACAAGAGGATCTTCAAGGTCCATTGCAACCCAAACCATTCCATGAATCTATGGAAAAACCACATCTTTGTTGTGTAAATCATTGTAAATCATATCCTTCTGGAGCTGTCCGGAATCCAGACCATGCCAGGGTCATGGATAACAGATAATCCCACGGGAGAGCTTAGAAATCATCCACCTCAGTACTCCACATGGGTCAGTTTTACTGGAGCCTTCACACAAGGTTTGTTCCAAGTGCCAGTGGCACAGGATGAGTCCTGTTTTCCCAAGTGTCTCCCAAGATTCCATGGAAAGCAAAAATCCCTGTGTAGTAACCACATTTCATGCCTAGATACCACTTCCAGCCTCCCCAGAAATCCATACAATTTTCCCTTACTCTCGAGATGGAGCATCCATGGGTTGATGCCGCTGTTTGAATGTGAGTCACTGAGAAGCATTGAACAGCAAGAAACAGACTTCCCAAATATTCCAGTGGCTTTCCCCAAATGGAACTTTGTTTTTTGTGGAATGGAGAATTGTCAGAGATTTAAGACTCCATTCATCTGTTCCTTCTCTTGTCCACCAGTGTTTGGAGGAGCCATTTCTGTATTCTTAGTTTTTTGACTTCATTTTCCAGAGGTTTCTTGGAATTTCCAGAATTTCTTGGAAAATAGAGGGGTTTGGGTTGGAAAGGACCTTCAAGACCATCCAATTCCAACCCCCTGCCATGGGCTGGGATTCACCCACTATCCCAGGCTGCTCAGAGCCCTGTCCAACCTGTCTTGGACACTTCCAGGGATGGGGCAGCCACAGATTCTCTGGGAAACCTGTGCCAGGGTGTCACAAACCTCACAGGAAAGAATTTCTTCCCAAAATCCAATCTAAACCTCCCCTCTGTCAGTTTAAAGCCATTTCCCCTTGCCTTGTCCCTCCATCCCTTGTCCCAAGTCCCTCTCCAGCTCTCCTGGAGCCCCTTTAGGCTCTGGAAGGGGTTCTGAGGTCTCCCTGGAGTCTTCCCTTCTCCAGGCTGGACATTCCCAGCTCTCCCAGCCTGGCTCCAGCCCTGTTCCATTTAAATGGTTTTAATTTATCCCCCAGTCTGGAAATTTATTTAAACTTCTCTCTGCCCTTCCCCACCGTGGTCAGCAGCAGAGCTATAAAGCTGAGATAGGATCTACCTGGGACTTGTCAAATGCTTGTTCAGGCAGCAATGGGAAACTCCAAGTACATTTGTTGGATTAAAAGGAATATGAGCCCCAGGAGAGCTTTTCCTACTAAATTTTGCAGTTCACTAAACAATCAATTTCCTCTGTGCACCTTCCCTGGATTCCATGGAGCAGGAGCTTGATTCTCCTGTGCTGTCTTGATTCTCCAGCCTTTTGGATCCTTTTCCCCGTGCACCAGCTGTTGCTGATGGTCGGATATCCGGGCAGGGATATGCATGGCAGCAGGATCCTATCCCTGTACCTCTTCCCATAATCCTTATTTCTTGTTCATGCTTCCTTAGAGCCTCCCAAACCGTGTGAGTTTGGACAGCTGCTCCCTGCATGGCTGAGCCCTTCACCTCAATGGCCCAAGGAATTCCTGGGAAATTGCAGGAATCAAGAATTCCTTATTACTATTCTTTTTTCTGAATACCACATAACTTTTCAAGTAACTTGTGTTTCCACTGTGATATTCCCGGGGAATATTTCTCCATGGCCTGCAGTCAAAGGATTCTCATTCTCTGTCAGTGAATGAAATTCCTATCTCTTCAAGGAAAATGTCCCTCAGGGGAGGTGAGGCACTGGAAGAGGTTTCCCAGAGAAGCTGTGGCTGCCCCTGGACCCCTGGAAGTGTTGAAGTCCAGGTTGGATGAGGCTTGGAGCAACCTGAGATAGTGGAAGGTGTCCCTGCCCATGGCTGAAGGCTGGAACAAAGTCATCTTTAAGTCCCCTTCCAGCCCAAACCATTCCATGTTTCCATGATTCCATGATATTTGAAATCTATCGTCACTGGAGATAAAGATATTCCTGCAGGAAGTTTAAGATGAATCCTTTGTGTGGCATGACTCATTCCCTAAAACTGCTTCTATCATTGCCCTGACTCCGTGGCGAGTGTATGGAGTGGGATCGAGCAGGATTCATCCACTCAGCCAAGAAATCCATGCCCGGATCTTTTCCACTCTGCCTGATTTCAGCCAAGACCTGATTCCTTCACCTTGGAAGAAAGGGCCGTGTACGTTGTTACATCATTCCCAGCCAGAGACTATTCCAGGGATATTGAAATGCTCCTGTGATGCTGCCAGAAATCCATGGACATGCTCTCCTTGGTGTGTCCTCAGTGGTTGGACTGGACAATGTCCTTCCTTGGGAAGAACCTTGGCTTTCCTGGTGGATTTTGCTTTTGCTCGCCTCACCTTGCCTCTCCATCACATTTCTTATTCCCACGCTGATTATCCACGGATTTCACCAGTGACCTCCGAACCCCTTTGGATTGACCTCTCCCGATCCTGAGTGAGACCACCAGGGATTTGATGTCACACTGACAGCGGATGTAGCCTGTGATCCCTTCATCCCGCTGCTTCCTTCCTATTCCAGGCTGCCAAGGGATGCTCCGCTGGCCCAGCCCCGAGTCCTGTGTCATCCTGGAGTTCCTCATGTGGTGCAGGGAATGCAGCTTGGAGGCTTTGCCAAAATATTTGAGGATTAGGGACAATCCGGCTCGATGGTGCCACCAGTCTTTGAACAGCCAGAACTACCTCAGGATGAGTTTCTCTCCTCTTGCTCTTCCCAAAAAAACCCTTGTTGCTGTAAGCTGAGGAAGGCTTCCAAACATCTGGATCTTCTCAGTTATTCCACTGATTTCCTAAGGAGGCTTTTTCCCGACTCACAAGATGTACAATCCCCTCTTCTCCAAATGACGTGGGAGGGATGGGAGGAACACAGACCTGTGAGTGACTTGTTCTGGGACATCAGGATAGATCTTGATCGTGGCTTGAGTGGGATCTGCCCAGCCGGGTATTAATCAGGGTCATGGAATAATTTAGGATAGAAGAGAGTGGCGGCGTTTCTGTTTCAACTCCTTGCATGGCCAACCTCAAAGTTAGACCAGGCTCAGCTCCTCAGGATCTTGTTGAGCTGAGGATGGAGATTCCACAGCCTCTTGGAGGATCTGCCCACCCTCAAGGTGGGACTTTTCCCTTAGTGCACCCTGTGATTGTCTCCACTTGTCCTTTTGCTGTGGAACTCGGAGAAGAGCCTGACTTCATCCTCTCCATGAACATCTCCTGTGGAAAAGGTGGAAAAAAGGTGTTCCTTTACTTCCCTCTTTCCAGCCGAGCTCACTCCGTCACTTCACGCACTTCATTCCCAAACCCATCTTGGTGTCCCCCACCAGATTTGCTGTATTTTGTCACTGGGGCCCTGAAGCTGAACTCCCTACTCCGGATTTGTCCTCCCAAGTGCCACATCCAGGGGACAAATCCCTCCCCTTCCCTTGCAAATAAAACCTGGGATGCAGTCGCTGAGAGGGTGATGGAGGAAATTGATCCAAGCCGGATCCTTATTTTGTTCTCCAAAGGACATCCCTGGGCATTACCTTGTTAACATCTGGAATGAAGAGCCATGGAAATGGGTGGGAAATGGAGAATTTTATTGTGGGGGATGCCCTCACGGATTTTTGGGATCATGGAGAAGGGGACAGTTCATTGCCATATCCATCAGGTCATTTTGGAACTGGAAAGGAGATGCATTCCCAAGTTTTGTACGGCTGGTGCTGCAGAAGAGAAGAGCTCCATTATTGGGTGATGCTTTTTTCCTTTCTCAGCTTCATCCTCAAGACCAGAGGAGGAGGGAATTTTAAAGTCACCTTTCCTAACCTGAGGAAAACCCCTTTTGGGATGTGATGGGAAAATCCAGAGGTAAAACACAAGTCAACAAAACCTGTTTTTCTGTTTGAGTTCTGGCAGTTTTTAAAAAATTTATTTGTTTGTGTTTTGCTTTTATTTATTTTTTTTTAAGTATTAATTTTTTATCAAGAGTATGGACAGCTCCCATGTCCTGGCAAATGGATAATCCCAGGATAATCACCTCTATCTTAAGAACTGAATCCAGAACCTTTGAAACTGTACCTGCAAGGATGGAGACAAGAGGAACATTTAGACACCCTAAACTGGATATTTTCCCATGGATCTCTTTTAATCCAGCTGTGGGAATCTCCTCCTGCCTCCTCCACTGCCCGGGCCAGTGTCACACATTGTGACAAACACATCCAGGGATACTGAAATGGAAAAGGAGTCAAGGATGTGGCTCCTGAGCAGGGAAAACCTCTGGGTCTGCAGGTTAAAACTGTCACCTGCTGATGGCTGGTGGCTGGATACGGGCACCCTTCCCTCCTTTAGAGCAGAACATGGATAAATCCAGGACCTTGGACAGTCCAGCACTGTGTCCTGTGCTGGAGAAACTCCTCGAGGTGTGTTAGATCCCGTCTGTGTCTCTTCCCTGCTGGAATTCCTGCACTGCCTGAAGGTGAGGACTTGGATGTCCTCGCCACTGAGCTTTTAAACTGAGGGAAGGGGACAAGAGCTTTTCCCCAGGAAAATCCCACTGGTTTTGACCTCTTGCACCTTCCAGCCCATCTCCTGTCCCCGAATTTCCTTGGCCACTTCTGCTGGTGGGCACAGGGAATCACTTTTACACCAAAGCCCCCTTAGCTCAGCCCTGTCCTCCCACCTCACCCCCAAGAAGCTGCTCCAGCTCCCGTGGCCTTTTCCTTTTAATCTTCCTGCCTTCTTCCCGTCTTGGAGCTGTTGCCAATTAAGAGCAAACCATTTGATCATGCCGTAATCCCGACGCCAGCAGGCAGAGCCGTTGGAGCATGGAAAAGGGAGGGAAAAAAAAGGAGAGAGAGTGGGGAATAATAATAAAAATAATAATAATATAGAGGAGGGGAAGAGAATAAAAAGCAGCCTCTTCTTCCAGCTCTCCGCTCACAAGGTAAAGAATCAAAAAGTCATTTGATGCATAATTGATCGCTTTGGAGTGACTCACAAATTGCTCAGGAGCCTTGATTCTCGGGATAATCAGCACATGGAAAACACAGGGACGTTTTGACCGCGGGGTTGTGGAGAGGGGGGATCTGGGGAGGAGGGAAAAATAAACACAAAAAGAGCACGGCAGCACCAGAGCGAGTCCCAAATATTTTAATGAGCGCCAAGAACAAGGGATCTCAGAAGCTTGAGCTCAGGACAAAACAATAAATTAGCAAACAAAAAAACGGGAACAAAACAAAAAGGGGCTTTTTAGTTGGTTTTTTTTTTTTTTTCTTCTTTTTTTCCCCTGACAAAAAAGCACAAAAGTGCTGAGCTGGTGGGGCTGGGGCTGCAGGTTGATCTCCCCCTCCCTGTTTCTCTGGAAATGTGTGGATGGGAAGAGGAGGGATGCAGCCTCGAAGCTTTGTGTGTGTATTCCCTTACCCTGCCTGCCCCATCCCAGGTCATCCCGTCTCCCAAAATACTCCAACAGAATTTACGGCTCATTGTAAATTTCCCTGTGACTGGAAAACAGAGGTGTTGGGACACTTGGATTTCACAGTTTGGTGACTTGCCTCCAGAAAAAGAAGGGAAGAGAAGGGCTGGACTTCCTCTGATCCCCAGACTCAGTCCTTTTCCAAGTGGGAGTTTTACTGTCCCAGAGTTCCCGGACCTTTTGGAAGTTGGGAAATGACAACAGCAGCACCACAATCCAAACGGGATTAAAAAGCCTGGAAAGGACTCTCTGGCTCTAAGAGCTTTGCACAACCCATATGTGGGATTTTGGAAGCTGCTCCTTCTTCCAGCATCATCCGATCCCTATCGTCTGCTCCCTTTGGATGCTGTGATTGCCTTTCCTTGGGTCTGACCACACCTTTCTTCCCAATTTTCTTTTGCAAGGGATGAATCCCCGGGGGTGTTGTTGCTGTGTAGTTCAGGCCCAGATATTGTTATCCCGAAATATCCAGCAGAGCACCTCCCCAGGGTTCCTGGATGGAGAATTTTGCACAAGTAACTCATCCCAAAACCTCTAATCATTCCTCAGTTTACTTTTTCTTCCCTGTCCTGGCCCCAGCCTTTGGAAGCAGACACACCCCAGCTCTGTTTTCCCCAAAATTAACTCATGGAATGCCTCAACGCACCAAAGAGTTTGGAATTCTTTAGGGAGAAAACCTGTTTCCCAATATGAACGGAGAGGGCTGGAATCCCTGCAGGAGCTGCTGGGGTGAATCCATCTCTGACACACGGGTGAGCGCCTTTTCCTGCTTCCTTGCAGTCTCTCATGTTGGGAGGCAAATGCTGGATGCCATTAGCCCAGCTGGAGACTGGATTTCAGCTTCTGTTCAGAGCTTGAAATGTACTGGAAGCGTTGGGAAGGGGCTTTTCCATGGATTTTGGGGCTTGCTTGGTGCCTGTGCTCACCATATCCTCAGAGTTCCCGACCTGGAGCCTCACCCCAGGTCATTGCAGTGCTGGAATCTGCTCCAGGCTCCTGAGCAGCTCAGGGAGACTTTGGGGTGGGAAACGTGGCTGGGAGGGAGATGCTCATCCCAGATTTTTTCCTAGTGAAATCCATGGGATGAGGTGAAGTGGATCCTCCGAGTCAGGCAGGGAATGTGAGTGCTCCCAGTGGAGAGTTCAGATGAGTTTGTGGAAGAGCCTGGCCGAGTTCAGCAGCAACAAAATCAGGGAACAGAAGAAATAACTTTGGGAGAGAGACTTATTTCCTTTTCCTTTTTTTCCTTTCCCTTTCCCTTTCCCTTTCCCTTTTCTCTTTCCCTTTTCCCTTTCCCTTTCCCCTTTTCCTTTCCCTTTTCTCTTTCCCCTTTTCCTTTTCCCTTTCCCTTTTCTCTTTCCCTTTTCCCTTTCCCTTTCCCTTTTCCCTTTTCCTTTCCCTTTTCTCTTTCCCCTTT
>VZTJ01001264.1:156058-188597 GCA_013397795.1 Orthonyx spaldingii
GGGTCTTGGAGCAACCTGGGATAGTGGAAGGTGTCCCTGCCGACGGCAAGAGGTGGAATGAGATGATCTTGAAAGTCCTTCCCACCGAAACAGTTCCATGATTCCATGATGAGCAACCACTGGAGGAGCCTCCCCAAAACAGGTGCTGACCCCAATTTAGGAATTCTCTGGGTTTGTGGGGAAAGAGAAGAGGAATTCAGGCAAATCCGGCCAACAAACATGAGGAGGGAACAAAGAAATTTTCCTTGGGCCCTTCCCTGGAGCCACCACGATTTGCTGATTTTCAGGATGCTCCCCATCCTCATGACTCCTTCTGGACCACGATGGATGAGCTTGAACCTCTGTCCGCCTTCCTGGAGTTGCTTTGGCGTCAGAAGCCGTGTCCAGGGGGCTCCCAGGGGGTCCGTGAGGATGGGGAGGAGGGGGATGGTGGCCGGGGGGATTTTCCTGGTGTGGGATTGTTGTGGATGGAAATTAATGGAGTCGGGAGACTCAGCTGCTGCTGGGGAAGCATCCAGGGATTCTTTTTGCTCCGGCACTGCCGGCAGGAACATCCTGGAGCCTCCGCAGCTCATAAGTAACTACAGTGGGTGATTCCTTAATAATTAAAGATATGCAGCGCTTGGATTGCCTCCCAGAGCCGGAGCAGATCGGGGCGAGCGGGGAGGAAAACTTCCCATCTTCCAGGAAATCTTCCCGTGCCGAAGCTCCACGCGCCTGCCGGGGGATTTGGCTGGAACCAATTCCCCTCTGCCTGCGGTCGGAGGAAGCCGCCGCTGGGATTCTGCCATGGATTAACTAAGCGACCTTGGAGTGCTGCTTCCCTCCTTGCCATGCCTTGTTTTCCCATCCCAGGGCTGGGATGCTGTCTGGAGGCATCCAAGTATCTCATGGGAGAGGCTGGAACCTCCAGAGGTTGGAGCTGAGAAGTCTCAGGAGAAGCTGGGGGTGTTTAGTGGGTGATCCCAGAGCCCTTTGAGATAGTGAATCTGCCTTTTTCATGGAATCGTGGAATGGTTTGGATTGGAAGGGATCGTAAAGATCATCTCCTTCCAACCCCCTGCCATGGGCAGGGATACTTCCCACTATCCCAGGTATCTCCAAGCCCCACCCAACCTGGCCTTGGAGGTGCTCTGCTCTTCCCACCTTCGCTGTTTGTCCTTAAACCACTTGGAACATGAGCCAACGTAGGAAAAAAACCAATATTCCCACCCTGGAAAGAGCATCCAGGATGGGCAGCTGGAGCTGGATGTATCACAGCCTGCTCCCTGTGGCCAGGACAGCTCGGACACGCCACCCGGGAGCCGCCGGGATGGTGAGGAGCCCTCGGGCACACGTCGCCGTTCCCTGACAGCTCCACTTTATTCCCAGCGCTGATTGCAGGAGACACGCGAGCGGATGGATGAACTCCGCTCTCCCGCTTTTCCGAGCCTCGCAGGGAAACGGCAGAGCCCGGGGCCAAGGCTAAAAACCTCAGTTAACATTAAAGTGAAGGATCTGCCGGTGCTGCGGCCGCGGGGCCGCGGGCGGAGGGGAGCGGATGCGCTTTTCTTGGCAGCCAGGCGCGTGTCGGCTCCGCGGGAGGGAGTTTGCCTTTTCCCGGGATGGATGCAGGGAGGGCGGGATGGGGATGCTGACTCAGCAGCCGCCGCTCCTTTGCCTGGAAAGACGCGGAACGGCGTTTGGAGCATCGCGTTGTGCCTCGTGGGGCTGTGCCGAGCTTCCTTTGCCCCCGCCCCAGGCGCTGATCCCGATCCAGGCTGAGCGACGTGACAGGAATTTGCGCCCGGGCCTGGCTTTTATCATGCAGATTGTGCATAAATCATGCTAATTGACCCCGGGATGGCTTCAAGGTCAGTTTGGATTAGGCCTGGAGTATCCCGGGCTAGTGGGAGATGTCCCTGCACATGGCAGGGGGGTTGGAATGACACAAAATCCCCTTCATCCCAAACAACTCCAGGATTTAATGATATCGCAGTGGAGTCAAACTGGTGCAAGAAGAGAACTCCACCTTAAATCCCACTTTAAATCCATCACCCCCATATTTAAGTTGCCATTCCCTCTGTGTAACAAGTCTGAGTTGGATTTTAACTTCCCAGGGTGAAAATCCTCGTCTATTCCCGCAGTGAGGATGGAGGGAGAGATCAGGGAGCTGAGGGACAGCTTACAGCAGGATGAGCCAGCTGTGACCCAGCATTCCCATTCCACCGAATCCCCTTTGCCTCCCTCTGGAGCCCTCAAATTGTTTCATCCCTGCCTGGCCTTGTGCCTGCAGCTAGCACAATTTTTCCCAGATTTCCCGGCTTGCATAAGGTTTTCCCGCTGGGATTAACCCCTTGGAGAGGCAGGGACTGCCTGGAACTATAGCCCAGAGCTGATCACCTGAATCCCTGCAAAGTTCAGACTGTGGGGGCTGAAAGGATGCAGCAATGGAGCTCTGGATTTGCCAGGAGCTTTCCCAGGGCTCAGCCAAAGCCTCCTGCTTTTCCCGAATTTTATGCTTAACTGAGGAGTCAAAGAAATTCGAATTTACACCACACTTGGTTTGACAAGAAATGCGTCGTTCTCTCTCTGCCTGGGGTGATTTGAAAACGAAGCTTTGCTTGGACACTAAAAAAATTACGGAATCTGTCCTTAAACGTTCCTGTTCGCTACCTGCAGGACTCAGGGATGAGGATTTCTGGGGGATTCTGGTGGATCAGGAGGCAGGGAAAGGCTCGGGATGCCCCTGCAACAGGCAGGGTAATTATGGATAACTCAGCCAGGGGTGCTGGGATATTTCCAGGGATTTCTGATGTTGCTTTCTAGGAAGAAATTCTTCCCTGTGAGGAACTGGATGAGGTTGTCCAGAGAAGCTGGAAGTGTTCAAGGCCGGGTTGGATGGGGCTTGGAACAACCTGGGATAGTGGAAAGAAGCTTGGGGAGGGTGTGGAAAAAGATGGATTTTGAGATCGGATTTTGAGATCTCTCCAACCCAAACCATCTTGATTTTACGAAATTTGGGAGATGCAGACTCCACAGACGCTTTGGAAGCGAGGGAATTCACTCCTTTCCGTGCCTCAGTTTCCCCAGCAGCAGGCGCAGTTCCTCCTTTCCCACCGCGGGGCAGACGGGAATTTCTCGGGCTTCGCTTCTTCCGCCGGGCCTGGATTTTCCCAGCTCAGCACTTCTGCAGAGCCAATCCTTGGAGCTGGTGAAGTGGGAGTGAGGATGTGCTGGATACCCGAGCCGGGTGGGAGCAGACAGCTTTTCCATGGATGGGCTGATCCTGCAGCCGGGCCGGGGCAGGGGGCAGCGGATCAATACCGCGGATACGGAGAGAGCTGGAATAAGCCGAGCTTTGTGAGCGAATCCTGAGCTCCCAGGGCTCCCAGTAAAGGCCGTTATCTCCAGACATTCCCGGCTGTCTGGATCCTCTCACAATACATTCCAACCAGGATATGAGTCAGCTCGCAGGGATCTCTCCCTGATCCGGCCCAACACCGCTTTGCGCTGCTGGCTGTCACTGCCTGGTGTGGGTGACACCTCCTGTGGGGACAAGGACCAGCCAGGGAGTCCGTCCCTATCCATCCTTCCTGACTTTTCCTGCATCCCATCCGGAACCGCAGCCACTGAGCTCCCCAGGCATCCGTGCGCTCATCCCAAAGTTATGAGGAAAACAGCCAGGGAAAAGGCACGTGGATTTATTCCTTAATTTCTGGGCTCTGAGGGTGACTCAAACAATTTTCCTGGTCCGCAGAACTTCTGGCTTTATCCAGGAAATCCATAGAACAGGAGAAGGAACTGGGAAGACCCTCCAGACCAACTGGTTTTTGCCCAATAAAATCCAGTTATAAAAGGAACACCAGGAAAGCTGGGAAAGGTTTGTGTTTCCCCAGTTTTGCCCCATTCCGGTCTCCTGGCCACATTCCCATGCTTCCCAGTGGCTCCAGTTTGGGTACCAGCCCTAGCCCTGTTTTACCCATCAAAGTTGGGATTGGGAGAGAAAAAAAGAGCTGGATTTTGGCCTTAATCCGTGTCCTGCCTCTGACCGGGAGAAATTCAAGGCAGGATGGACCAGCAGAGAATTCCCAGAGTTTTCTCCCTGTTGCCAACAATTTGTTGTCTTGAACCAGCAGCTTTCCATCTGTGTTGTGGTAGTGGATGGATTTTTCCCTTATGATGTGCCCGTTATCCATGCAAAGTTCCAACATCCTGCAGCAAGGAATTCCCTGGGTGTGGAACTCAACAGCCAACAGGGAGGGAAAATTTTGCTGAGACCTGGAAAAATCAGTTCAGTTGTGGAAAAGGAAGAGCTGTGAAATCCCAGCTGGATCCAACAATCACTGGAAGTGATCCACACAGGCTCTTCCCAAATCGGGAGCTCTTAACTCTTCCCCTAAATGTTGGTGTTTTGGATCTTCCACAACGTATTTGGGAATAAATAAAATCCGGGCCAGGGGATTTTTTTTGGAGCGCCATTCCAGCCGTTTCCCTGCTCCTCCTTTCTCCCCCCCCTTTCCTCTCTCATTTCCTCAGGAGCCAAAGGAATCTGTCTGCCTGATGGATGGCTCCTGACAAGCTGAGCAGCCAAAGATCACATGTCAATAGGGCCATAATTAGGAGAATTGAGCCCTGTCAGGGCCTCCCGGAAATTTATCTGGAATCAATGGCCAATAGGGTGGAAGGAATGAAGATGTGGGAGTGTTTGCTTTGGAGCTGCCATGGATTTTTACACCCTGTCTGCACAGGGATCCTGCCGGCCGGGCCTTTCCTGCTGCCTGAAAGAGGAGAGGATTATGGAATTAGCCATGGAGATCTGCCCTGGCACCCGCTGACCCCTCTGGGGATGTGGCTGCAACCCCCAAAGTGGGGACAGCGAGAGGGAAAAGTGGGATAGGGGATGGGATTCAACGTTTTGCTCTTCCTCCCAGTGGGAAAGAGCACAGCAGTGATCCCAGACATGGGTCGGGAATCTGGGAACATGAGGGAATTTTTGGAAATGTCCCCAAATTCCCCCAATGTCCCCAAATTCCCCCAATGTCCCCAAATCCCTCCCCAATGCCCCTGAATTCTGTCCCATGTCTCCAAACTTCCCCCATGTTCCCAAATCCCTCTCCGGTGTCCCCAAATCCTCCCGATGTTCCCAAATCCCTCCCCAATGTCCCCAAATTCCCTCCCCATCCTCAAATTCCCCCAATGTCCCCAAATTCTGCCCCCATGTCCCTATTTCCCTACGTCCTCAAATCCCCATGTCCCGAAATCTCTCCCACGTCCCCAAATTCCATCCCAAATTGCCGTGTCCCCGTTTTCCCACGTCCCCAAATTCCTACTCCATGTCCCACACTTGGGACCCCCCACACCAAGGTCCTGGATCCCCCCAGGGATGCAGGATGGGAGAGGCAGCAGCGGAGGGGACAAGGCCATTGTCACCTCCCATCCTCAGCTCAGGCGGGGCTGGGGTCTCCTCACTCACAAATTCAACCTGGATTCAATCTCCAAGTGGAGCCCAGCCCGTCACAGTTTTCCAGGGATCGCACTGCCAAAAAAAAGTCGGGATTTAGGAACTGGCTTCTTCCAGAGGTTGCTTAAGGCCAGGGCACTGCAGGGATTTTTTTTTTTTACTGCTCTCCCCACACCTCTGGCACTTTCTGGATGTCCCTGAATCCCAAATCTCCTGTGATATCCTTGGCACTGGTGAAGGATTGGGGGGTTTGCACTTCCTTGGGATGGGGCTGAATCCTATTTACAATTCCAGGGTTTTCAGGCAGAGAAAAGCTTGGAATGCCCTGGGAAACCCTTCAGCATTTGCTTCAATGCTTTGTTGGTGCAGGGGTCAATGGCCCGGCCCCAAAACTGTTGAACCATGAAAACGGCTGAGGTTAAAGCCAGAAATCTTTTGGAAAGGCTTTTGGATACCGGACGGGGTGGAGCTGGAATCGCACGAGTCAGAGGGAAGCAGCAGGCAGGGAATGATGCCTCCCTGCCTGGGGAATGATGCCGGGATTGGGATGTTGGGGTACCACAGATCCCTCCCCAGCAGGGTGCTGCTACCTCAGGATGGAAATAAACTGAGGGAAATCTTTGGAATTCCAGCCTTGTGCTCCTCGTTACTCCAGGGGGTCGACACCACTTCCTTTCCATGGATTTCACCCCTGGGATGCAGCAGGCATTCCGTGCTCCCTGGACTGAGCACGTTCAGCTTTCCCATCCCACCAACTCTGCTCCTGGCCATCCAACCTGCAAAATCAAAGCTTGAAAAAATTCCCAGGAATTACGGCTTCAAATCAGTGAAATCATCAATTCCCTGTTGGGAATTAGGGATCAGAAAGGCTCTCCCAGCTTGTTTTTGTCCTGGAAGCATCCTTATGCTCCCTTCACAGCCAAAATCCCAACTTTTCTTCACATCCCGGTGTATCCACCAGTCACCAGGGCCCTTCCTGGGATTCATTTCACTTCTGAAACCCCCACAGGATCGTAGGAAAAAAAAAAAAAATCAAGGAAAGGGGAAGGATCCAGAGCCATCCAAAGGCTGTGGATACCACGGAGCTCCTAATTTATTGCTTCTGTAATTGGGGTTAATTACTGGTGACCAAATTTATCTTCTGGCCTCTCATTAATCCCAAACACAAAAGAACCCTGTTTGCAATCAATTGCTGTTTAATTACAGCACAATAGCTGCCTCCCGGGATCGAAATCCCGCCTGGCTCCAGGTCTTGAGGAGGATGGGAGCGGAGAAACCCGGAGGATGAGGATGCCAGCTGGGATTGGCGTTGTGTATTCCAGGGACTTATGAAATCCAGGAAGAGCAGTGGGAAGTCTCCTTGTCCTGGTGAAGGGATCAGGGAGTGGCTTTCAACTGGGGAGAAACAAGAAGAAATTACCTCAGGTTCCACCTGGGAAGATTTAGGTTGGATGTTAGGAAAAAATATAATGGAAAAGGTTGTCGAGCCCTGGAAAATGCTGCCCAAAGAAGTGGTGGAGTCCCCATCCCTGGAGGAATTTCAAAGCCATGGAGAGGTGGCATTTAGGGATACGGGTTAGCGGTGGAGTTGGCAGTGCTGGATTAATTGGACTCAATGATCTTTACGGTCGTTTCCAACCGAAAGGATTCCATGATTCTGGGATTTGGATGGAAAACATGTTCCATGTGAAACATTTCAGGGAATAATTCGTCCGCTCTCAGCCTGAAAACAGTGGGAATGGAAATTCCCTCATCCATGAGAACAAGGAAACAAGTTCCCAGCACTTCCCAGGGCTTTGTTGTTTGGGCTGAAGGTGCCTGAGGTGACCAGGAGATTCTCCAAAGGACATGGAAGGTGAGGAAGAAGGGAAAAAATGGGAATTGTGGGAAAGCTCTTATTTCTACAGGCAAACTCCAGTTTCCCATCCTGGATCCGAGCCATTCCTGGGGACAGAATTCACCAGCCCCAGGACCACACCTGCAATCTCCCAATCGTTTTTTTCTCCAGGAAAAACATTTCCTTGGCACTGGTGCCTGTGCTGCCCCCTCATTTATCCCGATAAATGTTCTGGATTAAACAAACTCCCCTCCCAGCCCATCCCTCCCTCCCCATTCCTTAGGAGCCATCAATCTCCAGGATTATCGAGCCCGGGTTGGGAGTTAGTGGGGTGTTGAAAACGCTCCGGTCTTCCCTTTATCACTTTCAGATCAGCCCATCGGATGGGAATCCATCAGGGAAAATAATGGGAAAGGCTGTGCTGATCTATGGCTCCCCCTTCCCGGATCAATCCCATTTTTTCCCTTCCAGTCTGGGGGCTGTGGGGATCCAGGGCCGGCCCTTCTTGACTCCATTCTCTTAAAACACCACATTCATCAGCACTTTCCATTCCTGCAAGAATTTTGTCCTGGGATGTGCTGGAGAAGGGATAAAATATCTGCTGAGTCAAACAAGGTGGAGGCTGAATTCCTCTTGGGATCTCAATTCCTGACTGGAGCCACTTGCTGGCATTTATTGCGTTTGTGTGGATTTAGGGATTATGAGCAGCCAAAATCTGTATTGTGCTTGAAATCCCGAAATGTAGCTGTTCCCAGGATGGTGCTGATGTGGTTCATCCAGCTGGGGCACGGAGTCAGGACCAGGAGCTGGGTTTGGAGCTGGTTTTCCACCTGGGCATTCCCAATCACCCTCTTCCCATGCCCTGTGAGGATCCAGAGGGAAGAGCACCACCTACTGAGTCTCCCTCACTTTTTCCTTCCCTTTTTCTTTTTTTTTTTTTTTTTTCCCTTTCTCCATCTATTTTATTCCAATTTGTGTTCTTTGCTTCTCCCTGGAAAAGGCAGGAGCACGTTTAACTCCGAGGAACCCTCCTGATCTCTCCAGACGTTTCTGCTTGCTCCGATTTTCTTGTGTTAATGACACTTCCTTGGGATCTTTCTGCTTCCTGCCTTGGGGAATTAACAGCACTTCCAGCCTGATGCCTCCCCAGATCCAGGTTTTCTCTTGGAGCGTGTGTGGGAAATGAAATAAATTAGGTAAACTTTGCCTCAAAATCTCAATTTAATATGGATATTAGAGAATTCGCTAAAGCAGAAATAAACACAGGAATATATTCCTGTGGATGGATTTCTCCATATGTGGGAGGATGTTCCTGGATGTGTTTTGGCCAAGGATTTAGGGAATTAGCTGGAGACTTTCACATCTGGGTTCAGTTCCCACCCTGGCACAACCCTTTTAATATTGATTAAACACGGAAAAACTCCTCGAAAACAGATCGGGAGAAACACAGAGAAATCCACTCTGGTGTTCCCTGAACATTTTCAATTGGGAAATGATCCAACATTTTAAGGATGAGACCTCAGCCATGTTATCCCAAAGCCCTTCATTTGCATCCAAGGCCAAATTAGACTCATTAAATGTCCTCTTGTTATTTCTTCCTGTTTGGTTGGTTTGTTTGAGCCATGAAAGTGTTTGCATTTCTCCCAAGGGAATTGGGTCGGGAATTGGCACAGGATATTTTGTAAGGATTTCCAAACCCCTGAGTCCCCTCACCTGCTTCCAAAGGTCTCAACACTGTGGATATCCCAGGAAGAACTTGGTGGGAAGTGGGAATGAGGAGATCCAGCTCCTTGTCAGCCCACAACATTTCCTGTTTTCTTCTCAATGTCCCACGTGATGCTGACGGCCACCAGATCCTTCCACTGAGGGGAAAAACCCAAATGTGGCATCCCTATGGATCAAATATGGTCTGTGAGGAATGATTGGGAAGGCAGGATATTTTTTATCCTGAAAAATGAAGGGAGATGGGATAACAGGCGACAATTATGTAAAAGGCTTCTGGAAGAAGGGGAGGGACACATTTTCCTGTGGATAGGACAAGGAATAAGGAGCTTAAAACAGCAAAGGAGATTTAGAGCTGTGGGATAGAGAAGGGCTGGGATTAATTGCTGGGAGGAGGGGAAGGGTGGGATCTCCAGGGATGAAGTTTGGAGGACAAATGTGTCAGGAAGGGCTTAAACAGAGTGGATTCACCCATGGGACAGGAGGCAGGGAAGATAAATATCCACCTGGATGTTTTTCCAGTGTTTTGGGTGGCTCACAAGGCAACATGAGTGAATTCTGGGATTTCTGGAGTGGGATAGGGGGTTTGGCAGCTTGGGAATTTCTCCTCCGTGAGGCTCCTGCTCATTCCTTGGAATAAGCCATGTGGTGCCACACGGAGCTGCCTCTCCAAAAATTTCCCTGCCATCACTTTTCCCAGCTCCACAGATCCCAAGGTGACCTTGGATGTGTGTTTGTTGAATCATGGAATGGTTTGGGTGGGAAGGGACCTTGAAGATCATCCAATTCCAACCCCCTGCCACGGCCAGGGACAACTTCCACTATCCCAGGTTGCTCCAAGCATCATCCAGTCAAGGCCTTGGACACTTCCAGGGATGGGGTATCCACAGCTTTCTGGGCATCGCATCTCAGCCTCTCTCCCGTCTTTCCACCTCGGGAGCTGGAAATGATTTTTGGGTGGGAATCATCCCACCAAGCCGAGGTGATCCCATCACACCGCGGAAGTAAATCCGCTGATAGAGCAGAAGTCGGAAACAACCCAGCAAAAACTGGAGACAGCTCCTGCTTCCAGTAATTCCCAGGGAGAGGTGTCAGCCATGATTTCTAGGAGCCACGCGCAGCAGAAAGCAGGGAATTGCTGGCAACGCTAATGAAGTTACGGCCATCCGGTGATTGGGTTAGGAAATCCTCTGGGAGCGGCCGGCGAGGTGATGGACGGAAAGCAGAACGGGAATTAAATTGCATTTCATTTCAATTTGGCCATAAATTTGATGATTTCGTCAGATAAGGAATAAAGGGGGAAGGGAGGAGGGGGTGGAGAGGAGAGGGAGGGGTCTGCGGGCAGGGAGCGAGCAGGACACGAGGAATTACATCGTCCCAGTTTGTAGCGTTGTAGGTCATTCATCAGAAGCGCCAAAGGTTTTATGGATAGGGCGTAAATCACCTGCTCCCTATGGATTATCCACTCCAGTAATAAAGGCTGGGAATACAGGTTATCGAACTGCCCTGGGATTTATGGGAGAGGGTGCAGTGGGAGAAGAGAGGGGATGGAGCATTGTTGCCACTTCCATGGGATGCTCCTCTTGGCAGCAGTGGTTCCTGAGTCACCTGGACATGTCACCAGGGGTGGGGACACTGTCAGGCTGCAAGTGATGCACGATGAGAATTCCCAGTTTTGGATGTATCCAGAGGGACCTGGACAAGCTTGAGAAGAGGGGTCATGGGAATCTCTTGAGGTTTAGCAAGAGCAAGTGCTGGTGCTGCACCTGAGTGAGGGTCAATCCCAGGATCAGTCCAGACTGGGGATGAGCAGATGGAGCAGCCCTGGGAAGAAGGATCTGAGGGTGCTGATGGGTGAGAGGCTGGACATGGCCCAGCCATGTGTGCTCCAATCCCAGAAATCCAACTGGATTCTGGGCTGATCCCACAATGTCGGCAGCAGGAGAGAGAGGAATTCTGCCCTTCTGCCCCGCTTAGGTGAGATCCCACCTGGAATGTTGCATCCAGCTCTGAGGTCCCAGCACAGGAAGGACCTGGAGCTGTTGGAGCCAGTCCAGAGGAGGCACAAAGATGATCAGAGCGATGGAGCAGCTCTACCGTGAGGAAAGGCTGAGAGAATTGGGATTGTTCAACCTGGAGAAGAGAAGGCTTGGAGTGACCTAATTGTGACCTTCCAGAACCAGAAGGAGCCAAAAAAAATGGAGAGGATTTTTTTGCAAGGGTGAGTGACAAGTGAGCGACAGAAAAAGGGGGAATGGCTTCAAACTAACAGAGAGCAGGTTTAGATTGGATATTGGGAGAAAATTCTTCCCTGTTTGGGTGGTGAGAATCATGGAATCATGGAATGGTTTGGGTGGGAAGGGACCTAAAAGATCATTGTATTCCACCCCTGCCATAGGCAGGGACACCTTCCACTATCCCAGGTTGCTCCAAGCCCTGTCCAACCTGGTCTTGGACTTTTCCAAGGATGGGACAACCACAGCTTCTCTGGACAACCTGTGCCAGAGCCTCCCCACCATTCCAGGGAAGAATTCCTTCCCAGAGAGAATCAAAGATCTCCAGCATTGGAATCTAATACTGGAGACCTTAAAGAAACGGTCACTGTTCATTCCAGTTTGGCAACACTGCGGTTCCAGGCCTTGACAAAGACACCAAATTGACTCCTGGGAATGAGAAGCATTCCCACAGCAATATTGCCCTGGAATATTGCACAGGATCACTGGGAAGCACTCAAGGGACAGGCTGTGCTACATTTCCTCAGCACGCTGATATCTCCATAGTGAATAATTCGCTCCCAGATCTGCTGGAATTCCCTCTGGATTGTCCTCTGGGACATCCTGAGGTGTTGGTGGAAGGTGTCATTTTTAGGCCAAGGTTGTGACATCTTCCATCACTCTCCTTCTGACCTCACAACATTCCAGCTGGGTGTGCCAAGGCTTCCATCCCAAACTGGTGACGTCCTTGGATGTCTCAGTAAGGTTCAGCCTTATTTTGCTGTTGCTTGCAAGTGGGGAGATTTTCATCCTGACTGGATGAAGGATTTGGTCAGGGATAGGACTGGAAGCACTTCTGGTGGGATACCTGGCTCTCCCGTAATTTGTGGGATATCTGGCTGTCCCATAGTTTGTGGTAAAGTGATGGCATGGTGCACAACCTTAATTTCCATGAATGAGAGCTTTCCGTTCCTTGAAATACGATGGATGGACTCAAAGGATGGGGCAGGATTTGAAGTGACTCCATGTCCAGCTCCAGTTCAGCATCTCCCCAGCTCAGACATGGGAAGCTGAACCAACTTCTGATGGAGACTTTCTCCATGGATCCTTCTCCTCGTGAAAGTGAGTGAGACCCTCCTGATCCCACGCTTATCCCAGAACTTCAAACATGGAATGCAACTTCCCAGCCCTCTGGGACTTCACTGGAGGACCACACACGTGGAGTCTGCAGGAATATCTTCTCCTGTGAAGGCTGGGTGGTGAAAACAGCGGCAAAGCAACTCAGGGATGCGGTAAAGAAATTCCAGTGGGATGTTGTTAAGTCCTACCAGGAGCACCTGAGGCAGCTGGGAGAGCTCAGCCTGGAGAGAAGGAGGCTCAGGGGGGACCTTCTCACTCTCCACAATTCCCTGAAAAGAGGGTGGAGCCAGGTAGGGGCTGAGATCTCTTCCCAGGGAACAAGGGAGAGCAAACGGCCTCAAGCTGTGCCAGGGGAAGTTCAGGTTGGACATCAGGAAGAATTCCTTCATGGAAAGAGTTGTTAAACATCAGAAGGGGCTTCCCAGGGAGGTGGTTGAGTCCCCATCCCCAAGGGACACTTGGACATGGCTCTCAGTGCTCTGGTCTGGTTGACAGATTTGGAATCAGTCACAGGTTGGACTCAGTGATCTTGGAGGTATTTTCCAACCTCACAGATTCTGGGATTCTGGGATTCTGTGGTTCCATGTTGATGCTGAAATCATCTGGGACAGTCCCAACCCCTGGATCTGCATGATTAAAGCTACAGAGCCGTGCTCTGAACGAGGTCTCTTGGATCCGTGGTGGGATCAATGATCTCACGGGACACACCACCACATTCCCACATTCTTTCTGCACCCGGCTGCCACAGGAATGGGACATGGATGAGCTGTGCTGAGCCTGGGAGCTGTTTTGTGCTGGTCCAGCAATGCCAAATGTGATGGGAGCTTGGCCTGCCCTTGAGGCCAAAGCTTTTAAACTCGTGTGAGAGAGAGGCCAAAGATATTCCCCATCAATCTCAACCCCGGAGCTCCGGCAGGAATGGGAAGGAATTGGATTCCAGCAGGAGTTTGGCAGTTTTGTGAGCATAATTAATACACATCATTGCCAGGAATTCCTGTGTAGTCATAGAGGTTTTGACCAATAGTTGGGACATTCCTCTGGAGAGAGCAGATGGGAATCTGTTTTAAAAGGAATCTTTAGTGGAACTTCCACGTGTTCAAAGTGAGGGATTACAAGCGTTCCCAAAATAATGACTGGGAGGTACAAGGGGAAAAAATGCCGGAATCTATTTCACATGCACAATAATTTACTTTTAGATGTGCAGTAAAGATTTTATATGCACAATAATTTACTTTTACACGTGCAATGATGTTTTTACACATGGAATCATTCATTTTTATGGATAACAGCCGACCAATTAAAACCCTGGGCGTTAAACATCCCTCCCACCAATCCTGAAGGATTTGTTTTGGAGTAAAACTTCACTCAGGCCTAACATCAACATTTTCCTGCAGCATTATTGTTGATTTTCCAGCTGGTTCCATGTGCTGCACTTGCTTCTTTTCCTGTTCGCCCCCAAGGGAAGTAGGAGCAGCTCCATGGGCTGTTGGGAAGGGATGTGAGGGCCGCATCACCTGGATCGTCACCTGCTTTTCCCTGTGATCCATCCTGGTCAACTGCCTGAATCTGTGGGAAGAATATCAGCCCCAGCAGGAAGAGGTGAGAAAACATTTATGGGATCATGGAATCATGGAATGGTTTGAGTTGAAAGGGATTTCCTAGGTCCTAATCCATGGGCAGGAACACCTTCCACTATCCCAGGTCGCTCCAAGTCCTGTCCAACCTGGCCTTGAACAATTGCGGGGATGGGGCAGCCACAGATTCTCTGGGAATTCCATTCCAGGGCCTCACCTCCTTCACACGGAAGAATTTCTTCCCAATATCCCATCTGTCAGTCTGAAGCTGTAGTGGTGGAATTTTCCATCAGTGGAGCTGAGCAACTCCAAAAACAATTTAAAGACTCCAAAGGGTCCGTGCAGCTCAGAGGAAAAGAGATAAGGCCATGAGAAATTCCAGCTCTTGAAGGATCAATGGAAAAACTTTGTTCGGAGACCTCAGATCTGCTTCCATCTTTTTTTCCATGAATCTATTCACTTGGCCCAGTCAGATGAAGTTGGAACTTCCATCCCTTGGGGAAATATTTTGATCAGACAGCACAAGTTTAGGGGTCTGTGTTCCCTCAGTTTTCCCTGCATGTTTAATTCCATATTTAAATGGGATACACTTCGGTGCCCTGCATCCAGAATGTTGAATAGAAAGGGAAATATCTCCTTGTTTTTTCTGAGGCTTCATCCCCATGGAAAACTCTCTGCTACAGTGAGCTGGCAATTTCACTGCCCACAGTTAATTCCAGGATGATCTGAAGGAATCAAGTGACCGAAGAAATTAAGGAATTCTTCCCAATATTCTGGGATCTGGTGGATTAAATGCCCCAGCTCAGGTCAGAGGGTCACCTCCAAGCAGGGCTGTCCTGGTCGCGTTGAGTCTTTGCCAGTGGCGACTCAGTTACTTTGAGTGGGAATCTCAAATTACTGCAAACCTGGCGGATTCCAGGGAAGAAGAGGTGGAAGGGACTAGAAATAGAAATAACAGTCCCCAGTCTAGGAAAATAGAAGTTCACAGGGTTTTTCCTTTGGACAATAAGGGAAAGGAGGGAAGGAAGAGAGAAACGTGGATGGTCAAGTGTAACGAAACAGCACAAACCAAAACCCTTTCCCTCGGAGAAATCCCAATCCTGAAAAATAACCTGGTTTCGAGGTCATAAATGTTCAGTGGGAGAGTGATGCAGCAGGAAGTGGAAAAATGTCTTTTCATCCAAAATTTCTCTTTTTGCAGGAAAAAAAATTGCTTCCATGGAAACTTTCTTTTGGAGGATCCTGTTCCACCAGCTTTAACCACTGGAGTGCACAAGACTCTGGTTATGGGGTATTTTGAGCAAGGAAATTGAGGAAAATTGGTGAAAGTGTCAAGTCATGGGGAAATCCGATGGAAAAATGATCCGGAATGGTTATGGATCAATGTTCAAACAGAAGGGGTGGGAATTCTGCAGGTTGGTGGTGCCTGCATTTGTTAAGACTTCCCACGCAAAGGGACTGAGAAACACCCTAAGGATTTACCTGCAAACCATCCTAAAAATCATCCCATCCCAACACCCTGCTGTGGGCAGGGATACATTCCTCTATCCCAGGTTGCTCCAAGCCCCATTTGGAACACTTCCAAGGATGGGGCAGCCACAGCTTCTCTGGGAATTTCATTCCAGGGCCTCACCACCCTCAGAGTTAGCTCAAAACAACTCCTGGATTATTTTACGAGGTTCATGGAAAATTAAAATCTCCTGAAGGACAATTCAGCTGGTAAAAAAAAAAAAAAAACCGGTAAAAAAAAAAAAAAAAAAAGAGGGAATGGGAAAATGAGAATGATGAGAGGGAATGGTTAAAAAACAACCAAAGTGCCCCCAAAACGGTCATTCCCCCCCACCAGGAGTGACACTGGTTTGAAAAACTGGCTTAGAGGCAAAGCGACAGTGACAAGGGACGCATCAAATGGGAAAAAAAAAGGAATAAAGGACATTGGATTTGCACAAAAATGGAGAAAATCAGTGAGATGAGCAAAAAGCCAGGAGAGGCTCTGGCCAGTAGAGCTGAGGCCAGCAAAGAGTTGAAATACTTTGGGAACAGAAGGAGCTATAATAACCCCGGTATTGATTCCTCCTTGGAAGGGAAATGTGCAAAGCAGGCATTTTCCAGGGATATTTGTTTTGTATTTGGAGGGAAAAGCAGATTTGTTCCTGATTAAAGGGAAGGGATGGTTTACAGGCCGGCATTAAGTGGGGAACATTCCAAATAGCCCCTCTTAAAGAACACTCAACGTGCTGAAAACAGGGATTCACTCTATCCAAGTGTTTTCTAGGATGTGGCCAAGAAGAATCAGGGTTGGTTTGCAAGATCCCAAGGCAGGGAAATCCAAGGGACAAGAGGAAAATGGATGTCATGTCAGTCCGTTAAGGAGTGGGAATGACTTGGTTAATTATTGCCTGCCATTGATTCCAGGCAAAATGAGGGAACACCTCACCAGGACTCGATTAATAAGGAATTACAGGAACATGATGCTAATCAGCAGGGGGTTATGGGAAATCGGTCTTGTCAAATTAAGCAGCTTTTATAAACGCAATTAGAAGAGGGAGGATAATTAACGAACTTGCAGAGGGTTGGAGTTGAGTCGCTGGGGGAGATGTTGAAATCCAGAAGTTTTAGTTCAAAAAATGGCATTTGGGAAGTGGGGAGAACAATGGGAGTTGTGGCCATTCCTGGAATCCCAACGCTTTAACCACAACATTGATGCTGCACAGAGATATCCAAGTAATATCCATGCAGGTTGTGATATCCAAAACTGTGGAAAAGTTGATCACAGTGGGATGAAGAAATAAATTCCAGTGTGGCTCCTCATATGGAAGACAGCAGCTGGCTGTGACTTGTCACCAAAAGGGACAATTGGGATATGTTTTGGTATTGCAGGTTTGCATCTAAATAAATTTGGGATAAATTGGCTTTGTGTTGCTCTCCTCTTCCTGGTGTCCCACCATCCCAAGTCCAGAGGAGGCCACTCAGTTGGTCAAAGCCCCTCTGCTCTGGAGCCGGGCTGGGAGAGTTGGGAATGTCCAGCCTGCAGAAGGAAAGGATCCAGGGAAACCTCAGAGCCCCTTCCAGTGCCTAAAGGGACTTCAGAAGAGCTGGAGAGGGACTTGGGACAAGGGATGGAGTGCCAGGACAATGGGAAATGGCTTCCCACAGCCAGAGGGCAGGGTTAGATGGGATATTGGGAAGGAATTTTTGGCTATGAGGGTGGTGAGGCCCTGGAATGGAATTCCCAGAGAAGCTGTGGCTGTCCCATCCCTGGAAGTGTTCAAGGCCAAGGATGGGGCTTAGAGAAACTTGGGATAGTGGAAGGTGTTCCTACCCATGGCAGGGAGGTGGAACTGGATGATTTTTAAGGTCCTTCCAACCCAAACCATTCCATGATTCCATGATTCTATGACTGAGCTGTCAGAGTCTGCTTTGGGTGGTGACTGAAGGAGTCACCTCTGTGGTGTTGGGCAATGTCCTCTCAAACCACCCCAAACAGAAAAGTCTCCTTTCCCCAGGCTGCAGGATGAGGACGTTCCATGAATTTTGACCTCAGACCTCTGTATTTGGGCTGTGGGGAGAAGTGGCTGCTGACTGTGCTTCCTTCTTGGAATCATGGAATAGTTTGGGTTGGAAGCGATCTTAAGTATCATCAACTTCCAAACCCCTGCCATGGGCAGGGACACCAGAATTCCTCTAGAATTGGATGTGACTGCTGGACCACATCCTAAGGGATGAACTTGATGGGGAAATCGGGAATGTCAGGCCGTGTCCCTGATTTCTGATCGACCTGCTCCATCCCCTCTCCCATTCCCATGCATCTTCCCCTCCCACACTCCATAAAACGCCTCCTCTCAATGGAGATGCTCTGGTTTATTTGGGCTGTGAAATCCACTTAAACCTTTTTAATTTGTCTTGTTTGGATATGGGCATCATTTGGATCGTGTTTTATGGGCACCCGGATCATTTTCCTTCCTGTAAATCGTCCCTTTAGTTACTGAGGCTTCTGGGAAGTTGTAAATCCTCCCTCCCATCCTTTCCATGGAGTTTACGTTGTTTTACAGCTTCATTAATAGGTTCTCTCCCAGCGAGGTTGATGAAAGTTATTGACCTAATCATAACCTATTAATTATGACAGTAAATCCCACTCTTGGAAATGTTTTACTGAGCAAATGTTACTTGGAAAATCTGCGGGTTAAACTGCAGATCCAAGAACTTTAAATCTCCCGTTCACTGCCCCAGTCATGGAGCTCTGGGAGAAGCTTGTGGAGCCCTGCTGGCTTGGGAAAGTTCTCATTTAGGGGAACTCAGTTTTCCTAAATATTGGTTCTACATGTCTGGATCTAACATGGAAACTGAGGTGCATCCAGTTCTTCTCCTGGCTCTTAGAATCATGGAATTGCTTATGTAGGAAAAGCCTTCAAGTCCAGCTGTTCCCCAGCACTGCCAAAGCCACCACTAAACCGTGTCCCCAAGTGCCACATCCACATGGCTTTGAAATTCCTCCAGGAATGGTGACTCAACCACTGTCCTCTTCCAGTTCTTGATAATCCTTTCATTGAAGGAATTTTTCCTGATGTCCCATCTAAACCTCGCCTGGTGCAAGTTGAGGCCATTTCCTCTTTTCCTTTTGTTTTTTTTTTTTATTTCGGGAAAGCACAATTAATAAGGAATTTACTGACTTCTGTCCAAGGCCCATCAGAGGTGAGGGAATATCCCAAGTGGCTGCCCAGAGAATTTGTGGACTCCTCATCCCTGGAAGTATTCAAGGCCAGGTTGGATGAGGCTTGGAGCAACCTGGGATAGTCGAAGGCGTCCCTGCCCATGGCAGGGGGTTGGAATGAGATTATCTCTAAGGTCCTTTTCAACACAAACTGTTCCATGATTCCATGATTTTTCACAATCACATCCAGGACAGGTTTTTTTGTTGGAAAAACACAGCTCCAAAAGACAACATCCCTGAAGCTGGACTGGGATCCCCTAAAACCAGGAAAGGAATGTTTCTCTTCCCTAAATGTCTCCCTTCCAGTAGCAGGTTCTTCCCCATTGCTCCTTTTGGAAGTGCTCCTTTAGGATACACTTCCTGTAGCTCAGCTGCTGAGCGAGCAGCTCCCTTCTGCATCCTCAAATCCCTCGGGAAAACCACTTTGCTTATGAGGCAGAGAGAGAAAGGTCTCCCGGGAATCCAAGTGCTTCCATCAGCCTTTCGGAGTAGCCATCCGTGGTAGGAACTGTGAGAGGTCCCAGCTGGGTTCCAGGGCCTGGATTAAATAAGCATTAAAAGTTCAGATGTGCACATGGAATTTATTGGAGAGACACACACATGGGTATCCATTTATCCAGAAACTTCCAGGATTCCACCTCTGTGTCCTGATGTGTGTCCACATATTCCAAGTTCATGCCCCGAACTCGCAGTTTAAGGCGATAAAAATGCTCAAAGAGCTTTTTCCTGTTGGATACCCGAAACTCATGGATGAGCATCCCACTGTGCACATGGGGAAGCTGCAAGGAAGTGGCTAAAATGGAGGAGGAGATGGGAGTAAGGGATGGATATCACTCCAAATCTCATGGCAAGGTTTGTGGGTTTGGATGAGATATTGGGAAAAAATTTTTCCCTGGGAGGGTGGTGAGGCACGGGAATAGATTTCCTAGAGAAGCTGTGGCTGCCCCATCCTTGGAAGTGTCCAAGGCCAGGTTGGATGGGGCTTGGAGCACCCTGGGATAGTGGAAAGTCTCCCTGCCCACGGCAGGGAGGTGGAACTGGATTTTTAAGGTCCTTCCAACCCAAAGCATTCCATGATTTTATGATTCCATGAGGATCAAGAAGCAGGAAATAAAAAAGAGGAGATGAGGAAGGGATGCAGAGGAAAGAGCTGAGGTGGAAACAGGAAGTTCCTCTCCAAGGCTGTTTAAAATGAAGCTGAGTATGGGAACACAGAGAAGATTGCAAGATTTTGTTGGGATTTTTGGCCATTTTTAAACAGTTTTCAAAGTTTCCCAGAGGATTCCATGAATTTTAACATCCTTTTGGAATGACAAACGTGTGGACACAGCAGTTAAGTTCCTCTTGTTTCTTGCCGTGTCCCCATCTCTGTTCCTGCCATCCTTGATATAAAAATCAGCTCCTTTTCCACCACTTCCACAGTTTTACCTCTTAATTCCTACTGAAGCTTCCAAGAAAATTTCCTTTTGGCACTGCCTGGTGCGGACACTGAACTGTTTGATTTTTGCTGGAATTGCATTGTTTCACATGCTCTACACCAGTCTCCAAACACATTCCTGGGAATTTCGGGTCTGTTTCCATGATTGCAGTTGGAATAGCTCCACTCACACGCTTCTGGAGTTCGGGAGCCACATTGGGATTTGCACACAAAGCATGAAGCACTTGGATCCACCTGGAGAAGCCTCTTCACTTCCAGCCGTATTTTCCATGTGTCCAACAAAGAGAATAAGACCTTGTCAGGTGCGTAAATGCCAAGAGGTGTTTTGGATAAAAATTTTGTGGGATAGGAAGGCCTCATATATTTTGGAAGTGCTCCATGTCCTTCGGAGCTTTTGTGGAGATGTGAAACAGGGCGAGGGATATTGGGTGCTCCATGGGTGGAATCCCAAGGGATAAAAATGGAAAAAATATCAGGCAATAGTAGCCTGAAGAGTGGAAACAGTGAGGATTTCTCTCTCCTGACTCCCAGTTATCCACTGCAATAGCTCATTTTTCCTTGAAAATGGTGTTTATGGAGAAAATGATGTATTGGCTTGCCACAATCCCTGCTCTCTGCAGGAAAATCCTGGATATGGATGTTGGAATGGAAAATAACTTTTGTGAGGTGCTTGAATAATTCCCAAGGCTCTGTTGATGGCAGAGATGAGGAGTTTTATTCCTTGCCAGGGATCCCAATTTTGGAATAGAGGATCAGGCATTGACCTGCAGGAACATCTTGCTAGGAAGGTCAGAATTCCTCATTGTCCCTCTTCCCTGGTTAAATTCCAAAGCAAGGATGGGACTCCTACTGGTCTGCAGGAGTGGGGCAAAGAGAAGCATCAGAGGTTTGGACACCCTCCAAGCTGGAAAAATCAGAGTTTTAGGGAAAATTACACTTCTTTCTGTAATTAGAAATTATTTCCAACCCCAACTTCCAACTCCCTCCCACCCAATATTCACTACCCTTTCATTGGTTAAAATTTAAATAAATTTAAATCAATAATTTAAATACATATTAATAATAGTTCGTGTCCTCAAATAGATGAAATTGCTGTCAAGGTGTTTTAGGAGATGCTGCAGTTCCATTCTGGGTTTCCTCATCTTTTTTCCCTCTGGATACCAAGGGATGGCAATGTACTTCATGCCTTTGGAATTTCCACAGCAATGGAAAGGGCAGGATTTGGCCCCTGGGTACCACAAATGCCACTAAATATTCCACAATTGTCATTTTTAGGGGTGGAGAGAGGGAAAAGCAAACCCAGTGGCAAAGGATCCAGTCTTCAGGAGTAGGATTCAGGCCTGAGGAATCCATGGATGGAAAGAAAATGAGGAAAGGGAAAACATGGGAGTGAGAGAATAGATCCAGGAGGAGGAAACTGGGCAAGGAATGTGCTGACTTTTGCTGTTTTCTGCCCCTGGGCTCAGGCCCACACGGATCATTGCAAGCAATTCATGAAAAAATAGCTGGATAGCACTGGGATAAAGAAAATTCCTGGTGTATCCCTAATTAACCATATCTCCAGCACCACTGACAGCTCCCCCTGACCCTGTGGGATGTATCCAACAAACTCCATCCATGCCAAAAGACGCTGGTGGGTGACAAGGAAGGAGCAAGTCATCCATGTTTTTCCATCCAACATCCAAGGCGGGGCTGAGACTGTGGCTGGAGGTCATGGCTGATCCTGGTGCTGATGCCACGGAGCTGTGAATTCCTGCCCCGGTGTCGCCATTCCTCCCTGTGAGGCGCATTCCCTTCCGGAAGCGGGACTGGCCAGCGCAGCCGAGCGCCAGAGCTATCGAGAGATGAAATCAGAGCCGACCCAGCTTGGGTTGCAGGGACGGCTTTCTGTTCCCATTAATAATTCAGGGATCCCCTGGGGGTGGGAAGATGACATCATATGCCACCCTTTTCCCATCGCCACCTTGCCTTTTCCTTCCCTCTTTCCCATCGTTCCTCTGCATCCAAAGAGTTCAGGACACCTTGGCACCATGTTGTGCTACCCCCAAAGATCATGTCTCCTAGAAAAGGAATTCCAGTCCTTGTTAGCCAAGGGTTTGGTCCCCTTCAGCCATCCATGGAAGGGGAATAAACCCTGGGAATCATTTTCTGTCTCCAACCTTTCCCTGGGGTGTTTGGTCATCCCGGGATGGTTTTACTGGGTCAGTGAGAGCAGTTTGGTGTTGCTTCTTGGAGAGGATCATAGGGAAAAATGGAGAAAGGTCCTAGAAAAATTCTGAGTGGAAAACAAGGCCTGAGTTTCACAGAAAATTGACAAAGAAGGATCCCTCACTGTGGAATAGTGCTGGGATTTTTTCCTGTTGGTTCATGGTGGGAATACAGGTCATGGCTGTGGTTATGGAGTCGGAGGTTGTCACTGTGAGAGTGTCACCTGTCACCACGGAATGAATCGTTTCCTTCAGGTCCTCCTTTCCTTCAATCCTGGAGCTCAGCCATTTGTGCAACCAAACCTGAGGGAATGTGACTTTTTTATGAGCCCCATGGCCCTTCTTCCACCATTTTGGTGAAATTCATGACCTTTGGTGTCCAAGACCACCCTTGTGGTGGTATTGGCAGTATTGGAGGGAGACAGGGTTGGAAAATATCTTGGAAGGATCCAGAGGAACCAATAGATCATGGAATCATAGAATGGCTTGAGTTGGAAGGGACTTTAAAGATCATCTAATTCCAATCCTCTCCATGGACAGGGAGCCTTCCACTAGACCAGGAGTCCTCTCCAGCCTGGTCTTGGACACCTCTTTGGATCTCTAAATATTTCCTGGATACTTTGCCAGGATTGTGTGAGAAAGGCAATAAGGAGGGAACAACAGCTTTCCTGGGAGAAGGCCAAAAGTCCTCCTGTGTGTGACTTTTGGAACCCTTCCTGCACTCTTTGGGACACTCAGATACCCCAGGTGTACTCCTTTTTTTCCTTTTCCCCCTTTTTTTTCCTCTCTGCAAAGTGCATTTTTTCATATGGAATCATTCCTAGGGAGCCTCGGGATCAACCTGGATCAGTTCAGTCCCACCTTAACCACCAGGCACAAATTTCAGCTGTGGCCAGGGGTATGGCAGAGCCCAAGGCATTTTGTCACTCAGAAATTCCCAACAATTGGATTTGGACCAGGAGATGGACATGAAGGATGGATTTGATCCAACCCCATCATGGGCATTGGTTGTGCTCATCCCCACATGCCCAAATCACCCACGGTTGAAGGGTGATGGGGGACTTCAGCTGCCTCAATGTCTCCATTTGTCATCCATCCAAAACATGGATTGGGAATTCCTCCGGATTTGCAAAAGGGTTTGGAACTTCTAAAAAACACCCTCATCCCTTACTTCCCTTTGAAGATTTATTCAGGAAAAAAGGGCTTTTCTGGATCTCTGCCATGTAGTGTCTCTACCCCTCTTTCAGCACAGCCCACAGAAATTCCCTGCGGGCTCCAAACCAGCTGAACATCCCAAATCTCCTCTTGTCCCATGTTATTCCTCTCCTGAGTGTCTCCTGGTTTGGAATTAGGCCCTGCATAGTTCATTTTTCCCTCTTTAATTTCCTGACCTCCTCTTTTTTTTCTCAAGTATTCCAAGTGTTAACACAAAGAACCTCCGGCTGAGCCATCTGATTTATCCATCTCCTCACCTTGACTTTATTTCCCGGTCGCAATTCCAAGTGCTAATGTTACATTCCTGGTTTAAGTATCTGATTTATCCACCCTCACCTCCCGCATTACTTCATGGTGTGGGTTTGAAATGTTAATTTTAATAATAAAAGTTTTACGCCCCTGGTGCTTTCCGCGCTAACACGGGGACATTATTTCCTAGGACGAGGGTTTTAAAAGCTAATGTCCTAATGCTGCTTTAATTGTGGGATTTATTCCTGCTAAGGCAGCTCCTGGAAGCATGTGGGGGTAGGAGGAAATCCGTGGCTGGTGGTGATGTCTCTCCTGGTGTTTGGCGGGAAGAGCAGATTCCTGATTCCAAACTGGAGAGCGAAAAGTGCTGATTTTCCCAAGGAGGTATCCGAGGCTTAAAAAGGGGTGATGATGCATTTAATACAAGAGTGATCTTATGGGGGAATACAGAATCATGGGATTATAGGATCATTTAGGGTGGAAAAGCCCTCTCAGATCACTGAGTCCAACCCAGCACTGCCACCACTAAACCACGTCCCCATGTCTCACGTTTATGGCTTTTAAATCCCTCCAGAAATGATGACTCCAACAGTGCTCTGGACAGCTGTGTCAAGGCTGGACAACCCTTTCCATGAAGAAATTTTCCTGATATCTGATATAAACCTCTCCTGGTGCAACCTGAGGCCATCTCCTCTTGTCCCATCCCTCATTCCCTGGGAGCAGAGCCTGAACCCCACCTGGCTGTCCCCTCATGTCAGGGACTTGTGCAGAGTCAAAAGGTCCCCCTGATCCTCCTTTTCTCCAGTCTGAGCCCTCCCAGCTCCCTCATCCACTCCGTTCTCTCCAGACCCTTCCCCGGCTCTGTTTCCTTCCCTGAAAACATTCCAGCCCCTCAATGTCATTCTTGTCGTGAGGAGCCAAAACTGATCCCAGAATTCAAGGTGTCAGTGAAGTCCTGATGGTGCAGATCCAACTTCTCCTGGGTCTCTGTTGATCTCTTCCAACTTCTTCCAGGGGAACACAACTCCAAGGACCTGGAACTGCTCCAAGGCCAAACAGGAGTGGGGATGTAGTTTGGTACATGGGTGGGCAGCCCATCCCAGCTGGAGATATGGAAAACGCTTGGAACTGGAGGGTCTTTCCCAAATCTGCCACTGTCAGGTTTATGGGATGGAGGGAGGGTCTGGTCTCCATGGGCAGCACCACGGCAAAAGTGGGACCAGCACAGTCAGGCAGTGCTGGAAAGGTCTGGTCTCCCTGTGGCATAGGTGGGATAAGTGGAATGAAAATTCCTGGGTATTCTGCACCACCTGGACACCAAGAAGGGGAATCCGAGGCTGAGGAGAAACTCCGCATCCAAGAGCTGTTGAGTTGTGCATCATTATCCATCTTTCTGGACTCACAGCCCCGGTGCAGAATGGGATAAAGGTTAAGGTTAGGTTAGATGGGATTTTAGGGAAAAGTTTTTCATCCAGAGGGTGGTTGGGCACTGGAACAGGCTCCCCAAGGAATTGGTCATGGCTCCAAGCCTGGCTGAGCTCAGGAAGCCTTTGGCTCTCGGGCACATGTTGGGAATTTTTGGGTGTCCTGTACAGGGTCAGGAGTTGGACTCAGACCCTTGTGAGTCCCTTCCAGCTCAGGACATTCCATGAAATACGTGGCTCGAGGCACGGCTGGGGCAAAGCATGGAGCTGCTGGGCTGGGGACTGGGATCAGCACTGGAGGTGTTGGTTGGTGACAACAAGACTCGTTCACCTTTAGTGCCTTGACCCAACGATCTTCTCCGGAATTGCTGCCGAGGATGATTGGATTGCTCTGACAGGAACTGGGAAGTTGCTGATGCAGGGAACAAAGGTCCTAAAGCTGCAGTGGCAGCAAAACGCCATCCTGATGTGTCACAGGGACAGCCCCGGCGGCAAGGAGAGCTCCTGCCTCCCCATTGTCACCCAGGCTGGAGATCAGGCTGAGGACGACCTTCCTGTGCCTCCAAATCAAGCCCAGATTTTAATTCCATCAAGGAGAACTCAGACTTGGTCTGGCCTGGGAGGAGGGATGAACTTGAACACCTGTGGTGTTTTTGGGAATCCAACTCATCCCGAAACCCTCAGTGGAGGGAGATGGTGTGGTGTCCACTGTTCCACTGTTTTCCTGCTCATAGGACCCTGGGGACAACACTGAGCCACCTGGATGTGACCTGAGCGTGTCACCTGCTCCAAAGACCTTGCCTGGCCTCATTTATTTGCTGCTGTGGGCACAGAAAGGCCACAGGGGGGTGGTGACAGGAGCGCAGGTGTCTGAGCACCTGCAGATGTGACACCACAAAAAAGGGGTTGTGCCCATTTCTCAGGTGGCACAGCCGGACCCCGTGCCTGAGCCCCCGTCTGGGCACCAATAAATTAATTAATGAAAATTAAGCCTGAGCTCTTTGCCTTCTGGTGACCTCTGCGTGTTTGCTGTCAGCTTTCCTATGGATCTGATTTCCCTTTTTCTTTGTTTTCCCTTGGATTAAGAAATTCTCCCATTACAGAAGTCACTTAATGTGGAGGGAAAGAAAGTGAAAATTCAATTGAATAAACAGCGAGGGCATTTTTTTTTTTTTTTTTTTTTTTTTTTTGCTATGTGTAAAAAAAAAGGAAGAGCTCAAGCAGCAGGAATTAATGTTCAATTGAATAAATACCAATAACACTCCTTCTTTTTGGCTCCTCCAGCTTATGGTGCAAAGATAGTGAAAATTCAATTGGATTTTAATAACAACGCGCCCCATTCCCAAAAATACAACCAAAAGGTGAGAAAGGGACCCTGACTTAAAATCAATGATAGAAAAGATAAGAGACATCATCAAAATTATATTAGCCTTAATAGTCAATCAATTAATGAAATCTCCCAGTTATTTAAAAAAAATAAAAGCCTGCGGAGGGATTTTTTTTTTTTGCTTTCCTGATGAAGTTTTCTGGCTGGATCTGAAAGCTTTTTGTCCCACCTTCCCTGCCCACCATTAGGGGCCGTTTATCGAAGTGACAGTTCCTTTATCTGGGAAGGAGGGGGGAAAAGGGAGAGTGCTGAGGCCACTGGGAATGAAATGTTGCCGAGATATGAATTTTGATAGGTCGTCAATACCCTCTGTCCCTTCCAATTAAAAAAGAGCAGCAGCCACCGAGGGCAGATGGGCAACATTTCAGAGCCCATAAAATCAACCAGGGGGATAGAGGAGAGGTCCAGCTGGACTTCAATCTCCTCTCCCTCTTTTCCTTCTGGAATGGGGTGGTTTCTCTTAACGCTTTGCCTGCTGGGTCGTTCTTCCTCTGGCTCGACATTCTTCACCACTGAGAACCTGTTGGGTGGGGGTTTTGGGTGTAGCTGGACCTGTCCCTGAGGCCTCCATGTGACACCAACCTGTCCGTGGGGGGACAATCAGCGTGGTTGGCAACCTGTCCTTGTGTGAATCCAAAGCTCTTTGCCAGGAGATGCTTTAGAATCGTGGGATTGTTTAGATTGGAAAAGCCCTCCAAGGTCACAGAGTACGACCCTCCCCCAGCACTGCCAAGGCCACCACCAAATATTGTCCCCAGGTGCCACATCCACACAGCTTTTAAATATCTGCAGAGATGGTGACTCCATAACTGCTCTGGGCAGGTTGTTCCTGTGTTTAAGAGCCTTTCCTGTAAAGAAATTCTCCCAATATCCAACCTAAACCTCCTGTGGTGAAACTTCAGACCATTCCCTCTCATCCTGTCCCTTGTTCCCTGGGAGCAGAGCCGGACTCCCACTTGGCTGCCCCCTCCTGTCAAGGAGTTGTGCAGAGCCAGAAGGTCCCCCCTGAGCCTCCTTTTCTCCAGGCTGAGCCCCTCCAGCTCCTTCAGCTGCTCCTGGTGCTCCAGACCCTTCTCTGTCTCCGTTCCCTTCCCTGGACATGCTCCAACTCCTCAACGTCTTATTGTGAGGGACCCAAAACTGTCCCCAGGATTGGAGGTGTCCCAGCAGTGCCACCACAGAGGGACAATCCCTGCCCTGGTCCTGTGACCTTCTTGGCCACTTTTCAAGCTGGTGGGGTCATCCAGCAATGGGTCAAACAAACGGCCAGAGGTTGTGTGACCGTGTGGATGCCACCTTGTCCCTCCCAGCCCTCTGGATCCACCCTCTCCTTGGGCTGCTCCTCAGCCCCTCCTCCCCCAGGAGAAACCCAATCTGGCCTCCTCGGTGTCACCTGAAAGCTGGGATCTGCTTTCAGCCCCATCCCTGTTCCAGACGGCGGCGCGGACTAAGTGGCTCCGTCGCCCCGCGGAAAACCTCAGCAGGATTCCTGGCTCCAAGGGAGCTGCACCCAGAGAAGCACCTGGATAACCATGGAGGAGGGTTAACTCTTTGGGGTCCTCACTGCCAGGTCCTGTTCCCGGAGGAAAGTCTGGCAGGGAGATGTGGTGAAATCAGTTGGAAGAATGATGGAAAGTGGTAGGGAAATCCCAATGGATTGGAACATTCCAGCCTTACAGGGACAAAGGAGAGGGAAGGACACCTCAAAAGCAAAGATGGAGGCCCGAGAGGTTTCATGGAGTGAGAACAACAAGAAAATTCGATTTAATTTTAGCAGAAGACACTCAAGGTAAGGAGGTGAGAGGATGGTCTCTCATTTGGTTCCAGAGGTTGACTGTCTCCAGCTGTTCCAAAAAAGATCCTATGAAGTTGTGAAATTCCTCATCCACGGATTCCTGCCGATTTCTTCTTTTCTTGGACCAGCACAAACATTGCATGCCTTCATCCAAGGACTCCAACTAACCCAGTGTTGCAAGTGAGGGTTGACCCGGGAATCCAAAGCAGGATTTGAACCCATCTTGCAGGTGAGACAGGAGCCTCAGCCAGGATCCACTTCACAATGGGATGCAAATTGAATGGAGGAGTCTTCAGGAAGTCACAAACGAGCTCACCTGGATGTCTGCAAGGGACTAAAGTGTCTCTGCCACCCCCTCCATACCATGCCCGGGGTCACTGACCCACCCAGGTTCGCCAGCTTTTGGAATCTGAATTCCTGATGCCAAGGAGTAAAGCAAGAGGTTTCTGTGCAGGTCTGGGTTGTCTCCATTGTGGAATGGAATCATTCTTGGATCACTCCAGGGTCACCGAGTCCAACCCATGACTGATCCCCACCTTGTCACCAACCCAGAGCACTGAGTGCCGCGTCCAGTCATTCCTTGGACATCTTCATGGATGGGGACTCCAACACCTCCCTGGGCCCATTCCGATCCTTGACAACCCTTTCCATGAAGAAAACTCCTCCTGATCTCCATCCTGAACCTCCCCTGGCATGGCTTGAGGCCGTTTCCTCTTGGCCTGTCCCTTGTTCCCTGGGAGCGGATCCCGATCCCCACCGGGCTGCATCCTCCTCTCAGGGAGTTGTGGAGAGCCGGAAGGTTCCCCCTGAGTCTCCTTTTCTCCAGGCTGAGCCCCTTTCCCAGCTCCTGGTGCTCCAGACCCTTTCCCAGCTCCATTCCCTTCCCTGGACACGGTCCAGCACCTCAATGTCATTCTTATCCAAACGGATCCCAGGATTTGAGGTCCCACAGCAGTGCCAGCGCAGGGGGATGATCCCTTCCCTGGTCCTTCTGGCCATGCTGGTTTTGGTACAAAAATGACAGGAAAATGATATGATTATCCCAAGGAATTTAATTCAGACATATGGAATTCCATCTCCATGTCCAGCAAATCCCGGGAAAGAGTAAAGAGCTGTCACTCACATCTTGTCAGTGACAATCTGGACAAGCTGTCAAGATCCACTGAAGACCCTTCACTGTCACTTCAGCCCCTGTGAGGATTTGAGGTGGCTTCTAATCTTGGTGGTCCAAACTCCTCCAAGAGCCCCCTTCAGTATCCAAATTAATATTTTTGGTGTTCTCAAAATATGGTGGATGTGGATGGAGATTCCAGGGAGGGCAGATTTGAGGTGGGTGGGTCCAGAGCAAACGGGTTTGGTGGGAAGTTTCATTATGGTTCCAGTTTGAGGGAGAACATGAGATGGTGGCTCCTGGGATGCCAGGAATGGACTGCAGGAATGGACATTTAGGAGTGCTCATTTTACGTGTCCAGGTGATCTGAAGTATCCCAAAAATTCCCATCCCATTTGTCTGCTAAACTGGCCTTTCTGAGGGATGTGCTGGCTTCCAACAGCTGGATTTCCAGCTGGATAATGGTGAATCCAGGGTGCAGAGCCCTGATGGAACCTGTGATAGGATTCACCTTAAAACAGGGAATGGGGTGTGAACATGTTTGGGAGCTTCAAGAATTCCCATATCCCACAGATTAGGAATAACTGAGGATCCTAGATGGAATCTGGAAGGGGAGAAACAATCCCAAAGCAGCAAGAAAGTGTTGATTCACTCAGCACAGCAGGTGGATTTTTTTTCCATGGAGGATTAGTTTTGTTCGTGGAATTGTTGTGGATATCCCTGGATATTTTTAGCTGGAGTGTGATGCAGGTGTGGGGTTAAGAAAGCTCAGGATGCCGCAGTGCTCATCCTGCAGCCTCTCCCAATCCAAATACTCCAAGGATAGGAGGGAAAACAAAGATGTGCCTTGGCTTTGGGCCTGGAAATGAGGAAGGGAATTAACTCGGATGTGTTGGAGACGGGGGCTGGCACAGGGAATTTTGTTAAGTAGTTAATGGACACAGAATTTGGTCAGCTCCATGGCACCGGCTCCTGCTAACTCAGGGATTTTAGGAACCCTGTGGGATGCAGGCTTGGAGAGGAGTGCTCTGAAAGGAGACACCCTCTGGATGAGCACCGGGATGGGTGTGGGGAAAACCTGGCTGCAGGAGGGAGCGGAGTCCCCTCGCTGGGAATTCTGTCTTGCTCATGGCAGCATCTTTGCTCCACAAACTTCCCACTCCTGCAGCATCCTTGGCCGGCATCCCTTTTCCCTCAGTCTGGGAATGCTAATGAGGTCACGGCCCTTTGTGGGGAGCGGATAACGAGCGAGAAATTCCTTGGATCCCGACTCAGCAGAGCTTGGTGTCACCGGGAGAGTGACACAGTTCAAGGAAAACCCCGTTTGTGGCCAAGATTTTTAAGGATTCCCCCATCCTGCTTTGCCCTCCCTCCTCATCTCGCTCTGCCCTGAAATTCCCAACACGGAGCAGCCAGGGAATAACAAGTGAACCTTCCCGGTTTGGTCTCCCAGGCTCTGCTGGAGGCTAAGTGAGGTTAACAACCGAACATGCTGGGAATTATTGAGGGAAGAGACCTGGGAAAAAGCTCCGTCCCTGATCTGATGGTGATAAACGATTGGAGCTGGGATATCTGATTCCTTCTCTCTGGTGGTCCCTGCAGGAACAGCTTCCAGGCGAGCGTGTCGGGCCGTTCATTAAAGGAAAACGGCAAAGATTATCCCTAATATCTTGAAGATTAGTTGGATAAATACACATTGGAATATGCAGGTCCTGGGGCTGCTGGGAAACCCTGCGGCTTCATTGACCAAGTTTATCCAATTTGCATCCAGCGACATTCCCAAGGCTGATCCGTGCTCGGATGTGTTTGTAAACACAGCAGGGATGCACTTAAGGCACATGCTCAGGACTCCTTTTTGGGATTAGAAAATGTTATTTGGGAGCAGAAATGTAAAGTCGTTTTCCAAACGATTCCCAGAAAAGTCTGAGGGAGATTGGGAATGACACAGATGAGTGTGTGAATCCTGGAATCAATACATCCTGGATGGAAGGGACCCACAAGGATCAGCGAGTCCCACCCCAAAAATCCCACCCTGTGCCTGGGAGTGTTTTCCAAACATTCCTTGAGCTCTGGCAGCCTTGGGGCTGTGATGATTCCCTGGGGATCCTGTTCCTTGCCCGGCCTCTGGAGGAAGAACATTTTCCTAATACCCAACCCAAACCTCCCCTGACACAGCTCCAGTTGCTTCCTCAAAGTCATCCAGGATACTTTCTTTTCATGGAAATCCTCACCTGGATAACTTTTAGATCCTTGAAAATATTGGGATGCTTCAAAAAAACCCAAAGCAGGACCGGAAGGGTTTTTCCCGTGAAAATTACAACTAAAAATTCTCTGGATTTCCTTTTTAAACTGAGAATTCCTTTTTTTTTTTATTCACAAAAAAAACTTTCCTCGAAGCTGCCCCTTTTTGAGGAGAGGGGGCAGTGGAGCAGAGATTTCCAGAGGTCCCACCCATCCTAAATCCCTCCAGGCAATGTGAGCGGGAAGTTTTGCTGCAGAGCAGCTTTGGGAAAGACAGGAATTCCCAGCCCTGAGTGTCAGAAGTTGTTTTGGTCCCATTTAAAAAGCAGCAGGAGAAACAATGGCAAATCCTGATGTTTTATTGGGTTGACCCAAATGTCACCTCTGGATTCTCTTCCCTTAAACTTGAAAGCCAAAGTCACATTTTAAGTCCAAAACAGAGGAAAAATCCAAAGGAATCTGGAAAGGAACCAGAGCTTGGAGCCACCATTTTGCTGTGCAAGGAGAAACCTGGAAAAGCTCCAGCCTTTGCTCCGTCCTTTGCCTTGGATTGCCGTGGGAAAGGGAGGAAGAGCATCCACCTCTATCTGGGCTGACCTGGATTTGGGATGTGGTGCCCAGCACCGAACAAACCAAGATATTTTACCCCCTCTCCATCCCCTTGATCCCAAAGGAATGCCCTTGGGAGAAGGGGACATTGCTGTGGTCATTATGAGCTGTTAAGTGATAGAGAATCCATGGAATTTTAAAAAATTCCTCAAACAATGGGATTGGCTTTTTAAATTATCATTTTAAAGGTCCCTTCTCCCTGTTTGGTGCTTTTTTTTTTTTT
>VZTJ01001264.1:193824-228208 GCA_013397795.1 Orthonyx spaldingii
TTTTCCTCAACAGCATCAGTTGGAAAAGCTGCTTAAAGGAACAACAAAGAAAAAGCTGACACAGACCTGAGCCGGAGAGAGGGAGCAGGTCAGGATCGCTGGAATCCTCAGGGATATTTGTATCCAAGCTTTTATCGTGTTCTAACGAGCCCTGTGCCCTTCAGACACCTCTCTACAAACCTGGGAATGGTTTTTTTTGGGGGAACAGGGACAACCAGGCAGCAGATCCAGGTCATGCAAAGCTGCTGGGAGCATCCCCTATAACTGGGAAGCAGCAGGATGTGCTGGCTCCCTGCCTGACCCTCTCCCTTGGATATGGAATTAACGGAGGGCAAAAAGACTTTGGAGTCAGGTACTCCAGCTCAGTGCCGACGAGCAGGAGGGATGTCTGGGATTCTGGGGGATGTAATGCCTGGAAGAAGGATTTATTTTTTTTTTTAAGGCTGAGATGATCCCTGTGGGATGTTCTGGGGAGATCACGGGGCGAGGCAGCTGCTGCTTCAGTCCAGAGGGGTTTATGGGATTGGGACAGCACCGTATGGACATCCCTGTGTCCTGTCTGGAGCCAGGAGAGCCCTGCAGGAGCCTCATTTTTGTTTGTAGAGGTGTTCCTGACCCACTTCCCAAACATTCCCCATTCCCTTTGCCTTCCCCAGCACCCAGGGGAGGCTCAAACACTGAGGCTGTCCATAGGAATATTCCTTTCCCACCCACCTGCTTCCTCCACGCATCCCTAAGAAGGTGGAACAATTCTTTCCTCACTGGTTTAAACCATCCCATGGGATTTTTCCTCGACTGAGGGTTTTCCTCGACAAGGGTGTGGGATGGTGATGTGGGAGGAGGGAAAAGAGGGAAAACCAGGATCCATGTTGGAGGCAAGCAGGGAGTTGTAGGCGATGGGAACGATGTGAACTTGGGGCCCACCACCACCACTGCGGTCTGAGCATTCCGGAGCCTGGGAATTTTCCCTGTGGAGTATCTCTTGAGCTCAAAGATCCTTTTGGACAAAGAGGAGAAGATGGAAAGAGTTAAAACTCTTCAAACAACCACAAACCAAACACTTTCTACGGCCTCGTTGATCCAGTCACCCTCTAAAAAACTTTGGGAAAGGGGAATTAGGCAGAGGAGATCCTGCCTGAAGCTGCCACAGAAGGAAAACAAATCCCTTTGGATGCCTTGGGCTGGGGCTTTCTTGCTTTAACGAGATTAAAGCAGTTCTGCTTTGCTGACTCAGATTCCCAACTCCCGAATCCAAAGGGCTCAAGCTTCCATTAAAACCAGTTTTAAGTGGATGAGGAAATGATGTCAGAGGGCCAAAGGCAATGTGGTCGTTCCTGCACTTTTCCATGGCCTTACAACACCACTGATTTATGAGAGAGAATCTCAAAATCATGGAATGGTTTAGGTTGGAAGGGACTTTAAAACTCATCTCATTCCACCCCCTGCCATGGGCAGAGACACCTTCCACTATCCCAGGTTGCTCCAAGCTCCATCCAACCTGGTCTTGGACACTTTCAAGGATGAGGCAGCCACAGCTTCTCTGGAAAACTTGTTTCAGGGCCTCACCACTCTCACAGGGAAGGATTTATTCCCAGTATTCCATCTAACTCTGCCCTCTGGCAGTGGGAAGCCATTCCCTCTTGTCACTCCAGGCTCTTGTCCAAAGTTTCTCTCCATCTTTCTTCCAGAATCCCTTCAGGTCTTGGAAGACCAAAATCAGGTCACCCCAAAGCTTCTCTTCCCTTCTCCAGGCTGAACAATCCCAATTCTCCCAGCCTTTCCCTTAGCAGAGCTGCTCCATCCATCTGATCACCTTGGTGCCTTCTCTGGACTCGTTCCAGAAACTCCACATCCTTCCTGTGCTGGACCCCAGAGTTGGATGCAACATTCCAGGTAGAATCTCACCAGAGTGGAGAGAGTTCCAATGGTGTCCCAAAGCTCTTTCAATGGAAAAATTAAGGAGAGGCCCGGAGAGGTGGTGGAGTCCCCATCCCTGGAGGTGTCCAAGGAATGCCTGGATGTCGCACTCAGTGGTCTGGTCTGGTGACAAAGTCGGGATCAGGCAAAGGTTGGACTCGATGATCTCAGAGGTCTTTTCCAACCGACATGATTCTAGGATTTTGGGAATCTCTTCCTGGCTCAGCTCAGTGTCTGAAGATTGAGGTGTCCAGAAGAAAGTTGGAGAAGAATACTGAGGAGAGGAAAACTTTGACCTTGTGGAAGGACTTTCGTGCTCCTCGGTGGCTTGGTATGGACACCCTTCTCCTGGCATGGGGTGAAAAAAGCAGGATGAAGCTCGGGAAGTGGCAGAAGGATCCGTTCCTTGGAAGAACATTCCAAGCAGAGCAGAGATGCAGTAACTCCACTGCTGTAGACCCTGTTCAAAATGGAATGGGAAGACACAAACCAGGAGCAAAGGAAGACCAACTCCACACTGGTGACCTGTCCCCTGACAGAATTCCATGTCTCCAGCTCCCTGGATAAATGGGATTATTCCCCTGATAAATGGGCCCCTCGGACCCAGCTTGTCCGGAGCCATTCCGGCAGATGGATGTCTCCCAATCCCAGCCAAAGAGCTCATTTCCTCCTGCTATAGATCCTGGAGGCTCCTGGCAGCAGAGAAGGATAAGTGCACTCAGCAGGGTCCTGGGCTGGCTGGGGTGGAGGGGAGGCACTCAGGATGATCCCGTGGGAAAGCAGCGATGGATCTGGAAGGACTCCAAGTGGTCAACGTGAAAAGCCTTTTCCCCCGGGATTGGACCTGCACTCTTCATCCGGCTTCATCCAAGGAGACCTCGTTGCTTACAGCCTACGGAAGGAGGAAAGCAGGGAAGGCAAATGGTGGGAGCTGAGTGATTCCGTAAGGATCTGTGTGTCCGAGGTATCCATACCTCCATAAATCATGGAGTCAGGGAATTGCTGAGGTTGGAAAAGACCTCCAAGATCATTGAGTCCAACCTGTGACTGATCCCCACCAAAGCACTGAGTGCCACATCCAGGCATTCCTTGGACACCTCCAGGGATGGGGACTCCACCACCTCCCTGGGCAGCCCCTTCCGGTGCCTGACCACCCTTTCCATGAAGAAATTCCTCCTGATGTCCAACCTGAACCTCCCCTGGAGCAGCTTGAGGCTGTTTCCTCTCCTCCTGTCCCTTGTTCCTTTGGAACAGAGCCTGATCCCTACCTGGTTCCATTTTTTCTGGGAATTATGGAAAGATAGAAGGTCCCCCCGAGCCTCCTTTTTTCCAGGCTAAACTTCCCCAGCTCCCTCATCTGCTCCCCACAGGACTCACTCTCCTGACCTTTCACCATGGAATATTTTGGATTTGAAGAAAGGGTTTGGTTTTACCCTTAACAGTAGGAAAGGGGAAATTCCCTGTGGAATTGGACAGCCAAACACCTTCTTGGAACAGGGAGAAATACAAAGAGCAACAGGAAATTGGGATTGAAAGGGAAGTGTGGAGATTGGATGACATTCTGCAGGAAGTTCAAAACCACTTTGGTCCTGTAAAAAAAAAAAAAAGGGGGATTGTTTCCACTGTGTTTTGCAAGGAAAAATTCCTTGCAAAAAAATTCCTTTCTTCTCTCTGTTCAGGTGGGGTTTTTTTCCCCTGAAGCTGAAAAGTCCCTTGGATTTATGGGAAATATCCATTGGGTCTGGACAAATAAATTATTAGACCTTGCTGGGTAATCCATTGTTTGCATGAGTAAATCAGCAGGGCTTTTCCTAAGTATCCATCAAGATCCCCCTCTGGACTGATGGAATATTGGACGGCTCCTCCTGTTTGTTTCTCCCAAATTCTCCCCCTTCCATCCTCCTCTCCTGTTTTTCGCTGGTTCCTCACCTTGAACAATCCAGAGGGGAATTCTGGGTGGGATTTCAACAGCAGCAAATGTCACGGGATACCTGGAATTCCCAAATTAACCTCCTTGGAAGGAGCTCATCCACTCCATCAGGAGAGACTTCAGGAGCTCTCACCTATCCCTGCTCAAACCTTCCAGCTGCTGCAATTAACAGGACAGATTTTAATTGGCAATTACAATTCCATTAACTGGGGCTGGTGGATCATTGGATCTGTCAGGAAAGCCCTGGAGCAGGGAAGATTGGTGGATGGATCCGGGATCATGCTCTGGAGCTGTGGAGGAAAAGACAACAGGAAACAGCTGGGCTTTCTCAGCCAGGGAATTGGAAGAGGACTTGCTTGAAATCCATTTATATTCCTTATCCAGGGATGGCTGCATCCCAAAGAAGTCCTTGGGATGAAAGCTCAGCAGCACCAGGGATGAGGGAGGCAGGGATCAGATCAGGAACTCCAACCCTGAGAGCAACTGGGAAAAAGAGCCTGGACCTCCTGCTCTGCATCCCAAAAAATTCCTTGGGATGAAAGTTTGGCAGCACCAGGGATGAGGGAGGCAGGGATCAGATATGGGAAGCAGAATGAGCTCTAGCCCTGGGAGCACCTGGAAAACAGAGCCTGGATCTCCTGGCTGGAAGGGAAAAACCCTTGGAAGGGAATTCCATTGCTTGAAGGTTTGGGAGGTCTGGATACAACATCCAGGCACCTTCAGGACACGGGGAATTTATCAAAGGGGGTTGTTCAGCAATTTTCCAAGTTCTGTTCCCAGCTTTTCAGTGGATCATGGTGTGGTGTTTGACCTCTCTGCCTACATTGATGGGAATTCCATCCTCAGCTTCGCACAGCCGATCCCAGCATGGCACAATTCCCAAACCAGGATTTGCAGCACCCTGATACTGATCCTGCCAAGTTCCATGGATTCCCCTGATCCCTCTGCCAATGGATCCACACTCTCCTGGCTCTCCTCATCCTCATTCCAGAAATATCTTCCATGTGTTACCAGCGTCAGCCAACACATCATGAGGGATGTCTCTGGATAACTGGAAGGGATGACTTGGAATAAGGTTCAAAATCCTTCAGGATTTCTCTTTAAAGACAAATATTCCTATTCTTTTATCTATGTACTGCCAATATTTCCTTGGATAAGAGCTTTACCCTACAAATTTCTTGGAAAAACCCGACTGTGATAACATTTTAGCAGGCCTGGTGAGGGCTTGGAGAATGCCAGAGGGAAATCCCATTCCAGACACAGTTTTCCAGACAAAACACTGATTTAAAGGAAAGGTTGGGAAGCAGAACAATCCTTAAAGTTGGGCTCCAGGGCTTTTGGGACAAAATCCATCTTCATGTGGACACTCAGGAGGGCTCTTGGCATATCCAGAAGGAGGGAGGAGTTTCATTCCCAGCAGAATTTGTAGGAGACAGACAGGAACTGGTTGTTTGTTTGGATTTATTTCCCTGTCGGCCATTCCCAGCACCTGTAAGCTCTGAATTCCCAGGTTTCATCAGGTCTGACAGGGAAAGAGGGCTCTAAAAAATTGATTTCCTGAAAAATTCGTGAAAACCCAAAGAAGAGTAAAATAATCTGGAGTTCTCCGTGGAACAAAGGCTGGACAGAAAGGGATGGGGAAGAGGAGGTTGGAAAGTAGAGGGACAACTACGGCCACATGGATATTCCAGGCTCCCAAAAATCCCAAAAAGCAGGGGGAAAGACACCACAGAAAACAAATTGTGGGACTGTCCATCAACAGGTGACTCTTTCCACAAAGGCATCCTAGTCCTGGAGCCTCTTGAAAGACTTTTCCTGCTTTATTTGGGATCCATTTGCTGCATCAGCTCCTGGTTTTGTCTGTCTGAGCTCTGTCTGTCTCCACCTCTCAATCACAGCCAGAAGTTCCCATCTCTGATGAACCCAGCAGTGGGATGTTATTGCTCACGGAGCAGTTTTCCATGCAGACGGATTGATGCTTTCCCAGACTTGGATTAAACCTCCCAGGAGCTCCTCCAAAGTGGCCTCTCTGTTTGCTTTTCATCCCGGCAGCAATTTTTCCTTTGATGGGATGTTTCAAGATTTCCCAGATTGTTTGTGGTCTTTAGACTCCACACGTTTATGCCGTTGCTTTGACCTTTCCCACCTGGAATTTTTTTAGGGTCAGAACCTACAATCCCCCATTTCCTCTTTGCTCCCAGTGTCTCTCCATCCTGGAATATTCCCATGTTTAGATCCAAATAAATAACACCACCAATGATTTTCTCCACTGCCGGCAGCTCCGACTCCAGAGATGGATGGAAGGAGAAATATTGAGCAAGAATTCCATTTTCATCCATCATCCAATAATTCTGGGTGTCTCTGGTGCTTCCTCGCCTCTCCGACACAAAATTGTGCATCCCCAACCTTCGGATAATATCCGAATATGCAGATTTTATTGACTTCTGCTCCAGTCAGTTTGGAGATTTATTGACCTGGGAAGGGAATATTGACCTGGGATGAAACCGAGGTCAATGTGAGCATCCCCCGGGAGCATAAATTTCCAAATTGACCTGGCAAACAGAAGTCAATAAAGGAATGGTTCATCCAAACATTGTCTTACCAAAATTAATTCCCAGGGCCGTGGCTTCACCTGCAGTTTTGATGGAGAAATATGGGAGGCGAGATCGGGATGAATGGGAGTCGGTGTCTGGTTACGGAGAGTAATGAAACTGCTGGGAATGGGGGGAGAGGAATTGGATGTGGCGATAATTTCATCTTCAGTCAGTGATGGAGCAGCCTCTTGTTAGCTGGGAATGCCTCTGGAATGTGCAAGGCAGGATCAGGTTTAATCCTCAGGGATGAAGTTTAGGGAAGGTGGCAGCTCATGGCGTCAGTTCGGTGTTGGGGCTCTTTGTCTCCACAAAACTTTTGGGGGATCCTGGGTTCCTTTCAGTGAACTGGGATTAAGATCCCAATTTGGCTCCAAATTTCTCAGTTTTCAATTCTTAATCCAGGTTGGAATGGGGAAAAAAGGGTATTTTAGGTCTCTTGATATCATTTGGGATGTGTGGGGAGATGCTGGGACCTTAACAACCTCAGGAACACTCTTGAAATCCTTTGTTCCCAACCTCAAATTCCCTACACACACAAATACATTCCATGTTTTAATTAATTGCAACATGGAATTTCCATGTGAGCATTTCCAAATCTTTTTTTTTTCCCTACAGAAATGACTTGCAATTTTTTATTTATATTTTAAGTATCTGTAGTGGGAGAATTACAGACTCGATTTCTCCATCTTCTTCTTCCCCTTCACCACTTCATGATCCCAAACCTCTCCCTGTGAGCTGGAAAATCTGCTCCTGCCATAGAGGACAAAATGCTCCTTCCCTTTGGAATTTCATTCTGATGTAACCACATTTTTGAGTGCTGATACAGAGATTTGGTGACAAAGGACAAATTCAAGAACTCATTTCTCTTAGAGTTAGCGGAGAGAAAACTGGAATTTTGATGGAGTTTCTTGTCCCACTTGAGGGATCTGGAGCAACAGGAGCAGCTGAGGGAACTGAGGGGGCTCATCCTGGAGAAAAGGAAGCTCAGGAGGGATCTTCTCACTCTCCTCAAATCCATGACAGGAGCCAGGTGGGGGTTGGGCTCTGCTTCCAGGGAACAAGGAATGGGATGAGAGGAAACTGCCTCAAGTTGCACCAGGGGAGGTTTAGTTGGATATCAGGAAAAATTCCTTCACTGAAAGAATTGTCCAGCCCTGGGCAGGGGTGGAGTCCCCATTCCTGAAGGGATTTAAAAACCTCGTGACTGTGGCACTTGGGGACATGGTTTAGTGGTGGCCTTGGCAGTGCTGGGGTGACAATTGAACTCGATGATCTTTATGATTTTTCCTAATCTAAATTATTCCCTGATTTTAACAAGTTATCCGCCAGATGTTTCTGAGCCACTGAAACCTCTCTGGTTTAGAAAACCACAAATCCATTTTTCCCAGCAGAGGAAGCTGAGATTTGTCTCTCCATGGATGGGTCTGAGGTCAGGCAGGAACCAAAACTAATCCTGACACCTCTTAGTCTCTGCTTACCCAGCCTGGACTTCTCCTGTCAATATCCCTGCATCCCACTCCGCCTAATCCCTGTTTCATCCGGACATCCCTGGAGATTCTCGGTGCAAAGTGATGTCAGGTCCTCGGCCTTCCAGGTCTGCAGTGCGCAGCCAAATTGAGCTCATCCATCTTCCCTTTAAATCGCTGTCCACGTTGAACTCCTTCCCAATGTTTAAACCACTCCGAGGATTTGTATTTAAGAGGAACTTAAATTATTCAAGCCCTTAATGTTCAGGGCTTTTTTTTTTTTTTTTTGAAGATGCATTTTGGAGCTGTCAAGCGAACAATCTTAAATGACAGATTGATGAATTCATTGTCCCTTCCCCACGTCTCCGGGAGGAGAGAGGGATATGGCTCCCAGGGAAAGCGGTTTTGCTAACAGAGACAGGAGTTTTTCCCTTAATTCCCACTTTTTGGAGCATTAACACCTTTCTGCTGGATGTAGAGTCAGCAGAGCAGGGTCGACATCAGCCACAGACCCAGATCCAAGCTGGGGATGGAAGAAATATTGGGAAGCTGACCGGTTTTGTAGGGATGGGGTCAGGAAGGCCAAGGAGTAGCTGGAGCTGAACATGGCAAGGGATGAAGGGAAGAATAAGAAGGATTTTGACAGGTCAGGAAAAGGTCAAAGGAAGCATTTCCCCCTGAAAAGCAAGACTGGAAAACTGGTAACAATGGATAAAGGATGAAATAACCAACTTTTTTTTGCCACAGTTTTTATGGAAATCTCTCTTCCCACACCTTTCCTGGGGATGGACAATGAGGTGGGGACAAGAGGAGTAAAATCCTTCCCACCGTAAAAGAACATCAGGTTCCAAAACCCCTGAGGAACCTGGATGTTCACAAGTTTGTGGGACCTGATGGGATGCATCCCAGAATCCTGAAAGATTCGGCTGATCTTGCTGCCAGGCCGCTCTCCGTGATATTTGAAGGGTCATAGCAGGAAGATGAAATTCCTGGTGACTGGAAAAAGGGAAATTTTGATCAACCAACCCAGTGACTTTTTATGATGCAGTGACCACTAGGAACAAGGGAATGGCCACATTTATTCCTTTATCTGGAATTCTGTAAGGTCTCCTATGAGGTCTCCCTGATAAAACCAAGTCCAGATCCACACAAACCCATCATACCCTACACATCATCTTAAACACCCGGGATAATCAGCTCTTTCTCAAATTCTTCCCAGGAATGAGGAATTGTGACCACACAGTTTGCAGAATTCCAGAATGGTTTGGTTTGGAAGGGAATTTAAAGATCATGGAATTCCAAATCCATGCCATGGACATTTTGGGGAGGGATTTCAAAAGTGCAGCTGGGGTTGTTCAGTGCTGGCCCCCCCTTGGGAACAAAGGGACAATCCAGGCACATTTATTGTGTAAGAACAGACTGAAAATCTGGGAAAAGTCCCTGTTTGCCTGGGGTTTTTTTTGCCAATCTCAGCTCCCACTTCAAGGCAGAGCTGCTTCCCACAGCCTCCTGGAAATAACGAACAGCAAAAAGATCCAACATCCCGGAGGGATAATGCAGCTCCGACGTTAATGCACATGGAAAGTTGTGCTCGTTCCCGGCCCGCTCCTTCTCAGACAGATTTTGTCAGACGGCAGCGAGTTCATCTCGGAACAAATGACTGAAGGCAGCAGGGATTGATTTCCAAGGGCAGGAGGAAAAGAGTTGAATCAGGACAGCCGGGATCCAGACGTGATGTGACAGCTCCCGAAGTATTCGAAGCGCGGAAAAGCTGCGGAAGCCGCGGCTTTGTGGGAAATGTCTTCATGGAGATGTCGCAGGCTGCTCGCTGTCTATTAAAGAAGAGCCACTGGGCCATTCCCAGGGTATTTATGGGGGGCTTGATGGCTTTAATAAAGGGGGAATTTTGAAGGGAAAGAGTGGAGAAATCAAATTCCCAGATGAAAGATTCCCAGCAGCTTTTTATTCCTCACAGAGCTCTGGGATGAAGTTCTATGGATGCAAACAGGTCAGGAAACAGACTTGGGAAAAGCTGCCTAACATGTGGAATGCCCTGCAGTAGAATTCTTCATTCTCCTAGTTATCCATAAATTAATTCCAAATTCTTGGTAAAGCAGGGAGTTGCCTCTAGGAACTTGCCAAGTCTCATCTGGGACCACTTTCCCTCCTTTCTGAGGTGTGGAGTTAAAGGTCCCTAAATTTAGGGACGTTTAACTCCACATCATGGACAGGGATTAATGGATTCATCCATGAATTAAAATCCTTGGTCTGAGTTCACAGTGGGCAGCAGGATGTGACGGTCTCATCCCAGAGCTGGTGCATCCTTGGATCAGAGGAGCCCTGACCATACTCCACTGACTGTCCTGGGAATCCCGACCACTCTGTTGCACGTGGGCGCTTGTATTCCTTAAAATTCCGAAAGGCAAATCCAAACCACATCCAATAAACCACATTTCCTTTCTCCAGCAAAGGACATCCCTGTTTTATCTGGATCACATGGTTCAAACCTCTCTTTAGGGCATTGGCCCTGTTTTCCTGCAGGATTAGGAGTTGATAAGAATAGGAACGGGAGCTAATGCCGGTCCCTGGGAAAAGCATCAGAGCTGAGTTTGGGCCTGACTTCCCCGTGGATCCATGGATTGTGGGTCCTTTAACAGCACTCAGAGGGTGCTAATTCCCTCTTGGAGGTAAAACTCCCCTCTCTATTTTTCCTCCTCTATCCTTATCTCATTCCCGGGCTTTAAAGAGAAGCCACCTGGCTGTGCTCCTCCCCAGCACCTGCTTTTCCTTGGATTACATATCCAGAGCCGAGACAGGGGTAACTTAAGAATGTTCCCTAATGGAGCCTGTGCTTTCCTTATCTCCCTGGGATAAAGGAGGCAGAGGGATGAAATGTAATTCCGAGTTTGCCGCCAATGTGACCAGACCCTGCATGGGACCGGGCTGGTGACGGCGGGAAGCTGCTGACACACACAAGAGCCAAGGTTATCCCGATTTGGAGCTGTCTCCAGCTTTTAAAGGACCAGGAAATGACAGCAGCTCCCTCAGGCTTGGGTGGCAGGGAGATGAAGGCTCCTGATATTTCTGAGCCGTGTTTTCCAAGCCCGGATGTCTCCTAAAGGACACCCAGCTCCTTCCTGGGTTAATCCATTGTTGGTGCAGGGAGAGCTGCATAGAAAAACAGAGGAATGGTTGGCTTGGGATCCCTGTAAGAAAGTTTGGAGAGTTTCTCCCACTCCAGAGTAGTGGTGCTGGAGTTGCCCAAGATGTCAACACGCTTGGGAGCAAAAATTCCTTAATTCTGAGACTCCAGGAACAAATGTCTGAACAGGGGGCCAGAAACTTGCATTGTCTGTTGTCCTACAAGGAAAGGCTGAGAAAATTGGGAATGTTCAGCCTGGAGAAGGGAAGGCTTTGGAGTCACCTAATTGAGGCCTGCCAGTACCTAAAAGGGCTCCAAGAGAGCTGGAGAGGGACTTTGGATTAGGGCATGGAGTGACAGGAAAAGTGGGAATTGTTTTAAACTGCCAGAGGGCAGGATTAGATGGGATATTGGGAAGGAATCCTTCCCTGTGAGGGTGGTGAGGCCCTGGAATGGAATTCCCAGAGAAGCTGTGGCTGCCCCATCCCTGGAAGTGTTCAAGGCCAGGTTGGATGGAGCTTGGAGCAACCTGGGATAGTGGAAGGAGTCCCTGCCCATGGAAAGGGGTTGGAATTGGATGATCTTTAAGGTCTCTTCCAACCCAAACCATTCCATGATTCCCTGATTTTGTGATTCCCTGATGTATCCTCATGTATCATTTATCTTGTGCACACCTCATTTTTGTTGGGTGAGGGGGAGAATGATCCCACGAACTCTGGATTCCACCTATTCCCACAAGAATTGTGAGGATCAGTTCACTGTCCAACCAGGAATTGCTTTCAAAAAACCTGGGGCCCTTCTAAAAGCTCATCTCCGGCTCACTAAAATCCATTAAAAACATTTAATGTTTGATTGGTGCTGAGATCCAGCATTCCAAGGAAAGGCAACTTGGCCTTTTTCAAGCCTGGAACTGAAGAGGAAATGTGCTCAGTGAATTCCCTGCTTCCTGTTTCAAGCACACAATGGGATTGATTCCATTTACATCCCCATGATGAATTCCAGAGATTCTGGACTCTCCAGATTCAGAGAGAGGCTCTGAAAATCCACGTGGAAGAGCCTCAGGTCAGTTTTCAGCACTTTAGACTTGGCCTTCTTGATTCTTTTCTCAGCTACCATGTTGGAAAGATGAATTAAAGATGGGATTCAGGTGGAATTAAAGTAGGAACTGCTTTTCCCTCAAAAATCCATTGCCCAGATCTCCTTCAGATCCGTTCGTTCTTACCTCAGTTTGGCTCAGAGCTGCCAGCTGGAAGTTTGGGGAGTGAAGGTGACATCTCCTGAGCCTTGAACTTGATGATCCTCGCGGTCTTTTCCAACCTCGATGGTTCTGTGGTCCCTCATCAGCATTTTCCTCAGGGATTTTGAATGAATAAATAAGTGGGAGGCGCTTGTGTGGCCACAGCTGGCTGGTGGGAGGATTCAGGAGGAGGGGATCAAATATTTAAGGGAAAGGTGAGGATTAATTCTTATCATGGAATGGATGGGACATTAAAGTCCATCTTAAAGTTTAAACGGGATATTGGGAAGAAATTCTTCCTTGTGAGGGTGGGAAGGCCCTGGCACAGTTTTCCCAGAGAAGCTGTAGCTGCCCCATCCCTGGAAGTGTCCAAGGCCAGCTTGGATGGGGCTTGGAACAACATGGGAAAGTGGAAGGTGTCCCTACCCAATGGGGCAGGGAGCTGGAATTCCATGATCTTGAAGGTCCTTTCCAACCCAAACTATTTTATAATTCCTGGACCCATCCCATTCCTCTCCTGCCTGAACCATTCATTTCTCCACCTGATCTATCCCATCTATCCCATTTTTCCTACTCCTCAAGCCCAGTCAGTGGGACTAGAAGAAGAGACCTTGGTACAGTGCTTAGGCCTGTGCCACCTTCTCCCAGTGTTGTTCCATTTTCCCCTCATCCTAAATCCCTCCAAAACCCTCTTTTCCCTCCCTTTCCTCCTCCTTGTCACCCTCATCCTGTCTTTCCCGTGCCATAGGGCAGGAGTGTGGGGATTGCTGAGGAAGAGCTGGAAAAAACAGAAATGGTCTCTCCACCCCAAATCTGCTTGGAATCTCATTTCCAACCTCCAGGCCGGATTTCTCCCCTTCCTTTTGCTCCAAGCAGGGTGGCTGAGGGGAATTTGCATCGCCAGCACCTGTGGAACACCAGGTGTGGAATTTAATGGTCACTATGGGGAGAGAGGTACAGGCTCCCCCCATTCCCTTTTCCCTTTAAGGGAACATTATCCAAACAAACGCGCTCGGAAAGTGCTGAAGCGAAGGCAAATAATGACACGGGAGCAGGAGCCAGGCATTAAATATTCATGGAGCTGGAATATTAAAACTTTTTACTTCATCGTGTCAAGGCACCAGGCGAATGCAAACAAATGAGCCCCACTGAGCGCTGCCTGCGTGGGCCAAGACAGGGACGAGCCACTCCCGCGGCTGCGGACAGGCCTGCAGTCGCTCCCGAGATGTCAGGCTCCGAGGGGAACAGGGAATCAGCGGTCCCCGTCTCTCCCGAGATGTCAGGCTCCGAGGGGGACAGGAATTCCGCGGGATCTTTAATTGCTTGGCGTCTCTAAATGAGCTCTGCGAAGTGACAACTCTGCTGCGTGAACTGGGAGTGGGGATGTGGGGCCTGGGAGAGGCCCCGGCCCTTCCCACCTGCTGTGCTGTCAAAATGTGGGAAAAGGGGGCATATCTGGCAGAGGGGGGGGGTGATTTCCAACCCCTCTCGTTAATTTGGGGCTGTCTTTGCTAATTAAGGCACCAGGCCCTGTCTACTCCTCGCTGTGCTGCTGACAACAGGCTCCTTCCAGGAGTTGGGATGTGGTGACATCCAGCCAACTCCAATCACGAGCTCTCCCTGGGATCCTGGAAGTGATGACTCTTCCAGGGTGGGGCTGGGGTTTGCAGGCTGTGGGAACAGCTGGAATCCCCTCCTGGACATGATTATGTGGAAGAGGGATCTGTTTTCTGGGAAGGTGAGCACAGCCACCCACTGCTCCCCTAAAACGAGGTTCTGAGCCCTCCTGTTCCCAGTGCAGATTCCAGAGCCCTGCTCCATCCTCACCCTCTGCTGTTCATGGTCCAACTCCTGTAGTGGCACAGATCATCCTGGAATCATGGAATGGTCTGGATTGGAAGGGTCCTTAAGGATCACCCTGTTCCATCTCCTTCCAGCTTGCTCCAAGCCCCATCCAACCCAACCTTGATTTTCCAGGCAAGAAACGAATCAGGATGAGGAAAGTTGGTGGAAGGGGCTCTTCAATTAATCTGTTCCAGCCCCATCAATCATTAATTAAGTCATTTTCCTCGTTAAATCGCGCACACTTTTAACGCACCCTGTTTATTTAATGACTCCTGTGATGCCCTGAACACAATTACTGGGAATGAGGAGGAAAGGATTAGCCCAGGAATCTCTGGCTGGATGAAGCTTTATTGGAAGTGCAGCGAGCATCACATCTGGATTTTTAATAGATAACTCCTCTAAGTAATTGATTAAGTAATTGATTAATCATAAACTCCCAGACTGCCAGAGCCAGACTTAATTTTATGGCACTTTAAAAAAAAAAAAGAAAAAAAGAGGGAAGGATGGAGATGATGTAATAACCAGCAATCGAGAGGCAAATAAAGGAGGGGAATGTTTGATTAAACATTCCATAGATTTTTATCTCTTTGTCCGTTACAGAAGTGCCTTCCTTGGGAAGAAACATCTTAATAACAGCCAAGGTTTTCATGGAGCTTTCCATGAGGAAGATGGTCGGGGGTAGGGTGATTTTGAGGAATATTTTAAATCCCTCCGTAGGGATAAGCCATGAAAAATGAAGCTTGGAGCAGGATGTGATTCCATGTCACAAGTAACATTCCAAAGCCTGACTCCCAACGGTGGTGGCTCCAGCCCAGAAGTTGGCAGCTGGATGCCCTGTGGAGTGTCCTGACCAAGGTTTCCTGAGAATTGGACAAAAAAGTATGGAATACTGGCCAAGAAGCTTTTAAATATTCGGGGTAAAGTGACCCTGCTTTATTGAGAAACAGTAAATCACGGAATCCTGGAATGGTTTTGGATGGGAGGGACCTTGAAGATCATCTCCTTCCACCCCCTGCCATGGGCAGGGACACCTCCCACTATCCCAGGTTGCTCCAAGTCCCATCCAACCAGGCCTGGAAAGTTTCCAGGGGTGGTGACAGACACGACAGCAAAGCTTGGACTTCATCAGTGCAGACTAATTCAGACTGAAGCATTCCTGGGCCTGTCCAGAAGAATTCCGTGAATCTGGAGAACACCAAGACTGGAAATCAAGATGAATCCAGAAAGCAGGATTTTTCCTAGACCAGGCAGGGGCAGAGATAGGGTTTGGAGAGCACAGATGGGATTTCTCCATGGCTTACTCAAAACTTTTGATTTTGAGAATCTCCCGTTGACTTCAACAGTTCACAGGTGAATCCTGTGGCGAATTTCCATGATTATATGGAATTCCCACCTAAAAAAAAGTTAAAAATAAATTTAAAAAGGAATTATTTTGGGAATAATTCCCCTCAGCTGTGGTGCTGCTGTCTCAGACCTCACGTCCTCGGTGTCCACAGCTGGAGAGAGAAGGATCCAGCCTTGGCCCACTTGGTGATGATGGAAAAGAGGAGCCCTAAAGGTGTCATTCCAATCCCACATTCCAGTGCTGCTAAATCCATGCACAGAACAGGGCAATTCCAGCCTGAGCCAGCTTCCAACCTGTCCATAGGGCTGGAATTTCTATAGGATTTTCCTGGCTGATTCCTGATCCCTGGTGTGGTGGCAGAAGAGCTGAAATCTCACCTGTAACTGCCCTGCACAGATAACAAAGTCATTCATGGCATTCCTCTTTTCCCAGGAAAACAATTTCAGGGAGAAATGGCCTCAAGTTGCACCAGGGGAGGTTCAGGTTGGATATTGGGAAAGATTTCCTCACTGGAAGAGTGGTCAAGCATTGGAATGGGCTGCCCAGGGAAGTGGTGGAATCACGATCCCTGGGAGTGTTCAAAAACCCCATTTCCAGAGGGCAGGGTTAGATGGGATATTGGGAAGGAATCCTTCCCTGTGAGGGTGGTGACACCCTGGAATGAAATTCCCAGAGAAGCTGTGGCTGCCCCATCTCTGGAAGCGTCCAAGGCCAGGTTGGATGGAGCTTGGAGCAACCTGGGATAGTGGAAGGAACTGGATGACCTTCAAAGGTCCCTTCCAACTCCAACCTTTTTATGATTCCATGATCCTATAAAGAGAGAACAAACAAGGAGCAGAGAAAATTTCCCAGGAAACTTCTCACACCATAGAGGGTGAGAGGTCCAAGGTGACAGAATCCATTAGTCCAGGTGAGAATTAAGGAAACTCTCTCCTGGATACGGATCCAGGCAGGCATGGATCTGCCTGGCACAGGGCGATTTCCGTGTGGCAAGTGGATTTTTGCTCTTTCCATACCAAAATTTTTCCAAAAACTTTCTTGGAGACTGCTCTGCTCTGCACTTGGAAAGACACTTGGGAGCCAGGAGGACTGGACATAAAACTGGTCCTAGGTCCTGCAAGGTCGCCTCTTTAACCTTGCACCAGGGCTTTGTGGGTACATCTGATTTTCTTCAGGAGCCCAATCCAGCCAGGATGATAAAAAGCCTGGAAAAATCCACGTGCTGGCTCTGGGAGCTACAGGTAGGAAAACAGCCCGAGGCAGAGGGAGAAGAGTTAAGGATGGGGGTGCAGGGGGAAGAAAAAAAGGGGCTGAGATTGCAACACAAATAAAAGATAAATCAAGCAGCAGGAGAGAATTCCTCCAGTGCCAGTTTATTTATCATTATTTTCCCTGGACACTGACAAGCCCGGGAATGTGGGGTGGGCAACCAGCAAATCCGGCTTGATGGATGAGGCGTGGAGAGGGAAGGAGCCTCTGCCAGGCCTCGGAGAGGAGGCAGCAGGGCAGGGATGCAGGGATGCAGTGGGAAGTGCTCCGTGCTTGGCACTGGGGGGCCTTTCCCCTTCCCGGCCTCCTTCAGCTCCATGGAAAAGGGAGCAGCTGGTGCAGCAGCAGAGCTCAGGAATCAGGTCCTTGTCATTCCTGGAGATTCCTTGCAGAGCCAGCTCTGAGTTGGAAGAATCCTCGGAGCCGGGAGCAGCGTCCATGCTGCCAGGGAGCTGAGTTTTCCTACGTCTTTGCTGCATCCCAGCACTCTCTATCCACTAAAATTCCTTTCTTTCCGATATATTTTGTGACATTCCCATGAAAAAAAAGTGCTGTATTTAATCTTCTGTCTGCTGGGAAAACACAAGAGCCCAGATCCCTAAAAGTCCTTAAATCTCCTGTGGGAAAACACAAAGGCTCAGTTCCCTAAAAATCATTAAATCCCCTGTGCTTTTTGTGGATATTCCTCCTATCCAGGCTTTTCCAGAGCTCAGCTCAGCTGCTATTTGAATATTCTTAAAATTCTTAAATCCCCAATCTCCCAACATACTTTTTGAGCTGCTTGGAGCCCTTGCTCTCCAAAAATCCTTGGAGGTCCAAAATCTGCTTGATCTAGGAATGGCCTGTGGTGAAGGGCTTCAAACTGGAAAATGAGGAGCATTCCCCCAAAAATCCATGCATGGAGCAGGGGCTGGAGGAAGGCGGGAGGGAGAAGAGAAAGGACCTGGATACAGCTCCAAGGATTCTGACTACTTGACCTTCTCCGTGGCAGGAGGCTTGGAATGAGATGATCTTTAAGATCCCTTTCAACCTAAAGCATTCCATGAGTCTATGAAAGGCTTGGGATACACAAAAAAAGGTCTGTCTGGAAAAATCCATGAGGATTTCACCCAACACCTTAACGCCAGCTAAGAAGGAACCCTTTTATCTGTGTCCAGGTTCATAAACTCGTGCAGTGGGTTGGGCTGGAAGGGACCTCGAAGATCATCTGGTTGCAACCATGAGCTGGGACACCTTCTACTAGACCAGGATGCTCCAATTCCCATCCAACGTGGCCTTGAACACTTCCAGGGATCTACACAAACCTTCCTGGTTTTAGTCAGGAAAAATCCTCAGCTTTTTCCGCCCATTTTTTACTTTAAAACTGATGAGGGTGAGCTGATTCTGCCCCTTCAACCCCTCTGGAGAGATCCCACCTGGAATGTTGCATCCAACTCTGGAATCCCAGCACAGGAAGGACATGGAGATGTTGGAGGAGTCCAGAGGAGGCACCAAGGTGATCAGAGGGATGGAGCAGCTCTGCTGTGAGGAAATGTTGGGAGAGCTGGGACTGTTCAGCCTGGAGACGAGAAACTTTGGGGTGACCTAATTGTGGCCTTCCAAGACCTGAAGGGATCCTGGAAGAAATATGGAGAGAGACTTTGGACAAGGGATGGGATGACAGGACAAGGGGGAATGGCTTCAAACTGACAGAGAACAGGTTTAGATGGGATATTGGGAAGGAATGCTTCCCTGGGAGGGTGGTGAGGCCCTGGCACAAGTTTCCCAGAGAAGCTGTGGCTTCTCCATTCCTGGAAGGGTCCAAGGCCAGGTTGGACAGGGCTTGGAGCAACCTGGGATAGTGGGAGGTGTCTCTGCCCACGGCAGGGGGTTGGAATGAGATGAGCCTTAAGGTCCCTTCAAACCCAAACCATTCCATGATTCTAGAAAATATGGAGATAATGACTCGTGACTGTGGCCACAAATCCCAGTTTTATAGAAAATTCCAAAGGTTTCACGGATCCTTGCAGTGGCTCAGGTGAGGTCTCTGTGCCCTTACAAACAAAGACGATTTTCCTTCAGATTCTGGGATTTTGTCACTTCTCTCTGTCTCAATTCCCAGACCTTACAAAACAAAACCAGTCCCTGTAAGGGACAGCAGGAAAGGATGGGATCGGGATTGCAGGAATTTTATTGACGACCTTCCAGGCTCTCCCACAGCTCAGAGGGGAAGGGGAGGGGAGAGGGGGTGAGATTTTATTTATTTGGAGCAATTCCCTTCACTCCGTGCAGCCCCTGGGATGCATCCCTTGGCTGTGTTCCCCTTTCCCACCTTTGGGAAGGAAGCAAATTAATGCAATCCTTGGATGGAATTAAAAATAATGGAGAACTTTATTTTAATGCCCCGTTAAAGACCGAGGCAACACAGCCTGATTTGCTCCTATTTTTTAATTTTATTCCCAATATTTTTTAGCTCTTTGGTCGGCTCTGAGGAAGCTTTGGGAGTGAGGAGGGATTTCAATAATTACCTCCCGATTCCGCCCCGGATACGGTGCCCTATCCCTAAAGCGCAGGCCCTCCACGCCTGCCCTTCATCTGCAACTCCAAGGGAAGCAGTTTTCCATGGAGCCGCATTGATATTCAAATAGATTCTCGTGGAAGCAGCATTCCAGCCAGGAGCGTGTGAAGGAGCAACTAATGGATTAGCACTTACGCTCGGGTTTAAACCACGTTTTAGGATAGCGCAGCTGGAAAGGGACAGATGATGAACTCCTCTTTTGCAGCTCCCCTCCTCCTCCTCCATCCCTGTTTCACCCACTCCGTCTTTCCTTCTTTTCTGCATCCCCCTCCTCCTCTCCGGCCGGGATGCAGCAGCATCCTGGCACCGCTGAGCTTGGCAAAATTGATGACGGGACTTTAGGATCCATTAGAAAAACAAATTCTTAAACAGTGTCTTCTAAAATCAATCACTTTTACCTTTAGTGGGATTTATGGCTGCCCTGCCGGCCCTTATTGCAAAGATCCATGGCTGCCAAGAAGGAAAAAAAAAAATTCCAAGTGGCTCAGCTCAGGGCTGGAGGCTCTGAACTCTCCCCTTCTCCCCACGGAGGTGACCCCGGGTGAATCCAAAGCGAATGTCTGGGATCGACAGGGAGTAAATCTGGTTTGTGGGGACAGAAATCCTAAGGGACATGTGGAACATCCCTAAGCCGGGTTTTCCAGTCCAGAGCTGGGAACTGGGAAAGTTCAGGAGTGGGAAAAAGATGCTCCAAAGGTTATAAAAACAGAGGGGTGAGGACAGAACAAGTGAGTATTAACGGGAGAGGATTAGGAGCGTTTCTTCCTGGATTAATCCCTATTTGAATCCGAGGATTTCTTTTATATCCTGGTGTGGAATGTGTAAGGAATAGACAAAGTTGTGGAATCACATCCCTGGAAGTGTCCAGGCTCAGGTTGGATGGGGCTCGGAGCAACCTGGGATAGTGGAAGTTGTCCCTGCTCATGGCCAGGGGGTTGGAATGAGATGATCCCTATACCCCAATCCAAACCATTCTGGGATTCAAGGATTCCACACACAAGGTGATAATTCCATGCAAAAGGCAAAAAAGCAGCTAATCCAAGTAGGAAAGGTCGGAGCAGCAGGAAGGAGCTTCCTGGCACTGGGTGTCATTCCAGGAGCAGGAGCACAGAGTGGAAAACTTCCTAAATACGGAGACACACCCAGGAGAGGGGAATAATCTTTCCAGGGATGCATTGATGGATATCCAGCAGCACAGGGATCTGCCCTGAGAAGAGAGAGGATTTTGGAGGTTCCATTATGGCTTTTCCCTTGAATTGTTTTTGTTTAGGGATCAGAAAGGTTTGGAAAAAATCTCTCTCAGAATCCTATTTAATAAAATATGGGAAGTTGACCAAAACCGTGACCTATTCTTGGAATTTTTAAGGGGCTTGGTAGGTTCTAGGGATCCCAAATTTCGTTTCAATTGGATTCACTGGTAAGAGAAAAACAGGGAAAACCTTTTTTTCCACAGATATGTTGTGCCACCAAGTATTTAATCCAAGCTGACGTGGATGAGAGGGGAATTCTCTCGGTTTGAACCTCCTGATGCTTCCCAGAGCCTTTTCTCCTCACTTTGAGGAGACTGGGAAGACTGGGCTGGAAAATCAAGGAGGTAAAATTGGGATAAACAGGGAGGGAAAAGGGGAACCATACAAGAAGCGAATTCAGGTCTTTGAGCACCTTCCCTGCCTTGGCTCCAGGGCCAGGAGGGGCTGATGCCAGGATGTGAGTAAATCCAGGGAGAAGCTCGTAATTCCTATCGATCCTCCAGCAGGCAGCACGAGGTGGATAAAAATGCTTGTTCTATCATTTAGAAAAATGGCAATGTTATGATAGAAGGGATTGATTTTCCTCTTTAGGAATATTCATAAACACCGGTTCCAAGAACTGATAAATCCTTCCCCTGCGCCGAGTAAATCATTCCCAGGGCTTCCCAGAGCGCCGGGGGCAAGGGAGGATGTGATTTTTAATTCCTTCTGGAGGAGCTGGAAGTGGGGGGGAGTCTGGGAGTGCAGGTCACTCACAGCCAGACCTTCGTTCCGTGGGACTTCAAAATCCCATATTCCTCGTTATTTCCCTGTTTTGGAAAGCTGGGAAAAGAGGCTGAAGGCTTCCCTCCCTGATTTTAGCTTTGATCCCACTAAATCAACTGAATCCGGGATTTTTTGGCTTCAAATTCCTGTTTTCTCCCTTTTTTGTGATGGTATGGAAATGTGAAGTCCAGCTGGGATATAAATCCTGATCCCTTCAGGAATTTTCCCTGGGATAATGCCATCTCACCGTGGCTTTTGTTCCTCCACTTTAGCCTTTCCCAGGGACAGGACCACATCCCACATGTCTGGTTTGAGCCAATCCCTGTTTCCTTCCCAGAAAGGATGGATAAAATTCTCCAGGATCAGGGAGATCTTCTCTGAGCCCATCCAAAAAACCCTTGGCACAATTGGCCTCCACTTCCCACTCCCTGCTCCGGTTTAAGGTGGAATGTTCTCCCACTCCATGGATTTAGGCCTCCTCCATGTCACTGGCATGATCCAAACCCCACAGTTTGGCCTCTGGGATGGTTAAGAAAAGGTGGAGCCACATTCCGGGTGCATTCCCACCTCCTGAGGTTGTCCAGGAGATCACTAAGGAGTATTCATATCCCTGGAAGTGCTCAAGGCCAGTTTGGATGGGTTTTGGAGCAACCTGGGATAGTGGAAGGTTGCCCATGGCAGGAACTGGATGAGCTTTGAGATCCCTTCCAACCCCAGGAGTCTCTAAGGAGGATTTATCCCAAGAAAATCCGGAAGCACCTGATCCTGCTGGACAAAATTTGGCGGGGTAAATTAAATTAACTTGGAATGGTTGAGGTGGAGCTTGTCTATCCTCTTCCTTGTGGGAACATCGGCCGGGAAAAGGATCCCCTTCCCGCTGGTGTTTCCACAATTCTCATGGATGTGGCCTTAAATCCCCACTTTTCCTCATCCCTTTTCTGCTTCTGTGGTTATGATCCAAGAAGAAAAACTCCTTGGAGATATCCCTGGGAATTACCCCACAGGACCCATTTTTAGTGGAAAGAAAGAAAAAAGCAATGAGGCAAATAAAAAAATTCCTGCCTGTCCAGGTGTTTTGAGAAATTGAAGTTTTTATAGGGACTTGATAAGATTAATAAAACCAGGAATATTTTCATGGAATCTCTATAAGAATTCCACCTTTTTATAAGCTTTAGCTCATCTCGTATCACTCCATCACCTGTGGAATTCTTGGGACAGCAAAAGAAGGAAAAGGCAAAGCATCCTCACTTGTCCAGGTCGTTCCTAACATTTTACCTGGAGGGAAATATTGAAAACGTGGATATTTGCAGGATATTTGGATACCTGACGAGGAGCTTTATCCACTGAGGGAAAAAAAAAATAAAAAATAAAAAAGAAAGAAAATCCATGTGTGTCCTGATAAAAAATATTAGCAATTTTTATTACCTTTTAGATTTTACTCCTGCACTAATCCATTTTAATGAGGTCAGCCCGCCTGGCTCCAGGTACCCGGACTAAGTGGAGCAGTTTAATGTCGGGATCAGGGATGAGGAGCATCAGGAAGGGGGGTCTGGATGTTGGACTTTATATCACCCAAAATTACGGCGTAAAAATTGACTCCGTTTGCACATTTTTAACTGGATTTGAAATCGACACCGTGTGTAATTATAAAAAGGGATATATCTGCTGGGAATGGGATGAAGCACAGGATTTTCTGTAGGAAAAATTTGCTTATTAGTGCACAGGGAAGATTTATGGGATGATATAATTATTTATTAGGATGTATTTTGTGGAGAAGGGATCGTATTATCCGTATATTTCCTGCATTATGGCTCTGGACAGTCAATATTAATATTGCTGGAATTTATGATTGGATTTTAGAAAACCACTTTTCCCTCTGTTGTTTCGCTCCTTTAGGGAGCAGTTGCACGGATTGGAATATGGGAATGTCAGGAAGATCTTCCTGCAAAACTGGAAATTTACATCAAAAAAGGTTGGAGACAGCCTGGATACAGGGATTGGGGCGAGCCCAAGTTGTTCCCTATGATAGGAACCTGGTCTTGGACATGAGAAATGATCCATGGAATCCTGGAATGGTTTAGGTTGGATCACCTTGACATGGCCAGGGACACCTTCCTCTAGACCAGGTTGCTCCAATCCCCATCCAACCTGGCCTGGGACACTTCCAGAAATGTGGAATCCCCAACCAGGACATGTCCACTGTTCTTCCGTGGCCAAGAGGAAAACTCTGAGGAATTCCTGCTCCTCCTTCCTCCTCTTTTGCTCCCAGTTGTTGGAATTACATCTCCTTGGGGCAAGCTTGGCTTTGGGGACCACCTTGGGATTTGGGAACCTCCCGAGGCTTTCCAAGCAGCTTCTTCCAGACCTTGTGGGACAAGAAGAGGACTCGTTGTCATTGTCATTGTCACGTGATATTTGTTGATACCTTGGGCTGTCCCTCACCATTGTCTGGTTGATGTTTTATGGGAGGGAGGGAGCCTGACTGACATCAAATTTGATAAAGAAATTGATAAGCGTCGATAGTGGAGATGGGAAAAGGCCTGGAGGGAGATGTGAGGATGGATAAATATGCCGGGGAGATGGATTTGGACGGAGCCCATCCGTCTCGGATAAAGATCAATACATCCATACCTCCTTTACACCCATCGGTTGTTATCAGTGAGCACCCGACTTATTTGATCTTTTCTGTTTCGCAGGATGAAGGAAATGTTTTCCCTGGATCCACACACGGGAAGAGGGAAGGGAGAGTTTCAGATATCCGAGAGACTGATGCCACAGAAGCCCTAAATTGCACCTTTACCCTCTCTCCTGTTTGCTCTGCTCCCCATCGCTCTGAAAATCACCCTGAAATTCCACTGTCAGAGCGGTCCCCAAATCCTGGGATTGAGAGATGGGATCCGTCTGTGCAGTTTTCTCTGGGATTCTCAACCCTGGCAGCGCCAAGTCTTGTTTTTCCTGTAAGTCCCACGTAATAAACCCCTGGGAATTGTGCAACAAATTGCTTAAGTTGCTGTTTTCTCTCCAGCCTCTCCCCTCCTCCCTCTCCGTGATCCTCCCCCCTGGCTTTGGCTGTTTATTGCCAGCGGAATCGATTCGGGATGGTTTCCCCCCTCCCCTCCTCTTCCCTCTGCCCCCATCTCCCACCCTCTCTCCACACTCCCATCACCTTTTCCCCCCTCCCTCCCCACCTTCCCGGAGCTCCGGGGAGCCCGGTCAATCCATCACCGTGTCCCAGGCGTGTGACAGCCCCTCATAAATGCACCACAATGAGCCCAAATCAGCACCAGCCCAACCAATTTCGCAGAGCAGGAAACATCTGAGGAGCTGAATCCCGGCGTGCCGGAGATTGGAATTGGGAAATTGGTTCTACTCCTCTTCCGTGGTGCTTTTTAATATTTTTTTTTTTTTTTTTAAGCTTACCTATAGATTCTCTCCCTCTTTAGATACATATTTAAGGTAATTCTCTCCCACTTAAATCTCCAGTGCTTATTCCACACGGACAGCGTGGCCCAGTTGCTCTCTCCCTCTCTGCCTCTCTCTCTCTTCCCTCGATTAGGAGAGGGTTTTATTGGGAAACTTGCTTAGGCTGCAGGAATGTGCTGCCTTCAGCAGATTGAGGCTGCAAGCGGGGCTGGGCTCCCGCTGCCACGCTCAGCTCCCCCCGCAGCCATCCCGGGAGTCCCTGATCTCTCCTTCCAGGGGCTCAAATCGTGGAAGGCGACTTTTCCCATGGGATCAGCCAGTGTGGGGTGTGAGCGCTTGTTCCCTCCCGGAAAGGGTAGAGGATGGAGTTAATGCACATCCTCACGGAGTTATGGATGTGTGACCTCACTCTGAGAGCACTCAGTAGTCAAAGGGCAGCGATTCCGTGGAGATTTTGTCATCCCAAAGAACATTTGTCCCGCTCGGATGAATGATAACCTGACCCTCATGAGCTGATTGCCATCAGCCATAACAGCACGGATGGACATTCCCCCTTTTTGGAGGTACTTAGGGGACATGAATCCCACGTGGAATTTGAAGGGACAGCTTTGCAGAGCTGGAATGACCTTCTGAGAGTGTTCGCGCAGGGCCTGGTGTCACCTTCTGGTCGCTCACTAGTGGATGAAGCTGAGGTTTTGTGGGATTTGTGGTGCCAAGCTGGGAGATGCTGGATGGGATGGGATGCTGATGTTTGGGTCGAGCCAGCAGAAAGATGGAAAAGGGAAATCACAGGAAAATTCTGTCTCCAGTCTGCAAGGCTCAAGATTAACACCCCCCTCCCCTTTTCTTCAGAGGTAGAACTGCCCGTGAGCTCTTCCAGCGGAGGGACATGCCAGGAAACTGGGAGAGAAAAGGGTTGGAACAAAACAGGAAAGTGGAGACAGAGTTCCAGACAACACACAGTTAATGTAGTGATGTTGTGTGTGCTCCACAAGGGTTGAAAAAACAGGGAAAAGAAAAACTGGATGCATGAAGCCGGGAAAAATCTGTGAAGGGCTGTGAAATACGAGACCGCCTCTGGCTCCGGAGTTGCAAACTGGACAGTTTGGAAAACAGTGATGGTATTTTGGGGAGTCTGCATTAAGATCATCTTGTGTTTGTGAGGTCCTGGTGGGACATGAGCTCCCAGGCCAAGCTGATCTGGCATTTCTTAGGGAATGATGTGAATGCCGTGAAATGTCTGAGGTGTTTCTGAAGGGATCCAACAGGAAAGATGGGGAGAGAAAATTTACAAGGGCCTGGAGTGACTGGAAAATGGGGGAATGGCTTCCCACTGCCAGAGGGCAGGGTTAGATGGGATATTGGGAAGGAATTCTTCCCTGGGAGGGTGGGGAGGCCCTGGCACAGGTTTCCCAGACAAGCTGTGGCTGCCCCATCCCTGGAAGTGTCCACAGCCAGGCTGGATGGGGCTTGGAGCAACCTGGGATAGTGGAAAGTGTCCCTGCCTGTGGAACTGGATGATCCCACCCAAACCATTCCAGGATTCCATGAGTTGTATCCAAAACAGGAATTAACATGCACGGAAAAGCCTCCATCCAGCTTTCCCTGCAGGTGCCTGGCACCAACTAAAAATAAACCAAATTGTTTTGCAAATCGTCCTGGGAAGCTGCTCCCAAACCAATGGGGAGAAGGCCTTGGATCTCCTTAGATCCTGGCTGACACCTCCAAGAAGATTCCTGACCATGCACCTGTTCGGGTGTGACCTGGGTGGTTTTCCAAGCCCATTTTCCTGTCACCTGGGTGGTTTTCCAAGCCTATTTTCCTGTCACCTGGGTGGTTTTCCAAGCACATTCACGTGTGACCTGGATGGTTTTCCAAGCCCATCCTGACCCCAATTCCAGAGCAGCCACTCACCCAAATTGCTGGATGTTCTTCCTTCACCTCTTGCCACTTGAGCCATTACACTCGGAGCTTCCCTGAGTGCCCAAGGGCCTCTCCCTGGTGATCACTCATCCCGGGAAATGGTTACGAGGCAGATAATTAATTGTTGCGAGTCACTAAAAAAATGATCATTCTTTGCAGAAAATTACCCCGATGTTCTGCAGAAATGTTAATGCTCGCAGCCATAAAACGAATGGGGAGCTACAGCTCCGGCTGCCAGGAGAGCCGTGAGTTATAATCCCACCACTGGATGCGGAGAGCCCGAGCTTCCAGACGTTTCTGGAGAGAGGGAATGCATTTTCGCTGGATAACAGTTTAATTTTATGATTATTTTTCCTGCCCCAGAGTCTGCAGTTGAGTATTAATGACTGAAGCAGGGATAGGAACGGTTTTGCTGATCCCAGCTTGGCGTGGAGAGAGGCTTCATATTTATTTCCCATCTGGATACTGGGATTTTACTCCAAACAGTTGGATAAAAGGACTTGGAAAGTCATGGCAAGGCTGGTCAGGTTCTTAGGGCTGTATTCCATGGCCTCCCGGGGATAAAGAGCTGGGATTTAGGAACAGCAGGGAGAGAAAATGAAGATTAACAGGTTAATTGTTGAGAGTTAACAACTCTTCATTTGCTCTGCAACCAAAATCCAGTTGGGACAGCTGGAAAGGTGGTCTGGACATAGTCCTTGTCCCCATATCCCAATAAATCCAGCCAGGTGAGGCTTAGGAACTCTAAAAATTTGGCTTGGGAGTCAGGATAACTCCTGACGTTGCATCCAGCAGGGTTCCCGTGGCTCACAATGCAAACGCTGCTGATTCCAGAGCCCAGCTGAGGTGGGCAGGTGTAAAGAAGGACACGGAGTGGGTTTTGGAAGGAATTTCTCCCATCCCTCTCCGAGATAAGACCTGACATTTTTATCGATTTCCATTTGTTCTGGAGCAGCGTTTGCATCACTCACTCCGCAAATGGAATGAGGAGATGACTCAGATCACAGCTGCTTTCCCAAATGTGGTTTGGGGTTTTTGTTTTTGTTTTTTTTTGTTGTTGTTCAAGAAACGTGCATTTCCCAAAAGATCAGCTCTTGGCTTTCTTCTTCCGTGCTCGAATTCCAGTGACTTCACCTCCAAGAAATGGGGTGGGTTTCCCGGCTGCAGGGAAGTCAGCGAGTGAGACAAACACCTCTTCCCTCTCTTCCAAGCTTCAGTTTTCCCTGTTTTTCACACAACTGGGTTTGGAATCCATCTGTGGACAGCAGGGTAGAAGAAAATGAACTTTCTCTTCCAGCAGGAGTCCAAGATCCAACAGATCCATGTCATATTCTAAGGAAACCCGCTAATCAGGGTGCGTTGCTGGATAGATGGAATTTGCTGGATGGAGTGCCCGGGGATGAGAAAAGTACAGGGAGCAGAAATGTTGATGGAGAATCCAGTGTGGAGCAAAGGGGGATGAATTCCAAGTCAAGCAACCGGAATCAGGGAGCGACAGGGCAGGAATGACAGGGAAATCCTGCAGGAATTTGAGTTGTTTCTGACTATGAGAGAAAATCCAGCCTTCAAATCCAATAAACAAAAGAGCCAGAGGGAGGGAGGGGGTTGGAGTCTCTGTCCCTGGTGGGGAGGTTTAGAAGATGACACAGCAGGAAAGATTTGGGTTGGACATTAGGCAAAGGTTCCCAAATGGAATGAGTGAAGGAACGTCTGGGAAGGAGGAGGATCTCCAAACAATGGTGGAGTTCAAGACCAGGTCAGGCGAAACCTTGGAAGAGCAACATGGATCTTGCTACTCCTACCCTGAGGAGAAGGAATGACTCCATGGACTCAGAATGGTTTGGTTGGAAAGGACCTCCAGGACCATCCAGTTCCAAGGGCAGGGACACCTTCCACTATCCCAGGTTGCTCCAAGCCCTGTCCAACCTGGCCTGGAACACTTTCCAGGGATGGGGCAGCCAAAGCTTCTCCGGGAAACCTGTGCCAGGTCCTGCCCACCCTCCCAGGGAAGAATTCCTTCCTGGTATCCCATCTAACCCTGCCCTCTGGAAGTCTGAAGCCGTTCCCCCTCTTAGTGTCCCTCCATCCCTTGTCCCAAGTCCCTCTCCAGCTCTTTGAAGCCCTTTCAGGCACTGGAAGGGGCTCCAAGTTCTCCCTGGAGCCTTCTGGTCTCCAGGTTGGGCATTCCCAGCTGTCCCAACCTGTCTCCAGAGCAGAGATATTCCAGCCCTCTCCATGACCCTACAGTGCCTATTCCACCCTCTTTTCCAGTTTTTTTCCAGCTTGTTTTTCCCACATAACCAAAACCCAACTAGGGACCAGCCTTTCTGCGGTCGCACCTTTGATTTCTGCTGATCAAAGCCAGGCTCAGAGGACTGATGGAGCTTCCTGACTCCAGGACTGATCCCTCCTCTGTACTTCCAACTCTAATGAGCCATCTGGGAAGAGGAACGGGAGACAGGAAAGTGCTTTGCCACCCTGAGGTGACACAAACTTGTCACTGATGCCTCCTTTGATGGCCTTTCACCTGGGAATGTTCCACAGGGAAGCTCGGCTTGTTTGGGATTTGTATTTTTTATCCCTTGTCATTATCAGGCTTTGACAGCAACCGGTGCCACCCTATGGAAAGAGAAATCATGGAAAGCCACACTGGCAAAGGATTCACGCAGCAGGAAGCCGCCACAGTCTTGTGATCCATCCAGCTTTGTTCAGATCAGGCAGGAATGTCCAAAAACCAGGGATATCATCCACAGCAGCCAATTAAAACAGACCCAGCAGAAAGGAGCTTCTCTGCTTGTCCCATTCTCCCTCTCCAGGTCTCTTCCCAGATGTGGCAACATTCCATGCAGATGTTGTATCCCCCTCTATCTGCACAGATCCATTGATATTTTCCAGCTCTGGATGCAGAGTCCCTGCTCCAATCTCTGCCCACAAACGACAGAAATATGTTTGGGAGTTGAGGTCATGTCGTCCATGAAATCCAGGAGAGACACCGCTCCCAAAAACCCAGGATATGCCATGTGAAATTCCACGTATGCACCAAAAGCATTTGCTCGTGAAGGTGATCAGATGTTAGACCAGGGACTTGGAGAAGGTGTGGGATCTCCATCCCTGGAGACATCCAGATCTCAGCTGGAAAATCACAGGATCACTGAGGCTGGAAAAGACCTCCAAGATCGTCGAGTCCGACCCGTGACCGATCCCAAACTTGTCACCCAGACCAGAGCACTGAGTGCCAAGTCCCGGCATTCCTTGGACACTTCCAGGGATGGGAACTCCACCAGCTTCCTGGGCAGCCCCTTCCAATGCCTGACCACCCTTTCCATGAAGAAATTCCCCCTGATGTCCAACCTGAGCCTTCCCCGGTGGAGTTTGAGGCCGTTTCATCTTGTCCTGTCCCTTGCTCCCTGGGAGAAGAGGCCAACCCTGAGCATCCTGTTCTAAGTTTAAAACTGAGTTTATCTTCAACACTGAGATGCTTTAAGCAGAGCTTTGGATGGGAGGTTGCCGGTGGCTCCTTCCAAATGTCTTCAGATTCCATGATTCTGACAAAAAAAAACGTGGAAAATTCAAAGTTGGTGTTTAGCCATGAGATTAACGAGGATTTGGAGTTCTGGCCCTCCCCTCCCATCTCTGGTTAAATCCTGTTGCCAAAACTCCTTCCCAAATCCATGTGTGATTCCCTTCATCAGTTTCCATTTTCATGGGATGCAATCCCATCTTATAAATTTTAAATTTCCCAAATGATCATTACCCTCTTAATTGTCTGCTTAATAAAGGCCCTGATCCCCAAGGGCTTATTGAGGCTTATCTATTCCTGGGTGACCTGGTGGGTATTGATTATTTGCTCGTTAGTCTTCATTAAGGATGGGTTTTAATCAACCATTGGAAGAAAATCCAGAAGCCAGCAGAAGCTTTTCTTGGGAGACATTGCTCACCTCCAGATAGGACATCCCAAAAAAAAAAAAAAAAGATGTTCATTTGCAGGTCTTCCAGGGAGAAAAGTGCATCTTGGATTTGATTCCCTGAGATTTTTTATGATCCCAACTTTTTTCTGCTTTGTGGTGTCCTCCAAAATGTGCCCAAACTGGGAAAACATCCTTAAAATAGGACCTGAAATGTGGAGTTTGCAGCCTCTCAGAAAATTCCACTCACTTTCAGTGGGATCCCTGGGTTTTCCAGGCTGGATGTGACCAGAAGTCGCTGCTTTCCTGTGTCCACAATTCCAGTGTTAAGGGAACACCACTGCCCTTTGTCCCAGGAATGTTGTGGATGTAGAAGAATCTGCGCCCTGGGAGGAAGAAGGAGCTGCTTTCCTGTCTCTGCCTTGGTCCCCAGATGGTGGGACAGGACCAGCATCCCTGAATCCATGGGATATGGAGGCAGTGAGGGTGCTGGATAGGATGTTGCTCCCCAAGGAGCCACTTTCTCCTTGTCCCTCCAGGATTCCGGTGTGGGCTCAGTACAGAAACATCAACGTGACACCTTTGTGGAATCTGGGACACAATCCTGAGGCTGCCAGATGTTTTATAGGATCTGGAGGGAATCCTCTCCGGATCAGAAGCCGGAGGTCAGGCTGGAGACTGAAACTTTGCCCAGGTGAGGTTGGCAGGGAGCACCTGGGCAGGTGTGGAGGTGTCTGGGGCCTCTCATCAGAGCCTTGCCGAGCTTGGTTTCCCAGCTGGAAGAGCCAAGGATTTCCAGAATGTGGGTTTTCCACCTTTTCCTTCCCAATGGGAAGCACTGCCTTGCCTTGCAGCACGGGGAGGGGGGTGCATTTAAAGGCAGAATGATGAAGGGGTGGGGGAAAAAAAAAAGATTCCTCTTTTTCTTGGGGTCCAAATTAATGGAAAATCAATCCGACCTCAAAAATCCATTAACGGTGATAATGCACTGGTGACGTGGCAGGAAATCCAATAGTGGGAATTAAAGTGGGGCTCTCCCACTTTCCTGCAGCCACGGGAAATTGTGGGGATCATGCCAGGGGCAGCAGATTCCAAAGAGCACAGAAACCACTTCACCTCTTTCCAAGATGTCCCGGATTCCCCCTCTGGCTTCCCGTGGCAGCTCCCTCCTTGCCCGGAGCATCTGCTTGGAGGGGTGAAGATCCCACAGGAATTTATTCCCTGGGTCACTCAAGGGAGGATGTGATTTTTTTTTTTAGGGAAAAACCTCTTTATGGATGCACCAGGATAGAGACAAACCCATCCTGCCCTCAGTTAGGGGCTCCTTGGAATCTGGGTCCAAGACTTCACAAAGTCCCACAGTATCCCAGACATCCTGAGGAAAACAGGTCCTGGGCTGCCTCTTCTCTGCTCGGCTGCCTTCCCCAGGGACTGGGTACAGCTTTTGGAAGGGAAAAACCTTGGATCAGGGCTTCCCCCCTGCAAAGAGGTGAAACCACACAGGGAGAAGTCAAAATCCATGCCAGGAATCCCTGGGATAAACACCGCATAGCGCCAGGAGTTTCCACCTCTCTGCCAGCTTTGGGACTGTAGGGATCAGTCTCACCAGGGGTCACCGAGTGGATCCCGGTGTGTCCCAGCGCTTTCCTACAAATGCAAGGCTTGGAGGTGGCCTCTGGAATGCACTCTTGGATGAGCATCAGCCCCCACAAAGATCACATCCACATTCCCACTCCGTTGCTGATGGATCTCTCCTGTTCCACATGTACTGGAAGCTGCCTGGCAGCTCCATCCAGCCCCACGGAGGTTCCCCCTTTCCCCCTCCTTCCCCCAGCTCCGTCTGCTCCCCCGCAGCCCTCAGATCCCGGGATTTATGAGCCAGCCTTGCATTATGAGGTGAGTGACTTATCGCTCTGTCAGGGCCGGCGTTTTAAGACAGAATTATATGGGAGAGGGAAAAGATTTTTACCAAATTAATGAAAAATCAATCCGGCCTCAAAAATCCATTAATGGTCATAATGCACTGGTTCCAGATAGAGAGATAGCGGAGAATCCAATAGTTCCTGTTAAATACCTCTCCTGGAATGGAGCGCCTGGGATATAACTCATTCATTAGGCTGCCCGTGTTTACTTTTTAAAGTGACACCAATCCCTGTCCCTGCAGGATTCCATGAAGAATTTATAAGCCCACATTCCCCCAGTGCCCATCTCCGGGGTCAGCCTGGAGGAATTGATCCTCTGTTCCCTTTTCTCTCCCTCCCCGGGACAATCCCTGCTGAGGCAGGGCTGGGATGACTCCGTTCCTACAGCTGATGGTTTCCAGCTTTCCCTAAACTCTGGCTTTCATCCCAAAGCTCTCCCGGGATCTGCCCTGAGCTGGGGGTGTCTCCTCTCCACTTTCCAGGTCTTAGAGTAGAGCTTGGCTTAATCTCCTCCCTGCTCATCCTGGGACTGATCCTGCTCCCTGCCCAGCCTCATCCAGCTGTGGGGAGTGGGGATGGCTCCGGGGAACTGGGAATTGGTGCTGGTGCTTCCCCATTTCCCAGCTTTCTCAGGCTGAACTGGGATTGTTCAGCCTGGAAAAGGGAAGATTTGGGCCGACCAAATTGTGGCCTTTAAGTTCCTTTTTCACAGGAAAGATGGGGCCAAACTGTTCCCAACAGCAAGGAGTGTCAGGAAAAGGGGGAATGGGTTCAATGGGAGTAGGTTTAGTTTAAATACTGGGAAAAGGCTCTTCCCTGGGAGCGTGGGGAGGAACTGGAACAACGGCAAAACCCTTGAAAAACCAGTTCCTGCCATTCCTCCTCCATTGCTGGCTCTCCATGGACTGGTCCAGTCTTCTGGAGGGGCCTGACTGTGGGAATTGCATCCCGCTATGGAATGTCCTGGTGTCTTCAGGATGCTGAGTCCCAGAGGTGGAAAAGAACACGCTTTCCTGCAAAGTGCCTGATATTCCAAGGAGAAAACTTGTCTAAGGCATTTCTCAGCATGAGGGGGGTCAGATGGACAATTCCCACTGCCTGGCATGTCCTGATCTTGCCCTGGATTGGGTGGGAATTCTGATTTTCCCAGGAAACTGAACCAAAGTCCAAGTGTTTGGCAAAGTGAAGTCAGACAACAGAGACTGAATTTACAGCTTTAAAACAAAATTATTTCCCTTCAAGGGGGTGCTAGTTATTGCTCATTTAAGGGGATCCTTGGAGATCATTGGATCAAACTCATCCTGCACTGGATGTTCCTGTTCTTTATCAGGCCTGGAAAAAATCTGCTCCTCATGGAAAAGTGCAGAAGGTTCAGTTTTGTCCAGGAGCCAGAGGTGAGTTGTGCTTTTGGAGCTGCTCTGATCTCACCTCCCTTTACTTCACAGCCTTCACAATCCCTGGAATTCCTGCACTGCCACTGATCCCTCCCCGATTTGCACTGGGCTCAGGAAAGATGGGATCAGGACCCGGCACGTTGGGATAGAGTCAGCTCCACACATCGACCCTGCTAAATGTCATAATGCACCAGGCTTTTGTTTCCTTGGAATCTTTTAAAAAGCAATAAAAGGCCCCAGAATCCCGGGAGCACCAAACATCCAACAAAGTGACAGCCTGTCAAAGCTGCCTTCCCGAGAAACTCTGGGCCCAGCAAATTTTAAGCAGGAAAATTTATTCCTGTGTCGCTCATCTCTCCGAGTGAAAAATGGCCAGGGCTCCTCTTTTGCATGAGGGCTGGAAAACTCCACGGTGCTCAAACAAGCGGAGCGGCCTCCAACAGGACCATTCATCATCCGGAAAAGGCAGCGGCGACAACCCCAGTGCCAAAAAAAAAAAA